>OY282642.1:143232925-143832925 GCA_958299015.1 Tetanocera ferruginea
TTTCTTTAAAATTTTTTTTTTCTTTTCCGTATCTTTTGTAAATTCAATTAAATTTTATTTTTCTTTTCAAAATATTTTTTTTTTCTCTACATAGCTTTTGTGCACAAAATTTTGCATCACTTTGCAATATCGGTCGCTATAATCTATGCATTAAAGTTATGAATGAAAATGATTAAAAAATCTTTACAGCTATTCTCAGTAATGAGACAATAAAAGATATGCCTCAGACGTTAAGTGCATTCATTGGAATGGCTTTTGTTGATATTTTTTCTTTTCTGCTTATTTGCACGTTTATGCTTCGCAGTTTTATGCACACACACACACACACACACACGCACGCACAGCATATCACGTCGCATTAATCCAATTAATTTAACGATTTGTGCGAATTAACTTGATTTCGCATCAAAATCGAGCAACAAAAGCGTCAATTGAGCTCTTGGCTGCCGCGTAGCTTTTGGTTGCTTTGTTTGTGTTTTTTTTTTTTTTTTTTTGTTGCTTGGCACTTCAAACCTCTGGTGAGCCATCATCCTATAACGAACAATGCACTGGCATGGCACTTTGCAGCAGCACCAACAATGCACCACTTGCACAGATACACACATACTCAGAGCACAATGGCGGACGCTCTGTTTCAGTCGAGCGAGTCAACCAGATGTGGGAACATGGAAGTGATTTGGTGCTGGCTGCATAGCACTGCAAGTGCAATAATTTTCAATTTACAAATAAATGTCAGCACTTGTGCGAGTATCTGTCTCTGATGAATGTTGTTGTATGTGTGTGTGTCTGACTGCAATATCCCTATAATATACCATTTCGTTTGGCAGCTAATATAATTTTCACACAACACGTTCGTTTGACCGAGTTTATGCGGAAGTGTTCGCATAAATGTGGCTATCATTGCTGGTTGTGTTTTTTATTTTTTTTCATCGGTTACACTTTTCATTATAAAATCAGCATATCGATCGTTGAAAACTGTAATTATCTTCTCGTTTAAAATTAAGGGCCAATCGACAGATTTTTTTTTAATAGAAAATAAAACCATCACAGCTGGTTGCCAGAAACTAAGTTAAAACAATGTACTGTGGGTTGTAGAGCCCAGCTTTTGAGATTATTTTAAAAAATATTATATAAATAAAAGTTCATAAGGAATGTTCTAAGAATTGACTTATTATGCTGAAATATATGGCAAGACAATCTCTTGTGTAATATAATCATTGTTATAATTACATTCGGTTTAATAGGCCGCGGGCTTTAAGCCTAGAAGTATGTTGTTGTAAGACATGATACACGTTTTGGCAACTCGCTTTCAAATATTTACCTCATATCTGAAAAAAGCAAAGCAAAGCTATTTCAAGCATTTCAAACACTTTTACGAGATAACCGGAGGTCTCATAAAAAAAAACATATAAAGTAAGTCAATACTAGGCCCGGACCTATGGACGTCAGCTATGACATAATTCTCTAACTTGCCTTTGATAGATGGACACATACCACGTCGGTGAGGCAGACGATATTGCTGCAATTATCATCACACAAGACACAGCTCATGTCCAGAACACAAACTTGTCTACATTCTTACAGTCTCCAACTTCTCATAGAAAAGACAGACCTCCTTCCCTTCAAAGCATGCAAAAGTTGTTAATACTGTGTACTCTATACTTTTGTATGGAACGGTGCTATGGAACTTAAAACGGAACAAAGCAGAAAGTCACTGTCAGCAGTTCAGAGAACGGCAGCCCTATGGGTAGCTTCAGCATAGTATTCAGTGAAATCATATTACTTCACCTTCTAGCACAAGAGTTGTCCAGCAACACTACTTCGCAACCTCGCTATACCGCAAAGTCGAAAATTTGGTGAGGTAAACTTTTGTCTCACACAGTTTCTGTCACGTCTCGAAGTATTTTTTTTTTGGTATTGTGTGACATTCGGTCATAAGAAACCTTAGCGAGGCACATTATCACAAGATATTCAGCTGTATTAAGAAATTTGACGTTCTGCGAGGAATGAAAAAACACATTCGAGAGAATAAAAAGTTTCTCCTCTTTATCAAAAGTCGTAAGTTTTAGTCTGAGAAATTTCTTCTGGCAAGAAAGGTTTAAGTATCAAACAGCTTAAAATCAGCTGTTTGCGTGTTAGCAAAGAAATTCCAGATTATAAAAATAATTTCGAAATAAAAAAAACCTTTTTGAATGGAAACTAGAAAGATGAAACAATGTGTTAAAATAATATAAACGCTCAATACAACGTTGAATAAAGGCTTTTATTTGACAGTTTACACAATTTTAGTTCGAAAAGCGTTCCCGTACTTTTTTGTATTTTTTTTCTATTTTCGATATATTTTTTTTTACTCTCACGCAAGACAAAGTTGTTTTTGACAGTTATACCATTTTTAGTCCAAAAATTAAGGTCAAAAAACCAATTTTGCCTACCTTTGCCCACTTTTTCGCCTATAACTTAACTGATTGCCAACCGGCGAAACTTTAACTTTTCTAACGATATGTATTGCTTGGGACAAGTTGAGAAAACTGTTTGCATTAACTCTGAAAATACAACTTTTTTTAAAATTGTTTCGACTTTAAAATAAATTATGTTAATATACAAAAGACAAGCGTCCTGCTCCGTACTCTTTATCGCTCAAACTGTTCACAGCTGTAATTGCTATGCTTTTTAGCACATGTTCAGCCTGAACCAGAACCAGTTTCGCTCATACAACCAAATATCGCTTAAACTGTTAACTGTCTGCCTAAAAGTATGCACATATATTTTATTTGATATTTATAGTAAGGACACATTGACAACGACTGGAACAAAACAACATTTGAGGTGAATGTAAAAATATTATCATATCATCTGCTACCTAATTATTTTGAATACGACCCGTCGTATGACGGGCTTTTATGCTAGTATTATATAAAGACCACACTAGTCCTTTATGGTTTCATAAAAAGTAATTCTTAACAATTGAAACGAAATTTGCTTTTTAAAAATTGGTCAGTAATTGACAAAGTTATTCAAAGTGTTATGAAAATAGGTTTTTAGGAATGCCACTGAAACAACTTGTTATTATAATATACATACTAGAGCTTCAGCTCAAACATGTGTTTCGAACTACGTAAGTTCGAACTCCGTGTAGTTCGTGTTTTGAAACACGAACCTCAACTACACGTGTATTTTATTCACAGACTACATGTGATTTTCGTATTCACGTGAATAGTGAATAGCATTAGTATAAATGTATGAAAAAAACGGAAAAAGCGGGATATCTTGAAAACGGAGTGAGATAGGCCAAAAATAAGCACTTTTTGCTAGTTTCGAAGGGGGATGGTTTTATCCACGTAAGACGCGTAGATAGAGGTGTCGAACTATACCAAAATATAGCACCAAAATTATTTAAAAAAAACCAGAAAAAGCGAGATATCTCAAAAACGGAGCGCGATAGGCCAAAAATAACCACTTTTAACATGTTTCTAATAGGATGGTAGTATCGAGACGCGTAGATAGAGGGGTCGCAATATACCAAAATATTGCACCAAAATTATTTAAAAAAACCAGTAAAAGCGGGATATCTCGAAAACGGAGTGAAATAGGACAAAAATAACCGCATTTTACAGATTTCTTAGGGGGGTTAATTTATCAAGACGTGTAGATAGAGGGGTCACGGCATATCAAAATATTGCAAAAAAAAAATTAAATAGACGAGATTGGCCAAAAATAACCACTTTTTACCTAGAGTTAAAAAAACTACGAAATAAAACGGCTCATGTCTAAAGTACGTGAATACTATTCACGTGTAGTCCTTGAATACAAAAATCACGTGTAGTTCGTGAATAAAATACACGTGTAGTTGAGGATCGTGTTTTCACTTGATTTTTATAAAAACACGTGAACATGTGTAACACGTGCTCACGTGAAACTGATAGGTACCTCTAATAGGTACCTCTCCCTTTAAGGTCTTACCAATTTCGACCATTTTGAGTACACGTTAATTACTCTATTTGTCTAGCATTCTCACTGAGTTTCGTTAGGATCGGCTTACTTTTGTATGTAAAATCATGTGCAAATTTAATATGGGTCCATGGGAGGTACCCTTTAGGTCTTATAAATTTTTACTATTTCTATTGCACATATATTTTTCTTATATTCTAGCCTTCTAACCAAATTTTGTTAAGATCGGCCAACTTTTATATGCATCTTTCATACAAAATAATGTAAAAAACAAGTAAAGAAAGTCTAAAGTCGGTCTAGGCCGACTATGAAATACCCTAAACCTACTTTTCAAAAACAAAAAAATTTTTATTGTAAATGGTTTTCTCAGTTGGCGGATGAAGCCTATATTTTATATGCATTTAAATGTTGATGAAAAATTTCCTGTACTGTGAGCTACTTTAATGCCTTTATTGTGCTTTCGCTATGGGAGGTGGGCGAGTTTATGGACGGATTACTGCCAATTTTTGAACACACCTTAGTTTTGGTATCAAATACATACATACCAAATTCAATTTCTCTATGACAAACACAAACATAATTATTGAGTTTTAAACTTTTTGGGTTGTAAGGGAAGTGGACGTGCTCGTGAGCGGATGACGTCCATTTTTCACAACCAACTTTGTTTTGTTGCAAAAAACACATGTGCCAAATTTAAGCTCTGTAGGTTAAACATACATATCAAATTTTATTGTTGTAGGCTAATTATGAGCTGAGTTATGCAGTTTTCAATTTTCGAGTTGTATGGGAGGTAGGCGTGTCCGTAGGCGGATGATGTTCACTTTTCACAACCAACTTTGTTTTGTTGCAAAAAACACATGTGCCAAAGTTAAGCTCTGTAGGTTAAACAGAGGCTTATTTATTGCGTTTTCAATTTTTGGGTTGTATGGGAGGTGGGCGTGTCCGTGAGCGGATGACACCCATTTTCAAAAACATCTTTGTGTTGTTATAAAAGACAGACATACAAAATTTTATTGTTATAGACTTATTATGAGCTGAGTTAAGCAGTTTTAAATGTTTGCGTTATATGGGAGGTAGGCGTGTCCGTGGGCGGATTCCAAAAATATTCAATAATGCAGATTCTTGGTTTCATGTGACCATGTGTACCAAGTTTCATCCAATTATCTCGACTCCTTCTTCTTATCCTGTGTTTACGAACAACACACAGACGGACGGACGGACGGACGGACATGGATAGCTCGACTCACATGGTGACGCTGATCAAGAATATATATACTTTTCTATACTGGACTCGATTCGTTCTATGCGTAACAAACGTTTGCACAAAGTTAATATACCCTCACCTTTCAGGTTTAGGGTATAATTAGTATAGGACCAAGGAAGATACTCCTAGAAACTGCCCGATTTCAACCATTTTTGCAATTTTTCTTTATTAGCTTCAACTTAATAAGCATACAAAATTTCCTTATCTTAGGAGAACTCCTTAAATTTTTGTATGAATTTTATTAAGGAATGTACTGATGTCATGTCGAAAACGTATTTTTGGAAAAAATCTCTTTTCATGTAAAGTTTTCTACAATTTACGTCCATTACAGACCGATTTTTAAAAACTTAATTGCGTTTTAATTTTTATTAAATATATTTTATAAATTCATGCAAGACCAATGTGGTCTCTATATAGTTAGTGTATGGAAAAATTGTCAAAGTTGGCGAAAAAATTTTAAAAAAGTTGTATGTGCCGAGTATTCTCAAGTTCTCCCTAACAATATATATATCGTTGGAAAAGTTTAAATTCCGTCTTTTAGGATGCGGTTCAATTTTTTGGTTAGAAATAAAGTGATTTATAGGCGAAAAAGTGGGCGTAATCGGTTTTTTCACCTTAAGTCCAATTTTTGCAGGTGTCCGGTATATTTCAAGTAAAGAACATTCTTTGAGATTGGCCGATAGTCTTTGTTGCTCGTGCCTTATATAATAGTAATATAGTTATTTGTAATTATATTTCTAATAAATAAATAAAACATTCTTTGACTCGACAAAAACAAAAAAAAAACACAATTTGGCCATTTCAGCCCTTGAAAGGACTTTGACCGAGCTTCTTATGATCAATTGTAAGCTTGACTCGACAAGATCTAACAGAAAAATAACATTATCTCACAGGCATTTTCGACTGTCGCACAGTGTAATCAGATAATGTCAAATGATATTCAGAAAACATCAATTGAAATTAAGATATTATTACATTATTTTTTTTACAAAAAACCATAAGTCACAAAAAATTTTTTCAGATCCAAAACAAAATTCTATAGGTACTGTTCACAGATAGAAAATATGCCTATAAATTTTGAAGATATCATGTTTTTATCATTTTCTTTCAAGGTTCATCTTTTATCAAGTTATCAAAAAAAAAAGATTTCTGATCGGCATTTCTCTGGTATATCGTGCTGGGTACACTGGAATCATATGTAATTCAGTAATAAAATATGTTATAAGAAGTTAAGTACCTAAAGAATATTTTTACTCGATTCTTTATATATCTAGCTTCTTTGTAGGCCAAAATGTAATGCCCTACAAGGGTTAATAAAGTGTTTATTTCAAGTTTCTATTTAAAAAACACCTATAATAAAGATAAAGATAGAAATTATCAATATAAAATTTTATTCTGATTAGCTTAAGAGAAGACCTTGTGAATGAATGAAGAATATACAATGGCTACTTTCTTCGTACGATATCGATAACTAAATATTAACCTACAAATACTTGTTTTATGAAGAACTCTTTATTATCAATGTTTTTGTTTGATTGTTGATATTCTTGTTGTTGTAACTGTCATATATACTATACTACTGCTTGCCACAATGATTTATCACTGTACAGTTTAACAACAATTTAGAATAGTTAGTGGTGAGTGAAAATAAAAAATTGAATAAAAAAACATACGTAATTCATGCTCCCCCAAAAGTAACACTCTAAAACACCAACAAGAACAACAACTACAACAAGCATATGAATTTACTAATCCTCGATAGAATGTATGTATAAAAACAAAAAAAAAAAACAACAAAAATAACCACAACAACGTCAGCATAGCCAAAGTGTTAAATTAGTCGATTAGTTTAGTTGAGTCAACATAAAGTAAAAATCAGAGAACGCGCAGACCTGGTTGCAGGTGTTGAGGAGGTGCTGACCGTTGGCACTGGTTTGGTTCCGGCAAACTAAATACATAAATCACAATGAGGCGGCAAAGTAAAATGAAATAAATGTTGTATGTAATGTTTTTTTTTTTTGTGTTCGTAGACAAACAAATCAAATCGAGTCGAACTCAATTAAATGGGCACCATTGATGAGGGCACTATTGAATACAGCTTTATTAGGCAAAACTTGTAGTAAACTAAAGGAAAACGAAAATTATTTTATATTGTATAGTTTCTGAAAATTATTTGATTTTCGAACTGTTGCAGACTTATAGTGTTCTAAGACAAATAATCGTCTGGTATTTAAAAGAAAATTAAACAACTTAGTGAGTAGTTTGCAGAGAGTAAATCAAAAAATGATTAATTTTTATGCTGGTTTATCGACTCGTTCTGAAAACAAAAACTGAAGCTGAATCGCAACATATTAATTTAAGCATAACGTGAACTTAAACGTCAACTGATAATGCTATAAGGGGGCAAAAAAAAAACTTGCCCCTTCATGCCACAGCACCATTTGACACTGTTATCTCTAGAGTAATCTCGGCAACATGTGACCGGATAACATAGACGCCGGAGACTACATCATAATGTTCGGATACACTGTATCATCATGGAGATGGTTATGTGAAACGATTATATTTGAGGCATATATCTATGTATCTAACATAATCAACCTACGCGTGCATCTCAGGGCAACTTATTGAATGCTTTTAAGTGGCTGAGATTAAATTCAGTGACGCTATAAAATTGACTTGGTTCTAAGCCTACATGCGAGAATAGCTATGTATAAATGAATGGATGTTAATGAGTATAGTATGTATAGTTTTTAAAGATATTTTACAGATATTATTTTTTGCATAGAAATTGCAGTGACATTTCCAGGGACCGTTACTGTTATGATTTTTTTCCAAAAAATAACTATTATTCTTGACCGATGTTTTTTTGATCAAAAATAAATGTTAAAGTTTGACTTTTATTTTTTCAGTCATAAATAAAAGTTGAAATATGACTTTTATTTTTTCAGACAAAAATATAACTTAAAATTTGATTTATATTTTTTCAGTCAAAAATATAAGTTAAAAATCGACTTTTATTTTTTCAGTCAAAAATAAAAGTTAAAATATGACTTCTATTTTTCCGGTCAGAAATATAAGTTAAAATTTGACTTGTTTTCTGTTATTTACCGTGCTTCTTTTAAAATTTAAAATAAAAATTTTTCATAATAATGTGGTTGGATTTTCGCGATTTTTCGCTTGTTTGAAAATTATCTCTTTTAATATTTAATTATTATACTGTGCAACACAACTTTCTTAACAGAAACCTAAACCACTTGAAGACGTAAACTAGATTAGAAAAAAAAAATTCCTTCAAATTTATTGTTTTGCCAGAAAAAAGTTACATTTACTTTAGTTATGTTCTTACATCTTTTAGCCGAAGAAATAAAAGTCAAATTTTAACTGTTATTTTTGACCGAAAAAAATTTAAATCTTATCTAGTTTTTTTTTGATGAAAAACATAAAAGTCAAATTTGCACTTTTATTTTTGACCGAAAAATAAAAAAAAACGTAAAATTTTAACTGTTATTTTTGACTCAAAAAATAAAAGTCAAATTCTCACTTTTATTTTTGACTGAAAAAATAAAAGACAAATTTTAACTAATATTTCTGAGCGGAAAAATAGAAGTCATATTTTAACTTTTATTTTTGACTGAAAAAATAATAGTAAAATTTTAACTTATTTTTTTGACCGAAAAAAAATCGGTCAAAAAATAACTGTTATTTTTGACTTTTACAAAAGTAAAAACAAAAAAAAAAAAGCTTTTAAGATTATTATTCATTAATTAACAAGTACCGCACTGACTTCTTGAATTGAAATTTCGAAAAAAACTGTTATTTTCGGTCCCTGGACATTTCACATGAAACTGTACAGAGTACTAGGCTTAAAAAATGAACTATAATAAAAAGGAAAAACCATCTCAATAATCACTTTTGGCATATTTGTTGTGTTGAAAATTAAAAAAAATCTGATTAAAATAAGTTATTCAGTTATTCACGAACTTAGTTAAAAAGGTCAAAAACCGTCTGAAACTGCGAATATTCTCAATATTTGCGTAAAATTGTCTATAACGCACATGTTGGTTAAATCAAATAGTTCAAATAATTTTGAGATTAAACCACGCATTCCTAGACCGCGAAAACCTACGTTTACTTAGCGTTTCTACTGATAGATTTATAGTTCGCAAAAGTAAAGCTTATCCTTTAAAGTCAGCGAAGCAAATTATGAGGGAAATATTTTAAGAAAACTAGCCCAAATGTAACAAGAAACAAGTTAAGAAATAAGTTTCTATATATCTGTGTCGACAAGGAATAAAAGCTAAACTCATTTTCAAAATTTCAGAAGAATACTTTTAAGATTAAAATTTATACTTAATAACAGGGTTACTCGACTTTTGCTGGTTAGATTTGATAGCCTCAAACATTTTATTTTGAAGGTACAACCAAAAACATTTACGTACAAGTGTATTCGTTGCGAAAAAACACAATGAAAGTAATAACGTCATTTTGTTCTAACTCAACTTAAGCGGTTATTCCTTGTCGACACAGATATGTATGTACTACATGAAGCTTATCTTTATGGACATATCAGCCGAAGAAAGACGTTCTTAAAAGTATAAAATTTGAAGGATCACTTAGCGTTATCAAGGATCCATGTTAATACAGACGACCAATTTTTGAAAAATGTGCTCTGGACTGATGGAATTAATTTTAATAAGGTTGGACCAGATGCAAAAAAATTTAATCGGTGCCCCAAATGCCAAGACTTGAATCCGAAGCATAAAAAAAAATCATTAAAGCATGGAGAAGGCAATCTATTGACTTGGAGAGTTTTTTCCTGGCATGGCGTTGGGCCAATGAGGTGAACTTTTATGTATTATAATGACCAAAAAAACCCTCAACAAAAATTTTGAAGCATTGGCTTAAGAAGGAAAAAATAAATGAGGAGTTTGCATTCAAATCCAGATAAGTCACAGGAAAAAAAATGTAGTTAAAAATCTCATGCCTAAAATCTTCTTTGTTTAAAACAAATTAAATTAAAATTAAATGTTTAAAATCCTAGAAAAAAATGCATTAAAACATCTGCTTTTCAATCAAAAGCAGACATGTCCACTGTAAATTTTTAATCAAAGCCAGATCCAAGTCCAAGCAAGTTTTCATTTGTGTAGTTTGCATTCAAATTTTAAAAACTTTTTTATGTAAAAACGTTGGTATAAGTAATAAATTAAACATTTTAGCGGATTTGTCTATGCATTCTGTAAAAAATAAAAAGTTAAAAGCAAAACACATTTTTTTTACTAAAAAGAACCTTCAGTAGAATCAGAATTGCTTCGGCAGTTTCCTCCGATTTGAAAAAGTCCAGACTTCAATCGTATAGAGAATTTATAGAAGGATGTGAAGGTCAGCATAAGCAACAAACATTTTAGAAATTAATGAGTTGAGTGGAATTGAGAAGGCTTGGCACTCTTTTTCGAAGGATTTAATGCAAAAGCTTGTGGAGAGAATAGAACGACGATGTCGGGCTGTTTTGCACAATTCAGAATACAGTACTTATAGTAAGCTACTAGCTACTTACTACTAATTACAGTATTAGTAGTAAGTTATATTCTTAAGCACGTTATTAAATACAAGAAATCACAATTTTTTTCCTTTTTTTTATACAGAATCCAAATTATGCTATTTATACGTCTACCTAAGCAAACGAGCAATTTCAGATTTTTGGATTAATTTTCTAAAATGAAATGAAATACATTTTTATTTTCCTTGATGTATTTTATTTAAAATCATGTGAAACATCTTACATTAATTTTTGTGCTATTTATGTGTCCTCAGCTGTATGCAATAAAGAAACCGAAACGTGTCGAATAAATCCAAACTTTTTTAATGATTATTATGTTGCTAGTTCTGGATATATACAATATCCTTCGCATCTGCGCATGTTGAGAAACCTTTTAGTAAGTCCTCCAATGAGTGTCAATTTAGAGGCACTCAGAATAAAAATGGTCCAACTCACATACTTAATGGAGAAAAATTTATTTGAAAAAATTAATGAATTTTAAGACGCTCTTAAGGAACAGCACAACCTCCTTAAAAGATTGCCAAAGTTACTTCAAAGCCATGTTAAATAGAATTTCTCTTTTGACTGAAATAAAACAGTTTTTCGCTTGAACCACTTTTCATTTTCATTTTAAAATGGCAAGGTTAAACTCTTTACTATAAAAGTTTCAATAAGCACAAAATTTTAAGAAAGAGGTGCCTATCCCAAAATAAAATCTTACAATTAAGTATGTCGTTTTGTCAGTTGGACCACTTTGGTTCTGAGCGCCTCATATGTGCTTAGCCCACTTGCTCATTTTATAAACCACTGTTTTATCACTTCCAGATATCCTGAACTATGAAAAATAAGCAACTATATTTCCTATCGCAAAATAGGGTAGGCTAGGTTAGAAGGGTCATGCACCTATGAGGTGCCTCCTTGGGGGCCTATTGGTCCATTACGAATTCCTTACTTGTTATATTTAACCCACTTAGGTTATATTTAACCCAAACCTCCATATGTCTAGCAGTGCTGCGTTCACGAGCTGCTTCAAATCTTTGAAAAATCTATCTCTTATAATTCACACAGAAAATGGGTGATTGTTTAAGTTTCTTCCGGATCATCACAGCTTCGACAAAAGTCTGGTGCTGCAATGTCAATCCTATTGGCCATCACCTCGATGAAGCAGTGGCCTGTTAAAATTCTTACCAGTATCCGTTTATCCCGTTTTGACAAGAACAGAAGGCTCTTCCTTCTGTTTTCATTTAGTTCTGGCCACAGCCTTCTATATATAATGCAGTTCTTTTTGCGACGCCTATTGGAATGTACACTTCTGTAATGGTTCTGTTTGTATCGATTGTTACTCCACTTCTTGCCAGCTCATCTTTATCATTCCCTTCAACATTACTGTGTCCAGGGACCCAGCAGAGAGTGACATTATGAGTATAACAGATATTGTTTACAATTTAGTATCGTTCGGGCTGTTGTCGTTTTGCTTTCTAGCGCTTTTATGGCCGCTTGGCTATCTGCAAAAATTACTATCCTTGTGATGGTTAGATTCTTGCTGTGAAGAGCCTGTGCTGCTTTTTCAATTGCATAAACTTCTGCCGGAAAAACACTGTAATGATCAGGAAGTTTGTACGACTCCTTAATCTGTAGCGTTTTGCAGTACATCCCTGACTCCTTTCTCCATTTTAGAGCCATCAGTGTGAGCCATCGCAAAATAATTGAAAGCTTGTGAGCCATCATATTTCTACCCAAAAAGCTTATTGTCCTTTTTGTCCAAAATATGCGAGCACTTAATGGCTGAACAAAGTGTACACCACATAAACACTTTTAACCTGATTCATAATTTTCTATCTAGTATCCCTTCGCAGAGGGCGTGAGGGTATAAAAAAAAATGTATGCCGCCATGCACGGTATAATTGAAACTTTAACCCAAAAAAAGTGGAGAGTTTCTAGTGGTTAATTGATTTACTCTTTAACAAAGTCTTACTTAAAAAGTCCCATCTGGTTTAACACAATTTTGAAAAGTTTAAAGGTTTTGTTCTATCAACTTATCATACTATATCCATCATACCATACCATTAACTTTTATTTATACAAAAATTTTAATGTCTATTTGTGGCGAAAGATAAGTATGATAAGTACAAAAGATAAGTACGTAACTGCCAAATATAAAAACCTGCCAATTTTTTGTATAAAAAAGACAAATGGCAATTTGCTGTTTTAGAGGTGTTTGGCAGGCTTAGCTTCCTTGTAACGATGGAAACGTTGTTAAATTGATTTCATTAAGTTGAGACAATTTTCAACATGACTAAAACTTGACTAAAGCATTTAGCTGTTATGCAATGAAATCAAAATTCGAATGCGCTTTATACGTGATAATATAAGCAAAAGAAGCCGTGGTTCGGTTCGGTCTTACTCCCCGTTTCAATTCATCATATTGCTCTAAACGCGGTTTAAGCAGTTTCACTTCAAAAAATTACGGACTCCAAGATTGTTGATAAGTTTGTTGGGTCTTTTTCTTCGTTAGGTCTGTTTGGTAATTTTCGTTAGTTTGGACTCAAACCATTTCACCATGGTTTATGATGAATGGTTTAATAACTTCTGAATTCGTTTCGTTTCGTCAAATTGTTACATCGGCTGACTCCCCGTTTAGTTCGCCGTATGTTTTATATGCGGCTAAAGACGTTTCACGTCAAAAATAATTTTTGATAATTCAGCAGAATGAAGCCCCACTTAGTTTTTGTCTCATAACAAATTTTTCTGTAGAATCCCACGGACTTATTCATACAAAAACCTTAAAATAGATTTAAAATGTTGAATAGCTAAAAAACTTATTAGAGATAAATAATGTTATTCATAAAAATGTTGCCTCAGATTATTTATTAAAATATGAATACTCTCAGTTTGAAGTGGGAACACCGTCAAGAATGGTTTGTGAATTTGATAAATTCAATAATAGGTCTGTTCCCGTACTCTAAAGTTTTAGTCCAATTTACCAGTTTTTACCAGTTTTAGTCCGAGAAGCGTTCCCGTACTCGAAAAAATGGTAAAAGAGAGTGCAATGGAGAGAGTTAAACATTTCCCCTCCCTGTCAAAAGTTGCAAGTTTTAGTTATAAATGCTTAACATCAGAATTACTTTCAATATTATTCAAAATCTCAAGCATTTTGTTTGCACTGCCGATGTTCCATATCAAGTCAAAGCTTGACAAACATTCATATTTGACAGTTTTTACAATTTTAGTCCAAAAAACGTTCCAGTGCTTTTTTGTGTTTTTCTCTACTTTCGAGAAATTTTTTCTTACTCTCAGACTTTTGACAGTTTTACCATTTTTAGTCCAAAAAGCACGGGAACAGACCTAATTTTTTGTTTATTTGGCACAATTTTATCAATGTTTTGACATGCAAGCAGTCAAAAATTTGTAATCTATGTTCTGCTTTGAACCATGATTTAATAATTTATAAAGTTATCCCGATATTTGACATACCCTTACTTTTTGTAAACAAAAATATTTTCTCTCTCGAAAATTAATGACAACCAGGGCTTTGTACTCTACTAAAAAAATTTATTTTTCAGTATTTTGTTGTGTTTTTTTTTTTCATGAAAAAGTATGTGTTGTGCTTAGAAAAAAAAAAATAAGTATGCACTGCTTTCAAGCTTGGACGCGGTGAAGTTGCAGAACCTTTAAAAATCATCTGATGGATGCTTCAAATAACAAAAGCAGCAGAAAATGTATTGGCTCAAAATTCTTAAGATATATTGTACTAAAAAATAGTACAATTCATTCAAGCAGCTCTGGGACTTTTGTGTCATTTAAAATTCTCTCCTCTTCAGATAAAGGTATCTATCTCAAATATCGGGATAACCCATGATATAATTACTCCAAGGTAGTATTGACGTTTCTGTTGGAAAAGGACTTTTGTCAAGAAATACAACAAGAAAGAGAGCGCTCACAATCCGTTATAGCATACAATTAATTTTCACTGGTCACATTCAGCGTACCCAACAGTTGCCAACTGCTAAGTCAAAACTTGATGCACATAAATATGAAGTTGAGCATGAAAATGCATTTAAAAATAGAAAATTTTTAATTTGTCGGTAAAATTTCCATTCGTATTTGATACCAAGCTTGATATTTCATAAACTTGACAACTTTTCTGAAACTTCAATACCGATAATGGCGCTCCCCGATGTGTTGCTGTCACAACAGTTGACACAGCTGAATGTGGCCAACGAATATAACAACGAACAGCTGTTTTTGACAAGCGTTCGTTTACTTGTAGCTGAGAGAATCAACATTTGTCAACACTACCTGGTAAAATTATTCTATCATGGGGATAACCTTTTAAATTATTGAATCATGCTCTGAACAAATTGTCAATTATAGTTTTTATTTTAAATATTTTGATTTGTGCTCAGATGAGAGTAAAAATTGTAAAATTGCTTTATCAAGGGTTATTGCTCAGATGAGAGTAAAAATTGTAAAATTGCTTTATCAAGGGTTTATTGAAGGTTTCTCATTTAAGCAGCCTTTATAAGAGTTTTTTTTTTGTCATTATTGGACGTTTATGTATACTGTTTTTAATATTTTTCTTGTAAAGGCTTTATAAGAGCCTATTTAATTTTTATGAATAAGAGCCTCTTTAATTTTATGAATAAGTTCTTAAATTTTATATTGACAAAAATATTTTTATAACAAATATTTCAACTAAACATGAAACTTTCATGAGATCACATAATAACAAGTACAAATCGAAAAAAGTGCTTGAAAAAATCCATCTGAAATATTTCGTGATAATTTTTACTATGAATTGGAATTTTTTATAAATTTTCTAGACTAAAAATAAGTCTTGTCTACAATAATTGGATCTTAATTGGGTCTTAAGTCAAGTACTATGTTCAGATTTTCATACGCGCTAAAATTTTCACAACATGTTCGTCAAAGCCGTACGCTGTTCAGCTGTGATATCACTAGCAATATTTCTTTTGCAACATTTTTTACGACACTTTCATTGAACTTCCTATTTATTTTGATGTGAAAAGTTGTCAAAAACTTTTTGTTTTTATACCCTAAACCTGAAAGATCAGGGTATATTAACTTTGTGCAAACGTTTGTAACGCATAGAACGAAGCGAGTCCGGTAAAGAAAAGTATATATATTCTTGATCAGCGTCACCACGTGAGTCGAGCTATCCATGTCCGTCCGTCCGTCCGTCCTTCCGTCCGTCCGTCTGTCCGTCTGTATGTTGTCCGTATACACAGGATAAGAGGAAGGAGTCGAGATAATTGGATGAAACTTAGTACACATAATTACATGGAGCCAAGGATCTGCACTATTGAATATTTTTGGAATTCGCCCACGGACACGCCTACCTTCCATACAACACAAAAATTGAAAACTGCATAAATAAGCTCAAAATTAACCTACAACAATTTGGTATGTATGTGTTTTGTATCAACACAAAGATGTTTTCGAAAAATGGACGTCATCCGCTTACGGACACGCCCACCTCCCATACAAACCAAAAATTGAAAACGCAATAAATAAGCGTCTGTTTAACCTACAGAGCTAAAATTTGGCACGTATGTTTTTTATGACAAAACAAAGATGTTTTTGAAAAATGGACGTCATCCGCCTACGGACACGCCTACCTCCCATACAACCCAAAAAGTTTAAAACTCAATAAATAAGGTCATGTTTGTCATAGAGAAATTAAATTTGGTATGTATGTATTTTATGTCAAAACTAAAGTGTGTTCAAAAATTGGGAGTTATCCGTCCATGAACACGCCCACCTCCCATAGCGAAGGCACAATAACAGCATTAACTGCGAGCTACAGGAATAAAACTTGGTATGTGTTAATTTTTCATCAACATTTAAATGCATAAAAAATAAAGGCTTCATCCGACCACGGACACGCTCATTTAAAATGAAATTTTAAACAATAAAAATTTTTTGTTTTTGAAAAGTGGGTTTAGGGTATTTCATAGTCGGCCTAGACCGACTTTAGACTTTCTTTACTTGTTTATATGTATTTTTCTCTATTTTGAGAAGAAAAGCATGCCTTTCTAAAATTGTACAATATCTACAGCACAGTTCTCTGTTCAGTTTCATGTGAAATTTCACTCGAATCTACATACAAACAAGTAAAGTCGGTCTAGGCCGACTATGAAATACCCTAAACCTACTTTTCAAAAACAAAAAATTTTTATTGTAAATGATCGTCTCCGTGGGCGGATGAAGCCTATACTTTATATGCATTTAAATGTTGATGAAAAATTTACACATACCAAGTTTTATTCCTGTAGCTCACAGTTAATGCCTGTATTGTGCTTTCGCTATGGGCACCTCCCATATTCATTGCGTGTTCATCGACGGATTACTCCCAATTTTGGAACGCACCTTAGTTTTGGTATAAAATACATACATACCAAATTTAATTTCTCTATGACAAACATAACCTTATTTATTGAGTTTTCAGCTTTTTGGGTTGTATGGGAGGTAGGCGTGTCCGTTGGCAGATGACGTCCTTTTTTCAAAACCATCTTTGTCTTGTCACAAAAAACATATATGCCAAATTTTAGCTCTGTAGGTTAAACAGAGGCTTATTTATTGTGTTTTCAATTTTTGGGTTGTATGGGAGGTGGACGTGTCCGTGAGCGGATGACGTTCATTTTTCAAAGACATCTTTGTGTTGATATAAAACACATACATACCAAATATTATTGTTGCAGGCTTATAATGAGCTGAGTTATGCAGTTTTAAATTTTTGCATTGTATGGGAGGTAGGCGTGTCCGTGGGCGGATTCCAAAAATATTCAATAGTGCAGATCCTTGGATGCATGTGACCATGTGTACCAAGTCTCATCCAATTATCTCGACTCCTTCATCTTATCCTGTGTTTACGGACAACACACAGACGGACGGACGGACGGACGGACATAGATAGCTCGACTCACGTGGTGACGCTGATCAAGAATATATATACTTTTCTAAACCGGACTCGCTTCGTTCTATGCGTTACAAACGTTTGCACAAAGTTAATATACCCTCACCTTTCAGGTTTTAGCTGTGAAATATGTGTGAAATTTTTCACAACATGTTTGTCAAAGTCGTACTCTGTTTCGCTGTGAAAAATACTCGCAGCATTTCTCTTGCAACATTTTTTTAACGACAATTTAGTTTTCTCTATTTTGGGAAGTAAAGCATGGCTTTCTTAAATTTTTCTATTTCTTCGCAACAAAATATTTGTCAGAATTTTCGTTTTGCGTTGCTACCATCGCGGTCAAATGTGGCTACCATGGCGTATACGTAACAAAAAATCTGATTAATTTGAATATATCGTTTTGTTACTTATACGCCATGACAGCCACGCGCAAATGTAACGCAAAATTTTGTTATGATATTGTAATTCTCTGATATGAATGTGAGTAAGCAAAATTAATGATACAAATTAAAACACATGAATACCAAAATTATGAGTTGCACTGTGTATTTTAATGGTATAATAATAAAAAATAAAGACTCTAAATTTTAAGTTAGAAAAGAGTCTTGTTCATGAAGATTGTGTGCATTTAAATGTTGTAGTCTTGAGTGCCTACAAACTCTTGTAAGAGTCATATTTCAAACTTCAGTCAAGACACCGCAATAGACATTAACAATAGAGCGCGTCCAACAAGCTATTGTGATGAACATATCCTTTCATTTTTAGCACGGTTTTGCATTTTGTGCAGAACCTCTTCGTAGCTCTTTTGAAGCACTTTGGAAGTTTACTCTCGAAGAAAACTGCCTGGATATTGTTTCTCTTACAAACAATTGCGTGAAGTTTTACTAGTGCTTCGTTTATGCCTTTACGAAGCACCTTAACGAAGATTCGGTCTCAAATGAACAAGGTTTGAAAGCTTCCTGGTGCTTCTTCAAAATTATTACGAAACACCTTACCAAAGATTCGCTCACAAACGAACAGCCTCGCTCTGACAAGTAATATAGTTGTTGCTTGGAAGCTTACTAGAGCTTCGTCACAACCTTTTTGAATTGCGGTAACGAGATAAAAAAAAATATAATACAAAATAAATCTTAAAGAAATTTGTAATATTTTGCGCGCATATTTTCCTTCATTGACATTACAATTGTTTTTAATTTTTTTCTTTTTATAGCCTAAACCACAAAAGTTCAGAAGGTATTAAATTTGTGCAAACTTTTTTAATGCATAAAAATATTAGATAGTATGTATATTTTTGATCAGCATCTCATAAATATAAGATATTAAGGGGTTATACTGTCATGATCTCTATGAATCAAGAATGCAAGAATTTAAATCGAAACACGGAAAACAAGCTTGCTCACAAAAGCTTCTTCACGACCACCTTCTAAGCATAATCAAGGCAGAAAATTTGAAACGTGCACTCATAAATTTTTTAGAAGTGATATCGAGGTAGAAACCTCTAATTGTGTTGAAAATAAAAATTCTTTTTGTAGTTAAACACATTAAAATGGTTCTTTTCAAGAGAGCATCATTGGAAACAGTCAACTACAAGTTTTATATAAAGAGAATTTCAAAATTTAAGATATTGAACTGAGCTGACATTAAAGTTTGTTGTCTCAAAATTAAAATCGATTTAAAAATGTAATTCGTTACATTAAGAAGAACGTATACTAACAATTGAAGGATTGTAAACATTTTTTAATGTTTTTGGTTATTTAATTAAATGAATTATTTGCTAGTGAAATTATCTTTTTTATTTTTGTGTTTCAATAGATTTTTTAATAGAATTTTTTGCTATAAGCAATGCAGACAACGGCCAAACATATTTTAAACTAAAAGTGTCAGGATTTCTCTTTTGACATTTTTTGACACAAACAGATATAGATACAGTTAATAATATGTAATGAATTCTTTAATTCTTCATTTTCATTTTGAAAATGTAGCGTATGTTGGTGGTGTGGGGAGGGGGGGGGGGGGGGGTGGTTGTATGTCTTACACTTTGTAAACAATTATTTGTTTCTTAATTAAATTCAAGTTCAAACATAATATTAAATAATTTCGACACACTTATTTTTAAATGTTCGCAGCTTTGGCAGAATCAGCCAGCTGGATGTATTCGAATGTATGTTAGAGAAAACGCATGAAAACCTACAGCTACCAAAACGAAAAAATTTAACCAAATTAAAATCTAAACATTAAACGCCAAAAGATAAATTCCGCATTTTAAACTGCTAAATACAAATAAACAAAAAACAAACAGACATACAGACAGATACTTATACTATTTCAACGTTGAGGCACATGAAACAGCAACGCAAAAAAAAAAAAACGGCACAGAAGCCGCACAAACAGACACTGGCACAAAAACAAAAATAAGATATAAAATTACAATTCCACCTTGTTAGTGTGCGCCTCTAACAGACACAAACAAGCACTTGCATGTTACATACATGCGTACGGCCCATCCTGCAAAATACTTTTCAAAGTGTACCTTAATGTGTACCATATAAAAATGCCTTTTCATCAGAATATTAAATGTTTCGTTCTACATACGCTAGAGAAGACAACGAAGCGACAGAACGCCCGAACGACCCAAAGACAGCTTTTAGCTAACGGTTGCCTGACACACACACACACACACACACACTCATGCTTGCATGAATTATGAATTTATAAGATGCGCCCCCACACCGCACACAACGTTCTACACGTGAACGCAAAAACACATGTATGGAATTTTGGTTAGATGGAAAAAGCGAGGCAGGTGAATGGAAACGGTAGTTCTTCTTCGTCACATGCTTTGTCGGCTCAGAGATATACGGCCACATGATGAGCAGCAGCGGCGTCAACAACGGCATTTTTAGTCTTCACGGATCACGGTGCCCATCAAAAATCGTTAAATGCAAAAACAACAACGACGACGACGACGATGACTACGACGATGACGATGACGACGAAGTAGTAGAAATTGTGGCAAATAAATAAGAAAAAAACTGTTATACTTACTTAAGAACGACCTAGTGAAAACAGGATAACAAATAATGACAAACACAAAAGCAGCACAACTTCAAATAAAAGCACAAAAAAACAGCAAAAACATAAAATAAGAGAAAAATTTAAAATTTTTAGTGAAAATGTGCAAAAAAACTTACGTTCGATTTTTGGTTTTTTTTCGCTGGCAAATTTGATGGCGCAGTTTATAACTTGACAAAGCTTCTCTTCCTCTCTATTTTTTTTTTTTTTCTCTTCTTGTTGAAAAAGTTTAAGCAAGCTGCTGTTTAGATTTAGTTTTATTTTCTAACTTGATTCAATTGAAACACTTCACTTTTGCAATTTTTAACAAAGTTTTCACTCTAGTTGAGACAAGCTTTTTGCACAATAATTCCAACTCTAATTTGTTGTTTATTTTCTAACGTTTAACACGTTTTGTTTATATTTAATTAACATTAACTTTAACTAAATAGCTGTTTGTACACTTTCATGCGCTTTAAAAATATTTGCATTAATTCACTGTTTATTAAATATTTATTTTATTTTTATTTATTTTCTCTGACTTATATATTTAATTATCCTTCTATTCCAGTTGTAAAAACCACTGTGAGTACAACGCAACGGTTTGCCCAGAGTTGTATGTGTCACGACGACGGCTCTAACTAAACTGAATTCAAGACCCGCATAACGAACATCTTTAAAGTTCGTTATGCTTAAAAAAAAAAAATACGAAAAAAATCAGTCCTTAGCTAAATGTCCAGTCCGCAACGTACGTTGGAGCAGCAGCTTCACGAAACACAGCTTCAATCAGTGAAAAACTGTTATACTCAAGCATGCACACACACACATTCATACAATTCCATTGGGAGGCTTATTTATTTAGACGCTCAAAAAAACCTTGCATGCCCCATAATGTTAAGCTCGTGTGCTCTTATTTTAAGTTGAAAGTTTTTCTTATATTCTATACTCTCTCACTCTCTTTTGCGCACTCTCTGCATTCCTCTATCTCGGCCTTATAAGTTCCACCTGTTCTTGAGGTAGTTTTGAATACCCTAAGAAATTGTTTTGGTCGTTCTCTGTCCTCGAGCTGTTATTCTTTTTCGAATTTATATTTATCATTCCATCCAGCCAACCAGCTATACAATTGTCTGAGCTTTTTTTTTGTTAAGAGTAGAGTGAAAAAATACAACAACAACTAATCAACTGTTATCTACGAATTGAGAAAAACAATACTGGGTGCAAACGCAGATTTTTCTGACATGGGCACAATGTTGTGCCTCCATGCGAAGTGTGTAACGCCTATAAGGAGGCATGGCAGCTATGGAAAAGTATATATATATTCTTGATCATCATCACCACCTGAGTCGTTTAAGCTTTGTCATTCTGTCCGCCTGTGACTCGATTACAGCCGTTATTATACCCTAAACCTGAAAGGTCAGGGTATATTAACTTTGTGCAAACGTTTGTGCAAACGCATAGAACGAAGCGAGTCCGGTATAGAAAAGTATATATATTCTTGATCAGCGTCATCTCATGAGTCGAGCTATTATTAAATGTTTGCACACAATTTACCGAGAACTGGACCTACATGTTTTATGCCCACTCCGAACGGCTAAAGTTCATGTTCACAAGAAGCTTTACATGGTATTATTTACTCTCTGAGGTTTGCCATTGTCTGCAGAGAGGTGGTGACCGATCAGAAAAATTTTTTATTGAAAAAAACTTTTCGCCGTGGCTGGGGATCGAACCCGGGCTTCGAGCATGCTAAGCCACACACTTAACCTGCATGCCACGGTCACCACAATTTTATTACTGAGACATATAACACGGCGGTTCACATCAATAAGGCATCTCAAATTAGAGTTGGGTCACTTGTCCTCACTGAATATGAAGTTGAGTCTGAACTTCTCAAGCTTCTCAATAAAAGTTGCCGAATCTTGTGGAACCTCTGATGAAAATATTTAATTTGTCGTTAGATAGTGGTGAGTTTTTAGACGTGTGGATGGAATCTTTTATTGTTCCAATCCACAAAGGTAGTACTAGACAAGAATTTACAAACTATCGACCAATATCTAAATTACCGATAATCCCGAAAATCTTTGAAGCAATTGTAAAGAAATAGGTGTGTGCAATAACAAAAAATTGTTAAAAATTGTTACAAATTTTTACTTGAAAAGCGTTCACGAACTCGAAAAACTAGCAACGAGAGAGGACAATGAGAGAATAAAAAAATTAAGAGAGAAAAAGTTGCTACAAGTTTTTGCTAGTAAAATTTTTACTTCAGCTGCCCAAGATGTATCAAGGACGTTGGCAGAAGAAGGATGACGTCTCAAAGTCAACACCGCTGTAATGTCAAAACCGAAGAAACGTAGTTTTTTTGTATATTTCTTTCTTGTTGTGATGAATAAGTTGTGATTAATAAGAAATCTATATTAAATATGTTGAAAAGCTGTTGTTTCGTTACTTGGTCTTATAGCCAGTGTTGCCGGAATAAATTTATTTTTATATCCAAAACACAAAATAAAAATAGCCAAAATGTAAAAAATATAGCCAAAAGATTAATTAATTGTATTAGAAAAAACATTCATACCTATTTTAACTAACTTTTTTATAGAATATAGTACCGTTTTTTACTGGAAACAAATTTACAAACATGTTTGTTTTTAAATATGTTATAAAAATTTATATGTTAAGAATATAAGAGCATATTTTAAACATTTTTAGGGCTTATATCCTTTAAATAGACGGATCTTTAATATAGAAGGACCTTAGCCCATTTATTTTTTATTTGATAAGAGTAGAAAAACTTCTTAAAAATGAGGTTTGCATTTTCGGAAGTAAAAAAATATTAAATTTTTTTTTAGCTTCGAACCAAGGATTTCAGGTGTCAAACTTATTCAGTCAAGTCTGCTTTGGTTCAGAAATCGGAGATAGATAAATAGGTGAGAAAGTGAAATCAAGTGAAACAAGTGAAGAATGTTTTATGTGTGGCGGAGTGCTATATCAACTTTCTTTTCCATGCTGACTTGCTTAATTTTACTTTTGAAAACAAACCACAATTACTTTCAATGATCAAAGTTATAACATTGTTGCATACTCTAATGTGGTACATGATTCGAGATGTCACATGTCAAACTATTGGATATTGGATATTCTGGTATTGGATAACTGGATATATTGGATAAATGAAGAGAGAATTCACCCTCGTTTACAAATTTTAAATCATTTCCCTGAATCATTTGGAAGACGATTGGCAGAGAAGTGGATTTTGCGATGCACAAGTGATTCATCCCAAGATGGATTTTTCAAAAATGTTCAAAATCTAGCATGGTAATATGTAGCAGGCTCTGAAAAATCGTTAAAATTAATCAAAAAGTTGAACTAGTATAACTTCAAATCAACGGTGCATTATATCGAAGCGAAATAAAAACAAATTCACAAAATTTCATTAAATTCGGACAGAACAACGATGCTTCGGAACAAATTGCTGAGGACTCTTAAATGGACTTCGTTTGCCACACTTTCCGGCGAATTTCTTATAACTGCTCTCGGCGGTTCATTGGCGAATAGTCCCGGCGAATCGGCCTAAGCAGCTTACAGTCGGTGATACCCGGATGATACTCAGATGAGTTCAACGGCAAATGCTAAATGATCTTCCAAGCGATTCGCTGGCGATTCTCAGGCAATTGAAAATGTTATATGTAAAATTAATTAATTAATTTTCGCCGGAATGCAAAAACATAGCCGAGTAAAAAAATAGCCAAATGAAAAATAAATTCGCCAAATAGCCAAAACTGATCACGAGCAAAAAAAATAGCCACTTTTGGCTATAAATAGCCAAAACGGCAACACTGCTTATAGCCCGTTTCAAAAGAGCAGAACAATTTTAAGTTTAAGCAACCGCAGCGCAGTTGCGATGAACAACAAAATTCAGGAATATACATTGATTTTTTTTTAATTTATTTTTCTGCTCAGAGAATATTCAATTTTTTCTTTAATGTCGACCAATCAGAATGAAGAACGCTCTCAAAACTATTTTCTTATTCTCAAACGTGCGCGAAAATGTTCTTCTCCATAGTATAACTAACGAAGTAATAGCAGGGAGGAGAGCAGCTTACCGTGATTGTCAAAACGAAGTTGAGAGCTCATACAAAATCTACGAACGAGTAGAACGCTAAGAATAGGCAAAATGTAAACAATGATCCGCTACCAACTCTCGCGTGTTTATGTTAAATAATTGTAGAAAATTGTGATTTGTCGCTTTGTATATTATTTTTATTGTTATTGTTAAAGTAATAATGAATAAAATTAAAAGTGCAAATTGAATAAACTGCAATGCATTGGATGCTGTTTGCAGTCACTGTTGCTGCTGTTTAAACTCGGACCTCTTAGAACAATTCGCTGCAAACACCTTGAAGTCACTGTTATTCCTCAGTTATTGTATTATTTTTATTTTATCTAGTTTATTGTTTAATAAAACAATATCACAACGAAAATATTAAATGTTATTTGCACTTAACACAACACGATGTTCCATTGAATTTAGATTTGTTTGCTTGCTTTGGCTTGTTTGCTTTGTCTGCATTCGCCAAGATGGCCGATTTTGACATTTAGGGTACTGACAGAGAGAGTACGTTCAATCCTGCTATTACTTCGTTAGTTATACTATGTTCTTCTCTTTTGAAACAGGCTATACTGTTTCGAGTGAACAACATGCGCTTTGAGCGACTTTTTTATACTTTGCTTTTAATTTTTCTTGTGTTTGTTGTTTGTTGTGTTTTGCAAAAAATATGTTTTGAAAAATGCAAAATTTTTCACTCTCTCAAAAAAACAAAAAGGAAAAGTGGCAGCACTGCAATGAAGTTTGACAGCACTACGGTATGTATGTGATAGACGTCAATCTACTTGTGCTACCTTCTTTAAATAGATCTTGCAGCTGCCGAAAAAGAAATTATTTGTCAAAAAACATATACAAACATATACAAAATTTATCTGATTTCAACTAAGCTGCCAAGTTATTGGATCAGCTAAAGACATATCCATGCAAAATCGGTACAAACTCTAGTGATTCCTACAGGGTCATTTCGAAGTTGTTCTAAAAAAAATTGGTACCTTTTGCTGAAAATAATATTTCCGTTAAATGATTTCAGTTTGCCGTAATTTGAATGCTAGTTACCAATTTTTTTAACGATGGAGTTAGCCGCTCGAAAATTGATTGTGAACAAATTCATTGAAAATCCGACTTGGTCCGGAAATAAGATAGCGAAAGTATTAAAAATTCCAAAGGCAACAGTTTGTAGTGTCTTAAAACGGTATAAAGAAGCTTTCAGCATCGAAAGAAAGCAAAAAACGAGTTAAAAAAAAAACAACATCTGACAATAAATTAAAGGCAAGCATCCTTGCCTCCATTAAAAACAACTCATGTCTCTCCGACAATGATTGCCCGAAAAAATTCAAAACCAGCAGAAACACAGCTCGGCGAATTAGAGTGGGAGCAGGCTATCAGTCGTATCGAGCTATTATATACCCGAACAGGTCCCGAATAAAAAAAATTTGTCGGCCAAAGAGCGCACTTGATTGCTCTACGATAAAGTCGACGAAATTTTAGTGTTATTTAATTATGAACGATGAAACATACGTCAAACTTGATCTGAAACAGAGTCCAGGACAAAAGTTTAATGCTGCAAAGAAGCGTTTTTTTGCCAGATTTGGCGTCGATACATAATTCGAAGACAACCATAAATTGGTATCGAACTAATTATGTAGATTTCGTGCCAAAGGACTTCAATCCTCCAAACTGTCCCCAGTTGCGCCCAATCGAAAAATATTGGGCAATTGTTAAATACAAACTAAGAAAATATGAGGAAATATCGATGTTACTCAAGTGGAACAAATTTGCTGCCCAGGTCACCAGAGCAGATGTTCAACGATTGATGTTGCCGATTAAGAGACACGCTCGAAATTTTATGCGTAGTAATGATATTTACAATTTTGTATTCCTTTTTTTGAAAGCTTAATAAATACTTTATCTGAAAATAGTTGAAACATTTTTATGCCAATATTTTGCTTATAAGATTTATCACGATTTGTGAGTACAAATTTTGGGTGGACAGGTCTTTACTTACTTAAAAGTTTCTACAAGTTTTCCGTTCACGTATTTTTTCTGCTATTTTCCTCTTTGTGAAATTTTTCTCTCAATTCTTCTTTTTCTCTCTCCCTGCAAGTTTTAACAAGTAAAGTACGTGAACAGAGCTATTGTGTTTATAAAATAATAAAAAATTCGATAACTAAATATCAACCTGACTTCGTGAGTGGTAGGTCCACATCTACTAATCTAACAATATTCACAGATTTCGCCAAGGCTTTTGACATTTTTTAAATGGCAGTCGAATTACTTAATTAGACGTCAGCAGTTTGTAAAAATTTTTAATACATTTTGAAAAATAGTCTATAATTTTTTGGGAGTTCCTTAAGGAAGTGTTCGTGGACCATTACATTTTCTTCTTTTTATTAATTATTAATCAAATTCTATACGAATTTTTAGAAAACGTATTTTTTGCATTTTCTGTTAGAATACTCTCATTGAAACCGAAAAACTGAAATATGGTTTTAAATACTGAATTCCTTTTGAACAACTAAAGTCAAAAAATAAGTTTTACACATACAGGGGACACCCTGTATATAAACTGTGTATTTAAATAAGATTAAGAGTTAAGACGAAGTTTTAAAGAACCACTGAACTATGAAATCTCTTATAACATGAACTCGTTTTACACATACGTTTCTTCATTTAAATAATCTCTAAATGCTCTCGTAAAAAATGACGTCATTGATACGATTTATTTGATTTATTTTCGATCATTTTCAAGTGGCGTTGTATTTACAAAATACATGCTTTAATATTTTTTATTTTTTCTATAAAAAATTCTGTCTTCTAGCTATATGTATTTTTCTAACATACTTATACTTAAAAACTAATGTGAGTTTTATAGTGAATATAAATAATGAATAATATAATCTATTGAATTATTTACAATCTTTTCGGATCTCAATTTGAAAAATTTGTTTGTTTTTATTTTCATAGATATCAATTAATCAAAAGAGTGGGGGCGAAGGTTAACAAAAAAAAAATATCTACTGATAATTTTGCAAAGCAATAAAATAACAATCTGTGAATTGCGCACTGTGAGAATATTGAACTGAAATAACTTCAAGGTTGCTCAAAATCGGGAGTTTATATTTAAAATTTTTGAGAAATGTTTATTGTAGACTTTTATATCTGTACTGTTATTGCTTTCAACGTCACACACTACTAAACGATACGTTTTATTGGCAACCCATCAAACCACAAAATTAAGTCAGATTTGCCGTTATATGTTTCGTTAACGAAATGCAATGTCGATATATGGGTTCGATTTGGGCAAAAGCTGATTTCGAAACAAAATGCTGTTTTATTCTTTCTAATTCACATGCTCACGTCCGCATCAATGCCTTCGTCCAACGTTGGGACAATAATATTTAAAGTAGTATTTATTAAATTAATAGATAACACTAGCGCCAAAATCAGAAAAATTTGCTGTGAATGGCAACCCAATATTTTTCTTATAGATTTGGGGCCTCAAATACGAATATCGCAAAAACAAATTTTTTTTTAGGGTTACGCTTTTTTTACAAAATTGTATAAAGTTTCTTTCGCATTTTTCAAATTTAGTCGTTTACTTGAAAACTTTAAATATTTATTTAAATAAACGTAACCATAAAAAATTTTGTTTTCGTAAATTTCTTCTGGAAATAATAAACAAATAAATTAGCCATTTTAACCCTTGAAAGGACTTTGACCGAGCTTTTTATAATCAACTGTGTTGTGTGTGTTTTTAAATGTTTCACACAGTCGCCCGAGAACTGAACCTACATGTTTTCACTAAATTTCATGTTCTCAATAAGCTTTACATGGCATTATTTACTCTCTGAGATTTGCCATTGTCTGCAGAGAAGTGATGGCCGAACAGAAAAACATATTTGTATTGAACAAAATTTCCGATGTGAGGATTGAACTCGGTATTCGTTGACTCGCATGCCACACACTCAGCTCGCACGACCACTGTCGCCACAAAACAGGAACAAAAGAAACTTTTAAAAAACAAACATTTTAAAATAATCAACGAAAGATTCCAGCAAACATTATTATGAGTGTTACTCTTTTAGGACTCATAGTCAGTGTTGCCGCGACGGTTCTAAAAAAAGTATCCATAAAAAGGTCAGAAATGGATCCAAATGTATCCACTTACAAAAAAATAAGTATCCAGGCATCAAATTGCAAAAAACTATATTATATTCACTTTTTAAACACAAAAAAGTAGTTTTTGATTCTTATCTCAATCAATTTTCATGAAAAGTATTTAATTAGAAGCGGCATATACTGTGTTTACATGCATAGTTAACTCGGAGCTTACTCGTAGTGAGCTCTGCATGTCAACAAGGGTTGAGTTGAGTTTCGTTAAACCCAAGAAAACTCCACAAAACTTGTTGGATTTAGCTGAGTACTATCTGTTAAAATCTTTTATCGTATTTTTCACTTAAAAATAGTAGCTGCAAGAGTCTATTGAACAAGAGTCTATTGAGCTGCCAACAAACAATTTGCTCTAAACAAAGTTGACAAATCTAACTCAATTTGACGTCTTGCTTGTAACCCTAACCACGGGTTTACAAAATTACAAAAATACACAATAATGTCAATGCTAACAATAAAAGGCATATTTTCCCAGCAAACATTATGACTCTTAAAACACTCTTTCAAGACTCATATAAATGAGGGTTCATCATCATAGTGCGCTCAAAAAAGACTCTTTTATGAGTACATTTTCGTATGTTGTGGGCTCCAAAATATGATTCATTTTTTTGACTGTTTTATGAGTCTTTTTGCACTCATAATAATAACAGTTTTTAGGTTCATATTTAAAACTCTTTTAAGACTCGTATTGAGTACTCTTTCATTACTCATATTGAATACTCTTTTAAGACTCATATTGAGTACTCTTTTAATACTCATATTGAATACTCTTTTCATTTTAAAACGAACATTTGTTGTAGTTCACTTCCAATTCATATATATCGCCACAAATAATTCTACGAAAAGCGACGTCAGGATAGCATGTGTCCATAACGGACAGTTATAAAGTTTTATACAATTAAAATAAATATTCTCGATTAAGTTCTTATTTATTTATTTATTAGATATGGTGCTTTTAAAATAATCCAATTCTATTCTCTCATACAACACTCCCATAGAAGACTCTTTTATGAGTCTTCTTTCTGATTACGCATATATCAATCAATATGGTCCTTTTATGAGTCTTTTTTATGAACAATCATGTTACCGTCATATTTAGGACTCTTTAATGAGTGTCTTTTAATATTACTCATAAAGCAGATAAAATAATGACTGTTTTTTTGATAATTTTTGAACAATCATTTCACAGTCATATTAAAGACTCTTTCATGAGTCCTTTTAATGAGTCATCAAAAAACATGCATAAAAAACACTCTTTTTAGAGTCATTTCTTAGAGAGCCTCAGAAAATGTTTGCAGGGTTCATATAAAATCAAAAAATTCCTATCTATCATTTGAAAAATTTTTCAGAAGAACCAAAAAACTTTCTAAACTAAAAACAAAACCATATTTTTTCAGGATAATTTTGTTAATAAAATCGTTGATTTTAGTAGTGGGAGTGTAACATTTTGTATTAAAATATATTTGGATACGGTGCATCATAATCAATCAAAAAATCGATTTTGAATTTTTGGTAATTTAGGGCATTTTTGATTTCATATGACTATATTTTCAAATAAAACTGATTTTTCAATAAAAGTATCCAAATTTCCACTATGGCTAAATAATAAGTATCCATCAATTTTTGAAGAAAAAAAGTATCCAAATGGATCCATTTGGATCCAAACGGCAACACTGCTCATAGTTATGAACCTCAACGCTCGTGTTAAGCTCATTTGAGACTCCGATATAAGTTTCCATTCCTGGAAGGGTACACTGAGTTCGAAATATAACAATGATAAGAGATTACCTTAGTATCGCTATTCAGGTACCGAGAACTGAACTGGTCCCTGGACTAAAAAATGTTGTGAGGGACAATTTGTTCTCCCAGAAAAAAAAAGTTTTGCTACCCTCTTTACACATTAAACTGGGAATGATAAAATAATTTGTAAGGGCTCTGACCAAAGTAGGAGAGGGTTTTAATGATCTAGACCAAATTTTTCCAACGTGTCTACATTAGAAAATTGATAAATTCAAATTTCAAGCTCGATGAAAGCTTGAGTGAAGTTAAGTTGAAAGGCTGGAAAACTATTAAGGAAATATTAAAACATTTTCTAGAAAACCGCAAAAGTGTCAGTTATGAGGAAATATTGAATAAAATTATTGAATATTTTGACAGAATGAGCATTCAACTTTATTTCCTTAATTCGCATTTGAACTTATTTCCTGGTAACTAGGGAGCAAGGCGAAAGATTTCATCAGAACTTAAAAGAGATTGAACGTCAATATCAGGGAAGGTGCAATAAAAAATTATGGCAGTATACTATTGGCTGTTAAAGTGAGATGATCCAACTCAAGCGAATTTCAAGCGAAAATCTCACAATAGGAGCTGCGGTGGGAAAAAAGCAAGATACCACAAAAGTATTTAATATTTTTTATTTATTTATTACTGTTCCTCAAATGTATTTTTAATGTTTTGAAGTAATGCAATTGTTTCTTAATCAAAATAAAAAACAATACATAATTTTTTTGTCCAATTTTTCTTAATGAAAACAAGTGACGCGTGGGCAAGACAATAAATGTATTAAACAACAATTCTTATATATTATGCGAGAATAGTATAGAGCGACGAATTGGCAGAAGCGTCAATAACAATGCATTAAAAATACAGTCCGTTCCACATTTTTTTCTTCAATTCCTACTATATGCATGTCCACTCACACCGATTGAATTAACGCGTGTGCTATATTTCAACTCTTCTTAATTCATTTTCTAAACATTAAATTGGAAAAAAAAATGAAGTTTTTTTTCATTTGGGCTTAAAGTCAATTTTTAAAAAAAGATTTTAAAAAAAAAAAACTAAGGTTGATAGAAAAAATTCAAGTACATATTCGTAATCTACGCACCAAAATACCCCAAGGTCAGCATTCAAAGCCTAAAGGGGAAAATAAAAGTAAAAATGTGCAGACCTGTGTTATCATTTTTAATACTCATGAAGGGCTATTTAAATACTTTTATCTTAATTGAACAACTCTTTGCAAAATTTGTGAAATAAATTAAGAAATTTAACCGAATGTAACGTCCGAACGTTAGGATATACCCATATTGCATATTTTTGACAGCAGCAAGTCTGTTATCATGAGAAAATAAGCTGATGTCAATGCTACTTAGGTTATTGTTTCTGAAGCTGAGCTGAATAAACTTGCCAACGTTTCAGCCTTACACCAAAATATAATTTGCAAAATATATTTTTTGACTTCCACTTCCACACCTTAAATAATGAAAATCCATGTGAAAACAAACCAAATAAAAATACATCATAACCATATGAGACATACAGAAGCAACTTAATCTCATATCTGTAGTTATTTCGGTAAATATCCTCATAATTGCTCTTCAGGATAATCAACTTGAACTGAAAATTACTTAAGTTTGATACCAAAGCAATGCTCATGTCTACGAAACTATGGAAGTCCTTTCTACCACAAATGTTTAGTGCAAAAACGAATCCTATAAAAAAACGAACTTTTGAAAATGTATTTCTCAAAATATATAAAACTAGTAAGATATATCTTCGACTTGGCTTGGCTTAAGGGTTATAGAATCTTAAATTGGAGAGCTTTTTGTATGAAATTTAAAAAGATATTGTTATATTTATGTGTCTAAAATCATAAATATCAAACATATCAAATTGTTATCCTGCAGCATAAATATAAGCCTTTTTATAAAGTTTTCAATTTTGGGGTTGTATGGGAGATGGGCGTCGGATGGATGACGCCCATTTTTCTATCACACCTAAGTTTTGACATAGAATACACAAATATCGAGTTTCAGTTTTGTAACTTTAATAATAACCTCTTTATAGAGTTTTCATTATTTGAGCTGTATGAGAGGTAGGCGTGGTTTTCATCCGATTTAGCCCATTCTCGAACTTGATTTTAGTTTTCTATAAAAAAGCTTAAATATCGAATTTTTTTGCGATAGCTTGAAAATTACGACTGTAATCGTGTCCACAGACAGACAGACAGACAGACAGACAGACGGACAGACAGACAGACGGACAGACAGACGAACATGGCTAAATCAACTCAGATGGTGATGCTGATCAAAAATATTTATACTTTTCTATGCCTACAACGTCTCCTTTTGGGCGTTACACACGTCGTGACAATTTGATTTGTTACGCAGTACGCGTGGGGTTATAAAAATTATATTTTTGAAACCAAAAAAGTTCATATATTCTCAAAGCTATGGAAATTGGAAACTATTTAACTAAAGTTTAAGGAAAATCGTTTCGAAATTGAAAGATTCGGACAGACAGTGCTTACAGGCATATTTATGTTATATGTTGGACCAATCGTTGTCGGCCAGCTTTCACTTCAAGCGTTGTAGCCCAAGAAAATTAGACGACTATATCGAAAAATTTTTGTAGAAACACTTTTTTATCTCATGCCACAAAATCAATAGTCATGAAGATATTAAGATATAATCGATTGTTGGCCGAATTTTCGGTCTATATCACAGAGAGAAATTTGAGCTGAAAACAATCCCCAATCAATTTATTTTGAGAGTGATTCTGAGCTAAGCCATAATATTCTTGATATCAAGCCCTAATGCGATCGTTAACACGCTCATTTGTGCATAATGTAAGTATGTGATTTTTGGATTGTTCGTCAAAAAACTTATATGCTCACTTGGGCCCAATCTATGACATTTTGGTATTGATTATAAAAAAAAACATGCTCATTTATCTTAAATGCATGTCATTTATGGATTGTGAATAAAACAAGTTAACATGCTCTCATATGTCTGATATAAACAGTTTTGGGAAGTGGCAATTTAAAAAAAAAAATAAAAAAATAAAAAAAAAAAAACTTTGGCCATTTCAGCCCTTGAAAGGACTTTGAGCGAGCTTCTTATGTTCAATTGTGTTGTGTGTGTTAATTAATGTTTGCACACAATTAACCGAGAACTGGACCTACATGTTTTATGCCGACTCCGAACGGCTAAAGTTCATGTTCTCAAGAAGCTTTACATGGCATTATTTACTCTCTGAGGTTTGCCATTGTCTGCAGAGAGGTGGTGACCGATCAGAAAAATGTGTTATTGAAAAACATTTTTCGCCGCGGCTAGGTATCGAACCCGGGCTCTGAGCATGCTAAGCCACACACTTAACCTGCATGCCACGGTCACCACAAGAAGTGGCAATTTATGAATTTTAATAATACAAGGCAAAAAATTACAAAATGTAAGGGGCTCAGGTGAAAAAAAAACGATGACCAGACGCAAATTCAAAAATTATATTTTCATTGTTCAGATTAGATATTTGATCCAATTCGGACAGGAAAATACAATTATTTAATTTATGTTATACACTTTTATACACTTTCTTACTTACAGCAAAAAAAAACTAACTGAGATTTATGTCGTTCGGTTGCTCATTTTTTTGATGAGCAAAAACAACAACAACAAAAATACATTTTTATGATCAAGCCCAAGAAGACACCTATTAAGCACAAATTGAAGTGTTTATCAAACAAATTTTCCAGCCCAATTTCTGGCATAAACTGTGTACGTGAATAGCTTGTTTTGAGATGGTTTAGAGCTCTATTGAGCTAATTTCATTTGCGAACGCTTTGAGCTTGATTTTAGCACATTTTTTTCTCTCCGTAATTGCTAAAACAATTGATCCTACGGAAATTTTTTTACGTTTTCATGTAAAATTAGCTAATTAACAAATCTCGTGGCGGTATTTTTAGCCACAAGAATAAAATCAGTATTTTACGAGATATTTGAAAAATACTGAGTGTCATGATCCTTTCCCTATAAATCTCTTAATATTGGCCCTACGGGAATGTGTGTACGAACTTTTTTGTTCAAATTAATCTCATTGACATATGCAAGTTGTTGAGATATTTGGGAAAAACCTATTTAGGCGAACTTTTTATGCAGTATTTGTTTTGAAGAAGTATTTGAAAATAAAGCAAATGGCTTGCAAGATATTTTTAATGATTGCTCTGCCTTTAAGTATTTATTCATTATTAAAATATTAATTTTAAGAAAAATATTATGAGAATATTGAAAAAGAGAATATTAAATTCTATGATAATATTTTTCAATTTTTTTCTAAGCATTTGTTTTATTTCAGTCTTTTTGTTTTTAAATAAACAAACAAAACTGGAAAAGAATTCAAGTTCTATGATATGTTTCGGCTGTGCTAATTTAAATAATAGAGCAAGACAAAATAACAACAACAACAACAATACAACAAGAACAACAGAATAAATCAAAACAAATCATGACCAGTTTGTCGAATATGCAGACGATGAGGGTAAAGAAGAAACAACGAATACGAAGTAGAAAAAAACTATTTAGGCTAAAGTAGCTCATAGTTCACATTAAGTTTGAGGGCGCACGCCATATGTTAGCATTGGGCATGAGAGAATAAAAAAAAAACCAATAGAAAGAGAGAGAGAATAATTTTCTTGCTCAACTGCGTAAAATACCAACCAGTTTTATTTTGTGGCAAATCATCATCATCATCATTGCTGCGGCCCAACAAAGGGCGGCAAGTGTAGAAGTAAAAGCAGAAGACGCTACGAGCAGTGTTGCCAGAAAGTTTTGAGAAAAGAAGCTAGATGGCCTTTAAAAAATGGCTAGAAAAGGCTAGATGGCTTTAAAAAAAAAGCTAAAAAAAGGCTAGATTTGTTAACGCTATTATACCCTAAACATGTAAGGTCAGGGTATATTGACTTTGTGCAAACGTTTGTAACGCATAGAAATAAGCGAGTCCGGTATAGAAAAGTATATATTCCTGATCAGTGTCACCTCTTGAGTCGAGCTAACCATGTCCGTCCGTCCGTCTGTCTATGTGTTATCTGTTAATATAGGTTAAGAAGGAGATGAGATTGGTACACATGTTCACATGAACCCAAGCATCTACACTATTGAATATTTTTAGAATCCGCCCACGGACACGCTTACTTCCCATACAACTAACAATAAAAATCGCTGTATAGATGGTTGTAATTAAGCTACCGAAATAAAATTTAAATGTATTTATTTTGTATCAAAACGTAGACGTACACAAAAAATTGGCGTGCTCTACCCATGAACATGCCCACCTCCCATACAACTCCAACATTGAAAACACTATTATAAAGACCCTTTTATTTGAACTACAGGGATTAAACTTATCAGATATGTATTTTATATTAAAACTTAGATGTGTACTTAGATGTAAAATAGTCGTCATTCGCCCTTAAACACGCCCACCTCCCATACAACCCACTATAGTAAAAACGCTATAAAGAGGTTTATATGAGCCAAAAATATAAAACTTGGTATTGAGATTGTTGTATTAAAACTAAGATGTGTTCACAAACTGAGCGACATCCGCCCATAAACATGCTCATCTCCCATGAAACCCACAATATGGAAAACACAATAGAAACGTTTATATTTGGCCTACAGAGATAAAACTTGGTATGAGATCATAGTATATAAAACTAAGGTGTGCTCACAAAAAAAGGCGTAATCCACCTACGAACGCGCTTTCCTCCCATACAACCTTCATTAGTAAAACCTATATAGTTCTATAAATACAGGAATTTTAAACAAAAATAGGAAGTTACTTCTATTTGTTTTAGTATTTTAATATATAGTTTATTTAAATATAATAGGAGGTCTAGGGTATTTCATAGTCGGACTAGACTTTCTTTACTCGTTTTCTTTTAAGAACAGTTGAATACGGTTTCTTTTCTAGTTTTTTTTTTGAAATTTCGTTGTACTAAGAATTCTTTCTACCTCAGCGTTGCTTAATGCTAAAATAATAAAACTAAAAATCAAATCTGATAGCTCTTGGAACGGATCTTCATTCAATGAATCTCTAGCTTCTGCCCAGCTAGATTCCTATTCTACTTGTGATTTACAATTTTTTGCCATTATATTTCAATTATAGTTATTTCTTCTGTAGAGTAACTGGAGTTTTCTTTCTCTATAACAGAAAATATTTGGGTTTAACCACTTTAAAAGAATAAAAAGAGCAATAGAAGATTTACACTTTCAAAATTGCAACGTCAGAAAAATTGGATGTAGTAATGCATCTTTAAGCAATATATTAAAAAAGGCTAGAAAAGGCTAGAAAAAAACAAAAAAAGGCTAAAAAAAAGGCTAGAGGCTAGATGGTAATTTTCGAGGCTAGACAACAAAAAAAAAGGCTAGATCTAGCCTCAAAAAGGCTAGATTGGCAACACTGGCTACGAGCTCTGAGGCACAATACAACTAAATCGGCTGGGCCTCGCGCCGCAAAGCATGCAATACAATTTTTCAATATTCGTTTGTCTCTTCTCCAATAAGATAACAATAACAACACCAACAACAACCACAACAGTAGTGGCAGCAGTCGCAGCACTAGTTATTTTAAAGCGCGCTGCCTATGTGTACACAATTACAAAATCATACAAATAAATTTACACTCCACACACACACACACACGCACACAGAATCTAACACCATATATATGTAGGTATATATATTTGCACTAACATATGTTTGCTCTAAAAGAAAAAAACAAACAAGTAAACAAACGCCGTCACAAAATACACTTGACTAAAAACAAACACTCAATCTGCTACTTTTAAGATTTTCAAAATGTTTATTTATTTTCACTTAATTATTTATAGCAGTTCAACTAACAAATATTGTTTGAAAAACACACACAAAAAATAAAACAAAATTTATGCCACACACAGAATCGACCAAAGTTTAACCAGCGAATGCTCGCGATTGAATGCCATCCGGGATGATGAAGAGAACTCGTTCTGCCTGGCTATTGAGTAAACGACGGACGACGGACTCTTTTCATTTGTTTTTATTTTAGCGCAAAGCTTTACTAGAGCAACAGTATAACAGTTACAGCCGGTCGCCGGAAATCGACAACGGCAAAGCTTTTTCGCATCATTTTTCATATCCTTGCTAGCCGCTGTTTCTTGGTTTGGTCGTTCTTGTTGTTTTTTTTGTTTTTTCTTTTCATACAGCTAAAGATGTATGCCTGTTTATTAGTTAGTATGTTTGTGTGCATGTAAGCTGACCGGAAAGCTTTCGATCTTTGTTATTGTTGTTGTTTGCTGTTGTTTATAGTTTGTAATGCCAGTGCTTATGCAGGTATGTGTTGTGTTGTTGCTGTTGTTATTTTATTGTTCCAACTGTTTTGTGTTTATGATGTGTTGGCCGGTTTTAGGGTTGCCACCACACATTTCCTGAATTAATTAATAAACGCAATATATATATATATATATATATATATATATATGCTGTATACATCTCTTAAAAGTAGCGCATACACTACTGTGGTGCGGTCATAGGGAGGTGAAGTCATGGCTTCAAGCCCCGACAGGTCTTTTAAGAGGCTTATCCTTGATTTGAAGAAAGTAAAAATTATGCAAAAATGTGCATTTTCAACTTTCTGCAACTGTAATAACTGTTTTAATCATATAATTTCTCTGCTATTGAATTAAAATATGAATGCCTGAAAGTAGACTAAGATTTTAAAATTAGTATAAATGCTGGAGCAGTAGTTCTGAACTTAACTTAGGGGATCGCAATAAAATAAAAATGTTTCTTCAAATTTGTTACACCACATAACATACATGTACATACATGTATAAGCATTGCACAATAAGCTCAGGGGGCATTTCACTTAAAGCGATCAGCCAAAAAAATTGTTTTTGCTCCGGATTTTGTTTCATACTATATTCTATAACTTAGTAAAATCTTCGAAAAATCGCCTTAATTCAAAATATAACATAAAAACGTATTTTATTTCAAGTGTTACTTATTTCTTAACCCTCAACTGGTACACTTGGTCTGTGGGACCACGCTGAAAAAGTAAAAGGTTTTGTCTCTCTCATTATTTCATTTTTAAAATAATGAAAAACAAATTAAATGCAACAACAAAATTCACAAAATTTGGCCTAAATAAGAAAAAAATACTTTATTTATGGCGTTCTTAAAAAATAAACATATAACATTATAACTAAATTTATGTTTTTTTTTTTCATTTTAAATTGGCGTGTTCCCTGGGACCACATGTACTGTTGGTGTGATTTTTTTGGGGCATACCAGTTAAGGGTTAACATTCTTTTCGATATAGTAGGTCTGTTTCCGTACTCACTTCAGTTGAAGTTACTCGAAAACGTTTTCTTACACATTTTTCCAGCACGAGATAGAAGAAGAACACGCAAAATGTTATTTTTTGTTGCTCTCTATTACTCGAACTTTACTTGAAAAATTTCTTCGAACACGAATCTCAAGCTTCAAATTTTGTCAAAGTGATAAAATTAAATTGTTGCATTGTATTGGGAATAAAATGTATGCAATTGGTTAGAAAATTAATAAACATAACTAAAACAAGCAAAGAAAGTCTAAAGTCGGTCTATGCCGACTATGAAATACCCTAAACCTACTTTAAAAAAAAAATAATAATATTATTGAAACACGCCCATTTTCAATAATATTATTTTTTTGTATTCGTGGACGGATGAAGCCTATATTTTATATGCATTTAAATCTTGAAGAAAAATTCAAACATACCAAGTTTTATTTCGGTAGTTCACAGTAAATGCCTTTATTATGCTTTCGCTATGGGAGATGGGCGTGTTCATGGACAGACTACTCCCAATTTTTGAACACACCTTAATTTTGGTATTAACTACATACATACCAAATTTGATCTCTCTGTGACTAACATAATCTTATTTATTGCGTTTTCAATTTTTGGGTTGTATGGGAGGTGGGAGTATCCGTGACCGGATGACGTCCATACTCCAACATAGGCTTATATATTGCGTTTTCAATTTTTGGGTTGTATGGGAGGTGGGCGTGTCCGTGAGCGAATTACACCCATTTTTCGAAGACATCTTTATGTTGATACAAAACACATACACACAACATTTTATTGTTGTAGGTTAATTATGAGCTTATTTATGCAGTTTTCAATTTTTCCGTTTTATAGGAGGTAGGCGTGTCCGTAGGCGGATGATGTCAATTTTTCAAAACCATCTTTGTCTTGTCATAAAAAATACACGTGTCAAATTTTATCTCTGTAGGTCAAACATAAGCTTATTTATTGCGTTTTAAATTTTTGGGTTGCATGGGAGGTAGGCGTGTCCGTAGGCGGATTCCAAAAATATTCAATAGTGCAGATCCTTGGGTTCATGTGACCATGTGTACTAAGTTTCATCTGATTATCTCAACTCCTTCTTCTTATCCTGTGTATACGGACAACACACAGACGGACAGACGGACGGACGGACGGACGGACGGACATGGATAGCTCAACTCAGGTGGTGACGCTGATCAAGAATATATATACTTTTCTATACCGGACTTACTTCGTTCTATGCGTTACAAACGTTTGCACAAAGTTAATATACCCTGACCTTTCAGGCTTAGGGTATTATAACCAAAATGAACGCTTGAAAGTGTTTTACATATGAAAACAAAGCAATTAAATTTTATTGTTTTCAAAAAATAACTGTTTTGCTTGAAACTTACTTGAAACCATTTCCATACTTTTTTACAAATTTTCCCAATTTGACAGATGATCGAATTACTCTCTATTATTCGAACTTTACTTGAAGTGCGTACGGTAACAGACCTAAAATATGATTCATACATGAAATCTTATTTTCTGCAAATATAATGAGTGTTTAGACAAAACATGTTATACACTGAGCCAAAAAACAACTCAAAAAAAGCCTCTTTTACCCCTTTTACATTAGTCAAGAATTGAAGTCAATTATCTGAGCTTGTAGGCCAATTCGCCGCAAATAGGAAGCGACGAAAGAGGAAAAAGTTGACGGTACACAGTCAAGTGTACTGTCAAGTTTTTCGAACTCGAAAAATTGCTTCCATTTCTTGACTAGTGTAAAAGGGGACTTTGATTCAAATATTTTTCGGAACAATTTGGCAACAAACACGAAAATATTCAATTCGAAATGTTCCCACTTCGAAATACACATATCCAGTTTGATGTTATTTCCACTTTAAACTAAAGTTTTAAACACTTTGAAATAAAAATTATACCACTTCAATTTAAAGGGGGCTTGGATTTAATTCAAAGAGGAATTATATTCAATTGAAATACTTACGCCTTTATTTTAAATATGCTAAAGCTTTGAATTAACGTTTTTTGTTCTTTGATTCCACATCTTTATATTAATGAATGAAAGTGATTTTCACTTTGAATAAAATCCTCAACATTTTTGATATTACATGAATACATACAAATAAGTAATACAATATAATATTTTTTTAATTGTTTTTTATTTATATATTAGCTAACATTTGGTAAATTACTTAAATTTATTAATTATTTGGTAATATTAAAATAAACTAACCTAAATAAGTATTTTATAGGTATGATGTCGAGTTCCAAACAATAATTTTGTACCATAAAATAATATTTAACTTATCTCTTGTTTCCGCCAGACAAACAACTTCTCTCTGAATTCAGCCCAGAGTTCAATGCTATCAATTGTTTCTTTTATATCGTCTCTTTATTTGTACTTTTGTTTTTATTTTCACACACGAACGAAATCAGGATATACTTTCCAGCTTTCGCAATGTTTTTGCACAAAATTTAAATTATTTTGATATTTATTTTATTTTGACACACCAGTTTAAGACAACAATTTTTTTAACTTTGTTTTCTTTTTATGACAACATCAAATGTAAGCAATGTTATTTTTCAACTTACTTTCGAAGTGGATACACTTCAGTGAACATAAGAGTGAAGTATATTTCCTCATATTTTATTTAAAGGTTTTCAGGGTCTATTTAAAGACGATTTTTTAAAAATGAAACAACGTAAAATTGATACGATATTATTTCATTTTAAGTTGCAATTTTTCCCTTCTGAAATCTGAAATTAATCTTAAAACAAAAAATTATCCAATAGAAGTTCGTCATAACGTTAAAGCATTCAACTCTTATGCTATGTGTCCGGGGTTCAATTCGCAGTGATATAGATTAATTTTTTTATCATACAATCAAATCATATTTTCTGCAAATGGCTGATTCCACACTAATGAGGAACGGAAACATGAATCCTAAAATGCTTTCAATTGAAATAATTTTTGGTTCTCGCATTAAAATATGAGAAGTTACTATTAGGTCTGTTCCTGTACTTTAAAGTTTTAGTCCAATTTACCAGTTTTTACCAGTTTTAGTCCGAGAAGCGTTCCCGTACACGAAAAAATGGTAAAAGAGAGTGCAATCGAGAGAGTAAAACATTTCCCCTCCTTGTCAAAAGTTGCAAGTTTTAGTCCGAGAAATTTCTTCGGGTAAAAATGGTAAAAGTGTCAAACAGCTTAAAATCAGCTGTTTACAAGTTAGCAAAGAAATTGCGATACATCAAAACTTCTTTAAAACTATTAAAATGGAACCCAGAAACATGGGACAATGTGTAAAAATTAATATAAATTCTTAACTTGAGAATTAATTTCAATATTAGTAAACATCTTAGGCACTTCATCTGCAATGCCGATGCACCACATCAAGGCAATGCTGGACATACTATCTTATTTGACAGTTTTTACAATTTTAGTCCGAGAAGCGTTCCGTACTTTTTTGTGTTTTTCTCTATTTTCGAAAGATTTTTTCTCATTCTCAGACTTTTGACAGTTTAACCATTTTTAGTCCAAAAAGTACGGGAACAGACTTATTGTTGCAAAATTATTTTTAGTTTTAATGCTTTTTGTTTTTTTTTTTTTTTTGACATTTTAAGTAAACAAACTCCGAATTGAGAAAAAGTTAAAATATTTTGTTTAGATTTAAAACGTTGAAAACAGCCATCTCTTGATGCACATTCAAAAAAAATAAGGTGGGCAACGTTAAAAAAGATAACAATGTTATCCACGAACAGTTTAAAACAATATATATATATAAGAAAATATATATATAAACTCAGTGTGTTTTCAGTGTCACACCCGTCCCATAAATATGCAATACTTTTCCCAAGAAGCAACATGGGCTTATGATAAAAATTAAACTTTCCTAAAGTAAGGATATTGATGTTTCACATAAATTTGTAAACCGTTTTGTATTAAATAATGTCTTTTTATTCTTCATTACCGTTACAAGAAGTTGATCACACGCGGAACGCTTTTCAAAATCTTTATCTAATAATGAAATTTTTGGATGCAGGTATATGAATAAAAACTTTGATTAAAACTAGTTTTTTCAATTCATGTATAGCAAAATCATTTGTATAGGTGTTTATTTGAACAAAAATGCATGCGAATTTTCTCATTTTAAAATATTAAAATATTAAAAACAAATTTTTTTTTTTTTGTTTTGGCGTTCTTTCATTCTTATCCATCCATTATCCATTCTTATACATAATTCTCACAAAATTTGCACTCGTCACACCAGGGACAATCTTATGTCGCACCCATTCTATTTAAATGTTTAAAAAAGAATGGTTATCGTAATTTTTTCAAAATAGTTTTCACTGGTATTCAACAGAAAATATATTAAGTTTGACTATAAAATAGTCTCATTGTGGCAGATGGACTGAATTTCAATGTTAAACTCAGAATTTTTAGTTTTTAAACTTGTGCTTGTCACACCCGTCCCAGATGTTAAAGTGAATGTAACTATTAAACTAGTATAAATAATTGCATTATGTTTTAGCATTTTGATACCTTGGGACATCTTCTATTTGACCCTATAGAAAATTGCTTAAAACCGGTTTTAACCGGTTAATACCATTTTCAACACGAAAATGAAGTCAAAATGTCACAAACGTCTCTATGGAATAAGCCTTTTATTAAATTTTAATAACAAAAATAAAAATCAAGTAAAAAAATAATAGTAATTAAGAATGAATAAATAATGATATATTCATATTTAATATTTTTTATTTCACAAAGCATTTTGTCCGATACACAAATAGAGATTTGGCAACTATAATGAAATAAAAGTTTGTCTCAATTAGATTGCTCAAATATATAATTTTTTTTCAAATAGCAAATACTCACAGATGTGCCATTAATAAAAATATAAAATACCAATTAAAAATTCGAAGTCGTATAATTAAAGTATTTAGTATAAAACATATTTTGAGCAATTTGTAGAAAATATTTAAAATAATAACATTTTTTTTTTGACTATAAAACAAAAAACAAACATTCACAGTCCTATTCATAAAAATATCTTTAAATAGTTTTCATATGTTGAATAGTTGAATAGCTTTTTATAAACAAAACGCCTTTTATAATTTTATTATTCATAAAAATGTTGCCTCAAATTTGTTGTTCAAATAAGAACACTTTCAATTTGAAGTGGGAACAGTGCCAATAATGGTTTGTGAATTTGATAAATTCAATAACTTTATGTTGATTGGTCACAATTTTATCAATATTTTGATATTCAAACATTAAAAAGTTTTTTTAATCTACTTTCTGCTCTTAAAACATTGTCACTTATTATTTTTGTTTTCAATATTTTGAAAGGTTTTCAATATTTTGAAAGGTTTTCAAATCTTTTGAAAAATTTTCAAAGTACAACCATATTATAACTATGAGTACATCAATGTTCATATTCATTCTACCATAATATTTTGAAATATTTTTGACATTACTTGTGCTTAGATCAGAGTAATAATATTAAAATTGCCGTATCTCTCATTCATAAATCCTTAATATTAGGTTTTTACCATTTCTGAACGTTTATGATTTTTATTTTTGATATTTTTTTCAGAACAAAAAAAAAACTAAATGAAATATTTAATTTTTTATATAAAGCCGAGATATTTTAGCGGTTTTTATATTTATAAAAACCGTCTAAAATATTGAATTTGTATTAATTTTTATGATGTTTAAGAGGATGTTCTATCAACATTGTTTTATACTGCCGCTTTGACCAATTAACCCTGCAAACGGTAACGGCTAGCTTTCAGTTTCAAGAAATAAATTTCACACTCACTTCCTTTATAAGCCTTAAACTTGAGGCGTTTAATTTGGCTGCCTTTTTTAGATTGATTGATTTTTTTAAAATTTATTTTAAATAAATTTAAGGCAAGGACTTATTTTTTTTCGTAATGATTTCATGCTAATTTTTAACTCTGCTTACATTGAAAGAAATCTAAATAAAAATACATTATTTGTTAATATAAATTAAAAAATTTTTATTGCAACATTTTACTTAGTTATTAAAATAAATTTTATATTAAAATAAAGATCTGCCGTCCAACATATTCTTGGCGCAATAAGCTGGAAACTGTATACCCCGTAGTAACAATCTTGTTATTTCCTAAAAAGTAAAAATATTGTATAATTATTCATAATAATAATGGATGCGTCATTCTTGTATCTTCAAAACACTGCAAAATAACTTATGTGAACATGATAAGAAATTTTAATATAAGTAAATTTTATGCAATAAAAAAAATTACTTGTGCAAATATTTTTAAGTATAGCCTTCGTTGCTATTTCTTTCAATTTCAAATTTCAGCAAAAGTTGATGAATATCTTGAAATAAATAGCAGAGAGACCATTAATTAATAGCATGCGATAAGAAAGATTTGAAGAATTCAAGGGTAGAGAGAAAATCGCTCACATTTCTAGCATGAATTTGGAACCTTTTGTAACACAAAAGCACTGAACGAAAAACATGAGTAATGTTACCAAAATTCAGCCCACTAGAAAACTGTATATAATACTCTAGAAACTTTTACGAGTATTATTCAACAAAAAATGTGGTCAAAATTTACTTGGTTAGCAAAACCTAGCAAAGCTTAGGTCAATGTTATCAAAGTATAAACAAAAGTCGAGATAAAATTATTCAAGATAACTTAAGCACCTGTTTACCAGTTGCTTAAAACTTGAAACCGAATACAATTACCTCATTTGGTGTTTTTTTGCATGTCAATTCCATTTTCATACAAAGTAAAACGAACGAAATCTCTCTATTTTAATAATCTCTCACTAAAATTTTCTAAAGTGCTATTGCCAGACAAAAAAAGCCAAGTGAGGTGATTTCGTTTGTTTAACAAAATAACTCCATAAATATTCAGTTTTCCTTTTTCTTGAGCTACAATTAACTTAATGTTGCCAATATCGAAGTAGAAGTGTGCTGGACTGGCATGTGGATGACGTGGGTTCGTATCCTGAAAGTCGGACTTTAATATTTAAATAAAATTTTGTTTTATATCTGCGCCGACAATGAATAACGGCTAAAATCCAGTAAGGATAAATTTAGGTAATTACTTTCATTGAATTCCTCGCAACAATATATACTCGTACGAAAATTTGTATGGTTGCGCCTTGAAAATTAAGTATTTGATGCCATCAAATCCAAACATGAAAAGTAAGGTTTCCCTGATCTTAAGTAGCTATTATAATCTTGAAAATGCTATCCTGAAAACCTGTAAAAGGACTTCAGAAGTTATTCCTTGTCGAAACAGATATATAATATTTCATTTTTATTTTAAAAATAAATATATTTTTAATAAAAAAAAAATGCTTTGCTGATCTCGTCAGGATTTAACAGTTGATTGGCATTTGAGTATTAAATGCGAACGCCAATAACAACGGCTACATTTTAACTTGGAAACAGTGTTTAAATTTAATAAACTACATGTTACGTGTAGGCTAAGACGTGTTAGAAAATTTGTCTTGATCCACCGACGAACACGTTTTTCTCCCATACAACCCCAAAATTTAAAACTCTATAAAGAGCCGTGGGGGTATTTAACTTCGGCCAAGTCGAAGATGTACTTTTTTTAGATGTGAATAATGTGAAGATGCCAATTTCAAGATATATTTTCAGGTCATCCATGGTTCCACTTCAGCTCTCATAGTTAATATATGTTTGCAAAAGAAACTTAATTTCTGAGCGACCATCACTTTTCTTATAATTGCAAGCATCTCAAAGAGTTCTCAGTTGTTTTTATTAAATATTTTAGACACACACAAATCATAATTGTTCGTAGGAAATGTTCTACAAGAAAACATTTACCAAATGAAGTGATATTTTTAAATTGCTGGCATGAAAAATACTATTGTTATTAATTATGGTAAAATATATTGTTAAACAATTTTTTATTACGTCGTAGTATATATTTTTTACATAAAAATGCTTTAACAAGGAGACCGGCAGTCCAGCATAGCACGAATACAATAGCCTGGAAACTGAATGCCCTGTAGCAACAAATTTGTAAAACTCTGGAATTTATAAACAGTTAATTATGAATAATAGTACGGTTAATATAAAAGTATTTCAAAAATACAACGATTCCTAAAGAGTGCGTCATATTTTTCAAAAAAAATATTCTAATACACTGGCAGTAAAAAAATGGCAATTCTATCCGTATTTCATGCAAGTCGATTTTGCATTTTTTTTTCTGAATTTGGGTTTAAATGGACTGCTTCTTTGATTTTTGAAGAATATTTAAAAAAAGCTCAATTATTAAGTATAATTTTTACCGTTAAAAACAGTTTTAATTAAGCCTGATGTCAGTTTCAATAGTCAGTTGTTGTTAGTCTAATGAAAAATGCCAACATGTGGTAAATTTTTCTGCTTTTGACAATGACAAAAATAAGAAAAAATTATGTATTTACATGATTTAAGTAAAAAATTTCATAGAAGATGTTATTTATGTGATTTTTTTACACTTTAAACTTTTATATAAAATCAAAAATGACAGTGAAAACTTCACCCTTCTGTACTTCAAGTTCTGGTTGAACCACAGATAAGGATTAGACCAAGGACCATAGTGTATGCTAAAGATAATTGTGGCCTTAATTAAAGTCTAGTATGGATCTACACTCTACTGAAATATTTTTTCAGAACAACATAAACAGTGAAGTATACACTCAGAAAAAGGTTTCTCGAAATATGATAAAAACGGCAACATATTTAGAGAAAAATGGTATAGACTTTGCACCAGAGAATGCTCCTCTTTAAATTTGATCCTAAAAATTATAAAAGAGAAATATATAAAAATATCGTTTTTAGAGGAAAATATTTTTTTTTTTTTTTTTGAGTAAAGATTTGTTTTAAAATACTTCGCATAGTGAATTTTTTATCAAAATTTAAGAAAAGTTTTTCATTTTTAAAAAATTTTTCTCAATAAATGAGAATTTTTTGTGCGATTATTACAGACATTGAAATATTTCCATTTCCCAGAAGTGAAGAAATATTTCTTCGAAAATGTTAAAATTTATTCTAATTGAACAAAATTTTATTTGAAAAAGAGAAAATTGCTATTATCAAAATTAGAGAAATTTTTTATCGGAGAAAGATATGTGTTTTTTTCTGAGTGTATCTAAATTTTTTAAGTAGTCGGTTTTAAGCAAAGCATTTCTTGTTTTCATTCATTTTAATTGATACAAAACAAATGAAAAACTCCACAAATTTTTGTTGCGAAAATAGTTAAAATTTGTTGAAAATTAATATCAAGTACTTGCATTGCATCAAATCTTGATTTTTTTGTAAACTTGACGAAAATAATGCGTGGTCCGGTTTTTATGACCGCCAGTGTATGTATCTCAACCGAAATATAAATTTTTAAAAAAACTAAATTTTGTGCAATAAAACATTAACCGAACGCTAGCAGCATATTTATTTTCATATCGAATCAGAGATAAGATAATGTCAACCCAAACTTGATGAGACAAGCTGTAGCTTACATTTGATAAGACATGCAAGAGAGAAACTAACAAAGCACATATAATTTATAGCATGCGATAGAAAAGTTAAACAAATTTTTCGCGTTCAAAGTAAGTTGCACGCATGAAACTTTACTAGCGCTGAAATTTCTTGCATGCAATAAAAAAGATATTTTAACTCTCATCATTATATCTTGAGCTTGAAATTTTGAGAGACTTTTCTTGTACTCTTTCGCAGTTTGCGTTAAGACATTTTGCGCAATATCTGACATTAGATCATATCGTCTAAATAGCATTCCGATGACATACAAGTGATACTTATGACACACCCTTTACCGCTCTACGGTTGATTGTGACTAAAATATATATATTTTTGCTATACTCACCGAACATCCAGAGCAGCAAACCTCAAAAATGTGGAAGAATATGTAAAAGAAGGCACACAAGAATGCCAACCAAATGGAAACAATGAAGAAGACTAACAGCCAGAAAATAAACCAAAGCGGGTTTGCACAACCCATGTTGAAGAAATTATGTGATCGTTGATGTATTTGATCGTGTGTGTGACCAGGAAAACTATAAACTGGAGGCAGTAACTGAAATTAAAATGAAAACAATATTATTTCAAGCTGGTATGTATTAATTATGTGTGAATAAAGCGGTCGCGTCCAAAATAATAAACATTGATAATAGCGCTGGTCACCAAACCATTAGCCACCATTACCAATAAACGCCAATGCCTTTGGAAATGTTGTCAAACTGCCAACAACAATGACTTCTCCTTGTAAATAGCTTCTATAAAATATGCTTTTCAGTTATTTTGTTTTCTTATGTTTTGTTAAATTTTTTTTTTTTTTTTTAAAAAGTGACTTAAAAACCTTGACTTATATTTTTTGTTAGCTTGCGTTTTGTTTTGTAGTGAATACTTTATTTTAAAACAAACTTAAACCATATATTAAGTTTGTCACCACCACCAGCTGTTTGACAAAACGTAACGTAGAAATCCAAAATCTACGGATTCTTACGTCCCGTTCACATTACGTTACGTCTATTATAATCACTTGGATAAGAAATGTATTTGTTGAAACCTTAAGTGACAGAACACTAGTGTCCGACCGAAACCAAAATTTTGGCCGAAACCGAAACCGAAACCGAATTTCGGCCATTTTTGTAATATTCGGCCGAAACCGAAACCGAAACCGAAACTGAAAGTCTACATACAAATTTGTTTTTAAAAACATTTTATTTTTTTTTTTAATTTTATTAAAAGCTTTCAAAAACAAAACAATTCAAACAGATAATAATAACGTATACATACGATAAATTTCTTTGAATATTAAAGTTAAACTTTAAAATAATAAATAAAGAGATAATTTTTAATACCACTTTAAGGAACTTTTTAGTGTTTAGAGTTATTCGGTTTCGGTTTCGGTTTCGGCTATATTGATGCCGAATAGCCGAAACTGACTAAAAGGGCCGAAACTGGCCGAAACCGAGACCGAAACCGAATATTCGGTCGGACACTACAGAACACACTGCTGCAGTGGCATTAGACTACATCACGTTAATTCTATTATAACTCCATCTTAAACGGAGAGTTTACAACTCTGTAGCTGGACCAGAACTTATGTAGCTTTGATATCGCAGAAATTGTATTCCTCTTGACTTATATTGTTTCAAGTTTTTACATATTTGAACCATGATACAAAAATACAGGTAGTATTGGCGTTTCTGTCGACTTCAAATTGTCAAAAAATTTATCGAAGAAGAGAGCACTCAGAAACAAACAACATATTGCAAAGGGCACATTCAGCATGCTGACATTACCAACACTTAAGCAAAATTTAATTTTTATAGCGCTCAGTAAAACTCGCTAAAATTTGATCTCCTGCGTCAACTTTTCAGAAATTAAAACGTCAGCTAGGAATCTGTGTTCATTCATTACACACACGCCAATCTGAGGTGTAGGAGAAAAATTTGCAACATATAGTAAAATACTTATTATTTTCATCTGATGTTTTCATAGTGCAGTTTATTATAAGATATTATTTAAGTACTTAAATCTCAAAAATATGCACTCAAAATGAAAAATTTTAAATAAATAATATAAATAATAGTAATAGTATAAAAGGCTATAAATATATAGAACATAGCCTTACATTTCAGCAACCTGACAACTTTAAGACGCTTCACACAGTAACCCAATCAGCTTAAACATAGTTCACCTTGGTACACTGTCACAACAGTTGACTTAGCTGAATGTGACCAGTAACTGTTGTGCTCTGACTGCCGTTTTTGACAGCAGCCAGTTCTCTTCTCCAGAGAAAATAAGCATGATTTAATAATTTAATATTTTTACAAAAGCCTCGAGTCTTGCAGGTTATTTCCAAACATTCCAGCTCACGGATGGCTATTGCTAGATTCAAAATATTTGGGCAATCATCATAACATAAGCTAAGGATTATTTTGAGCAATCGTGCCGAACAACTCATTTTTTCTTTTGAGCGTGAGGCACCTTATAGCGATTTCTTTTCTCATCGAAAAATTCTGTCCTTTGAATTTTTTTCATTTTGACCTGAACCCACAGAATTCTGATATGTTTTTAGCTGAGAATAGATCATAAAAGAAGCCAAATTTTTTTCAATGTTCTCGAGTTGGCTGCCTTTTTATAAAACTTCAAAAGAATTAGAGATCAAAATATTTTAAAACTTAAAATTCAAAAATTGTTTCCCTCTAGAAAAAATTTGATTTTATTCCATAAAAGAATTTTGACGTTTTCCGTAGAAGAGCTCAATCTTTTCAGAACTGTCAATGATAATGTTAATTTTTTTTCCACATATGTATGTTATTTTTCTTGTTTATTCAAAATGCTACCAACATTTGAGGTCAGAATTTTTCGATCCGTCGCACATTGGGAGAAATAAAGGCAAAACGCTTTCAGGGTTATTCCAAAGTTACGGTGCTTACTAATTTTTTGTTTTCCTTTTTGTAATCTGAACATATCCAACATGTGAAAAACACACTTTGCAAGTAATATGATTCCCAGTATTGGTCTCTATGGTCATCCAAAGTTGAGCTTCTAAAAACGTTTTTTCTACATGTTGTTTACACTACTGTGTTCAAATGATTGTAGAATTTTTAATTATAAATGGAACTAGCTTAAACTTATTTTTTAGAATAAAGGCACTTTAGACGTGCTTTTAAAAAAACAAAATTTTTCCAATTGTTATCTTTTGGAAATATACGGAATTCTTAATTTACGCTTTTTTTCAAGTTTTTTCTGTTTTTATTAAGCTGTAACTTTTGTGTTTCCTCCTGATTCCTCGAAATACTTCGGATCTGATAACTTCAAACTTTAAATTTGAAAATGACTCCAAATTTATTTGCAGAGTGCTGCGAGAGTTAGAGAATTTCAACGCAAAGCGAGAGAAAGCTGTGAGAGTTAGAGAATTTTCAACGTAAAGCTGTACATTAGACCTTATCGAAAATATAAATTTCGCCACACACCAGCTAATCTGAAGCATTATTGAAAGAAAGTTTAAAAAAAAATTTTTTTTTTGACCGAACGTAGGCTTCACACATCGAAATATTTCTCTATAACTTCGGTATTTATCGTGCGATCTTAAAGACTGATGTGTTTTTGTTTTCGTCTCAGGGAGACCTATTTTTGTCTCTTTAAATTTAAACGGTGTGGTGACCGTGGCATGCAGATTAAGTGTGTGGCTTAGCATGCTTCGATCCCCAGCCGCGGCGAAAAGTATTTCAATAAACAAAATTTTTATGATCGGTCACCACCTCTCTGCAGACAATGGCAAACCTCAGAGAGTAAACAATGCCATGTAAAGCTTCTTGAGAACATGAACTTTAGCCGTTCGGAGTCGGCATAAAACATGTAGGTCCATTTCTCGGTCAATTGTGTGCAAACATTTAATAACACACACAACACAATTGATCATAAGAAGCTCGGTCAAAGTCCTTTCAAGGGCTGAAATGGCCAATTTGTTTTTTTTTTTTTTTTTTCAAAACGTATCACAATTGACTCACATACTTTATATAAGTTAAGTACATTCTAGTTGAATTTTTAACCGACTTCAAAAAGGAGGAGGTTCTCAAGTTGGTTGGTTTCTCTGTTTTGTTTTTTTTTTTTTTTGTGAATGTATGTACATCGATTACTCCTAAAGTACTTGCCCGATTGCCGTAATTTTTTGTCAACATATAGAGATTATCAACGCGGAGGTGCCCGTCTATGAAAAGGGGCGGTATTCGGAAAAGGGGCGTGTCTCTATAAGAAAAACACTGTATCTCAGTAAATATTGACACTACGGTAATAAAATTCACAATAAAATTACAAGGGCGAGCACAAATATTAATAAAAACTTTTTAACAAAAAAAAAAACCTACTTCAAAATCACTACAAAGTAAAAAATAATTTTAAATTACTTTTACTATTTATTTCTTGGTCAAATTTGATAATTTATTTATATTCATTATTATATTGGAAATCTTATGATATCAATTATTCTGAATTTTTTTTTATTTTTATCATAAATATTTTAATTTTTTATGATAATAAAAGCTTCTAGTCAGCGCTAATCATTGACATAAAATGATGATATTTTGCCATCCCTACTCTATTTAAGACTTTTTTATTTGTGAATATCCTGCTTAGGTGACGCTGTATTAATTTGTAATCTTAATTTTTCTTAAATCTTAATTAAAATGCTATATGTGTGTTGCAGCTGCACAAAAAATTTGATTACATTAGCGCCGACTTCGAAGCTTTTATTATCATAAAAAATTAATATATTTATGATAAAAATAAAAAAAAAACAGAATAATTGATATCATAAGGTTTCCAATATAATAATGAATATAAATAAATTATCAAATTTGACCAAGAAATAAATAGTAAAAGTAATTTAAAATTATTTTTTACTTTGTAGTGATTTTGAAGTAGGTTTTTTTTTTGTTAAAAAGTTTTTATTATACTTGAAATATTAAATTATTTCAACAAATGGCCTCTTAGACCACTTAACTACCAAAATATAGTCTTCTTATAACCATTGCAAGCAATAACAGAAATAGGAATAAAACTGAAAAAACGTTTATGAAAATATAAAAAACTTAATATGAAAAACTTTTCCATATTAAATAATATCACAAAATATTTTCCACAACTTATGTGGGAACATGGATGTTTTTATTTTAAACCAGCTATCCAAATTCATTGCCGGAATTTTGTTATATTTCTTTGACTTCACACAGCGCAGTTCCTTAAAAGTCATAATTTCTGGCTGTAGGGTATCAGCCGCTGGTGAATAAAAACCAAAATAGATTACATCAGTTTATTTCATGAAGGATTTTTAATGGAATACCCAGAATTCAAGTTTCTAGCATTAATAATATAGATGCTAGCGTTGAAAAAAGGCGATGCGAGCGTTTTTCCCAATAAAGTAGAGTAGTAGGGCGAAGTAGAGAGGGCAGAAATTTTTTCTTTTCATTAAGGTCAAAATTTTCGAGAAATGAAAACGATTCAATTTCAGAGGCCAGCATTTTATTTGAGTAAAGAAACAAAACAATGCAAAAAAACCAAAAAGGGCAGAAAAAATTCAAAATTTTTTGAGAAAAGAAAACGCTATTAATATACCCCCATAATATGTGTTCCAAAAATAAGTTTCTTATGAGCTTATGGAAAATTGTTGAGATTTTCAGATATTTTAAAGATATTTAGAGTTCGCGCTAATCGGTTTATCCCTATATATCGAGATTTTCGGAATTTTTTCGAATTTCAAGCATGTTGTTGATCAGTTGATGAACATTAGATATTTTCAGTGTCTTTGAGTCATCATTTTGAAAAAAAAAATGTCAAAACTTTATTTAAATGTACATTAAATCAAAGTTTTGAAAATTGTTTTTGAGCCGAAATGACAAAATCATCATATCGTGAATGCCTTTTTGAACCATACGAATATGTAGCAAACATCTACAAGTTCTTTGTGCAATTTTAAACGTATTCGTCACTGTTTTGTTTTTATTCTCAGTTAATCAGGTTTTAAAATTCCTTCTTTTGTGATTTTACATTAAAATTATACTTTATGACTCATTACAGTAAAATTATTTAAACAAGATAACATTTAATTTATAAAGAATAACGAATAAGTACATAATTTGCGTTTATAATATTTATCTATAAGTCTGCATATCTACTTTAAATATGTTGACACATGTTGACTAACGGAAAAATAATCCTCAGCTGACGATACTTAAGTAAAATGTATCAATAATCATAGCCTTAGTGTAGCCAATGATATGAAAAGTCTGCCCACACATTTCACTTAAAAATAACGCCTAAAGAGCAACATTTAGTTATAAAGGCATAACTTCTCAATGCTATTTATAAGTAATATGACAAAATGCGATAAGAGCATTTTTGTATTATCTAATCGAATATGTATTATTCCAAATACTACCTGTTGACATTACGATAACGAACTAAGAGCAAGATATAAAAGAAAACCACACTACAGTTAAGCGCATCTTAATTTTATTATTAGATATTACTTCAAATTAAACAAAATAATGACTATTCATAAACAAGCTAATATGTAAAAGTTTTGAAGAATTTTAAAAATAGTTTCTCGGTTGAATTAAAAATTGTTTATAATAAAATCACGTTTAACCTATACATATAATATTCATTGTTATTGTTTTCTTGGCATAAAAGAAAACAAGGTGAAGCTAAAAATTCCAAAACGTAAATTGAAAAAAAAAATGCCCAAATAGAGAAGCTCGAAAAGCAAATATGTCGTGGAGCAAGAAAACCTTCATTGATTACATATAAAATAACGTTTGCTGTGAAATGATTAACAATCACTGTATACTAAACAGTTTTGGTAAGTTGATTGAGTATTTTGATTTTTTTTTTTTATTCAATAGTTAACTACTTCTATTAACTTTACCAAAATTAACTTAAACGCTACTAAATGAAATAAACATTGAAATTTGCGGTAATCATATTAAAAAAGTAGACATTGTTCCGTCAATCTATCCGTAGAACAAATCTATACGTCTTAAGCAAATTAAATAATTTTTGAATATTAATAAATTACAATTGATTGCAATAGTACACTTTAGAAAAATATAAATTATAAAACCACAACAAAATTCTTAACAGCAGCTTTACAAATTTGCAACAATAAAATATTAAATTTACATTCAGTAGGTATTCAATTTTTGAGCGGACTTTAAGTGATAAAAACACTAAAAACGCAATATTTTCATATATCTATTAATATACTTGTTGTAGATATTTAACAATAACATCTTTTAAGTGCTTTTTACAGTAGAATTGATGAAAAGTATTTTTATTAGATACTTCATCAATATGTTAATTAATCATTAAGATTAAAAAACAGGCACAACATATAAACACAGTGGAATACGAAAACAACACAAGTATCTATGTAATAATTAACCCAAATGACGCGATCTTTACGATGCAAACAGAACAAAGCGATTTACGCGCCTTAGAACTAAACACTGAGCAGCAAGCACTATGACGCGATGACACACAAAATCCACGCTACCCACCCACTTTGTGTAGAGCAACAACCACAATAACGACAAAAAAAAAAATATATAAACAATTCCAACACTTGTTGAAGTAAACTAAACACTGAACACACAAACCTGAGGCTAACCCGAACAATGCATTCAATACAAAAGTCAAAAAGAAACTAAAAAATTTACAGTAAAGAAGTGTTATTAACTTAGATCGAGCAAGTTATTTTTAATTTTAATGCTGTGTTCTGATTTTTCAGAGAATTTTTTTTCATATATCAGAGAAGTTTTTCTGGAAATACTCTCACTTTTTTGTTACATGTATTTATAAATCGCATGCGATAAATTTGTCCCTTATGCTTAGTACATTGAGTTGCCAAGAGAAGAAACTTTGTTGAATACAGATCAGAGGCGCATCCAGGTAGATTTTTTTCGATTTTTTAAAAAATAATACTATTAATAAAACAAATATCGAAAGTGACATTTGCATGTTATATATGTACATTAGATAGATGCATCTTACAAAAGTATTTCAGAACCTTCCTGCACGGGTAGAATGTGAATCCTGGATGCCATTATAATGTATGAGTAAAGAAAAATTTCAAAAACTTGAAGGGCGCCGGTATAAAACGCAATTTTAACGAACTAGTTTTTTAACGTTTTGTATATGAACTTTTTATAAACTTTAGAGCAATTGAAAAAGTTTTTTATAGCATATTTTAAAGCCAAATTGTTTGCTTAATTCAAATATTTCAATGAATTTTCGATACAATAAACCTTTGACTTTAAAACCCATTTAGAATCATGAGTGTTTAAATTTATTTTATTGATTTGAACTTTGAAACGTACCTTTGACGAGATCCTACAACTTCTGTAGAGAATAAAGACAAACGATTGTAAAACCGGTTTGTGTAGTTTATTCAAAAAATACAAAACATTATTTTTTTCAATTTTTTTTTTTATATCTTCTCTTTTAATACATTATAAGAATAATCCTTCTGGTGATTTTCAATTACTTGATGATTTTTTTCAATATAAAAATATGCAAAAAAGGATTTAAAAAAAATATATTGAAAAGCACAATTTTTTGTCTTGTCTGAATAAAAATGTTGTAATAAAATGCTGGTGACTGCTGGCATGCAGGTTAAGTGTGTGGCTTAGCATGCTCGGAGCCCGAGTTCGATCCCCAGTCGCGAAAAAAGTTTTTATAAATAAAAAAATTTGTCTGATCGGTCAACCTCTCTGCAGACAATAGCAAACTTCAGAGAGTAAATAATGCCATATAAAGCTTCTTGAGAACATGAACTTAAGCCGTTCGGACTCGGCATAAAACATGTAGGTCCAGTTCTCGGTCAATTGTGTGCAAACATTTAATAACACACTCAACACAATTGATCATAAGAAGCTCGGTCAAAGTCCTTTCAAGGGCTGAAATGGCCAATTTGTTTTTTAAAATTTATGGAGCTCTGAACTCATTTAATAACATACATACAAATTTATATTCTGAAAAGCATTTTTATTGGTGCTTATATGAGTTCGTCTATAACATCCTCGGTAATAAGCTCTTTTTCACGATAAATATTAAGAAGTGCAATATGTTTTTAGGCTCCGAAGCGTAGAAAATAATCTTTCGCGTTGTTCCAATCCTTAGAAAATTAAAAATTAGCCCAAACGATTCACACGTATGTAATGCGTCAATGAAATCAATGTCGCCAAGGAATAACCGCTAAAGTCGAGTTAGGACAAAGTGGGATTATTACTTTCATTGCGTTTTTTTGAATGAAATATACTAGTACGCAAATTTTTATGTTTGTACCTTGAAAATTAAAAGTTTATATTAAATCTAAACAGTAAAAATCAGGGTTACCTGATATAAGATAGTGATATTAACCTTAAAAATGCTGTCCTGAAATTTTGAAAATGAGTTTAGCTGTTATTCGACACAGAAATTATTAGTCAGGTTTTCTTTTGATATCCAATATTTGAAAGTGGAATAATCTTTGAACACGGAAAACACATTATAATGTGTAATAAACACAAAACACAAATAGCTGCGTTTTTTCCAACATCCTAATCTAGATTTAGATTTGGTTTGCAACTCTGTAAGCTAATACATTGTAAAATAACGTAAGAAATGTCAACAACATTGTCAGAAATTGTTTACAAAACAAAGAAAAAGTCAGCAAATTAATTCTTTTCATGTGGCTAAATATAATCAGGTGCAATGGAACTGGTTATCGACAACGCTTAATTCCTACTACGAAGGCAATGCTTTTGGGAAGATTGATGGACGCTTCATTTTGTGCACCTTAGACAGTTGGCTGTTTGATCCCAAAATTAATGGAAATATTGTTCCAGCCAACATCGAAAGCATGCAGCAACATATCGACAATGAGGTGCACTTGATTACAGGCTCTTTAGATGGCGTAGAGACACAAGACGGTCAAGAAGAGTACGAGCAAAGAGAACGAGAAACAAATTTTATATATTTTATTTATAAATTTATTGCAAAAACCAAATTAAATGCTTTTCAAGCGTCGCACATCTCAGCCAACAATGTGTTTATTTGTTCCTCAGCAGCATCGTTTATTTTAGCACTTAATATTGCAGCAAAACGATTGCTCAAACCATTCAGCTGCAGTGTAAAGTGACGACAAAGTTGCACAATGCTGTTCACTTCGTTGGCTGTGCTGTGATGTTCCTTAACCAGAAGTAGTCAAGCAACAATTTTGAGAAATTTATTTATCTTAAGGGCATGTTTCAGCAAGTGCTGTTATGCCTTCCGCAAATATTTGCTGCACATCTGCTTCTTCTGCTGAAGCCTTGATCCAGTCTAGTGACGCCGCCCAGCTTTTTTGCAGCTCATGGAATGTTATTTGTTAGTCAGTATCTTCAATAGATGAAAGTATTTTCGTGCTTTTAATTGCACAAGACCTATAGAAGTAAGAAATATAGATATAAATATATTTTTTATTTTACTTCTATGACAAGACTGCAACTTCCAATTTTATTGCGCTGTCAAAGTGAAACATTTTACGTCTTGTTTTTTTTTTGGTTCGTTTTTACGTTCCCTGGTCGTGTTCATAGAACTATAAAAAAACAAAATCTAAATCGAAGGCAAGATTTTGTTTGTATGGAAATCGGATTTGGATGTTGGAAAAAACGCAGCTAATATAGCAAAATGTTTTCCAACAAATTAAAAAAGGTCAAAATTTTCAGATTAGTCACGTTGTTCAATATGTGATCAAGTTTAAAGCAATCGCTTTCTGATTTGTTTTATTCATTAAAATACTATATTGTACTACTATACTTTTTCCACACCACCCTTGACGTATACAATTTGGTGCTTTACCGATTTTTTTTCTGGGTGTTTGGTTCCCCAGTATGCCTATTTCACTCTTAGGCCCGTATTCACCAACCTTACTTTTTTTTAGCGTGCTATTTTTGGCGTTTCGATATTCCCCAATATTTTATTTTTAAGCAACCGCAGACTTCTCTATAAAATAGCAATCGATTCCAACCTAAAAACAAAACAATACCTAATAGTAGGCTTTTCTTTGTCAAATATTGTATGGCAAACTACTATTCGAAAAGTTCGAACATAAGTTCGAAACAAAAAATGTAGATTGCTTGGTGAATACGAAAAAAGTAGTAAACTAAAACGCCTGCTGACATAAAGAGAGTATTATATCGAGGTTGGCGAATACGGGCATAAAGCTGAGAATAAAATTAGTAAATAATATAAAAAGTTATGAATTTTCAAAAAAATAATAATATGTTAATGTACTTGATTCATTCATTCATTTAAAAAACGCGCCATAAAAATGTATGGAATTATGGAAAATAAATGCGCCTATGGAGAAATGTTTGCACTTTGACAATTCGATATCAAATAATCTTATAAAAAAATATCTTTTTCTTTGCGCGTTGTATATTTGTTGTGGTATCAAACTGTCAAAAACACTATTCGTCTCGCTCATACAATTCAATAAACATGCCCCATCACACGTACACTGTGAGAAGAATACCATTTCCTTATATTTTACTTCTTTGATTGAATGACTTTTACTTCGACAATATAAAAATTGTTAAACAAAAACTTTTCCTATTCAACAAAAGAAAGTAAAAAAGCGGCATTTTTTAAAAGAATGTCAAAATACTGTGATTTCGGCGAATCAAAAATATATATTCTTCCACTTTTCGATAAATTGGTGATAAATTGTTCGAAGACGTTTATCTTTTCTTACATATAAAAACATAAAGATTTAAAACATAAGACTTTAAAATTTTAGTGTTCAGAACGATAATAAAAAATTTGCTTTTATTGATTTGTTAGAACTTTAGTTGTGCTGAAACTGCCTTTTTCTTAAGAGTTGACGTTTACAAAAAGCCAACTTTATATTTTTTGTAACTAAGAAAAAGGATATAAAATCGACTTTAAGTAATAGAGTCGAAATTTTCTAAGTTAGTATCGATTTATTGGCAAAACTGAATGTATTTAAATGCTACGATGTACTACATTACTTCCTAGCTAATCTACAAATATCCTATCCTTCAGTTATATCCACAAACCTATATAATTCTATGCTAATTACAAAAATAACATAAAAACCTGCCGGTTTGCCTACCTCCCAAGTAACAATTTTCCTCCTATAAAACACCTAAGAACATTCTCAACAACATATTAAAACACATCATTTATGGATATAATCATTGTATAATAATCGTGTAAGACAAAAAAGGCGCACTTTTTTTGTTTGCATTAAACTCTACATCAGTAAAATTTTATCCTGTTGAACATATTCTTATCATTACTTTATAGGAGTTTTATACCATGTTTTTCTATAGTAGTGTTTGTTTCTAAAGAGAGCATGAGAGAATATAAATATTTATGTCAAAATTAATATTCGAAAAAAATATAAATCTTATTCGAAAAAAAATTTCAGATTTTTGGTTTTGATTCCGAGTGAAACTTCAAAATTGAACATTGGCTTTTTGACTGCTGTTATTATTTGTTTTGTTTCATGATTTGTTATTTATTATTGTTTTTTATTTTATTCATATTTATTTGTTTTTAATTATAAAATTTATTTACGTGTGCGGCGGCGGCGACGGGATTTGAACCAAGTACCTTTGTGTTGCAAGTCCGACGCATCAACTTCTCGCACATTTTTACATTCCCAAGATGTTGAGAAAATTTTCTATAAATAACGACTGCGCTGTCGATTGGTAGCATGAATATTTATATCAGACATTTTTTCGAAATGTCTATTATAATTGAATGTCGTAGTTAGGTGATGCTTCTTTTATTTGGCTTATAAAAAAGCGAGTAATTTTTCTTTGCCTTTTCGCTTTTAATTAATTAACACTTTATTTATTATTTTAACTAAAGAGTTATTTTTTCATTTTGATTGTTTTATACGAAGATATTTTGTTTGTAAAACAAATATTTTAAGCACAAAAACTTTATGCATAAAACTTTAAAATTAAAAAAAATAGGCAGTTATTGCCTTCGACATGGCCGAAGTTAAATTGCCCTCACTCTGTATTAAAATGTAAGCAAAGGTATATTAGTTTTATTATTTTGATGACTTTTCTTTGTAATTGGGATAATTGAATTATACTAGTGGTCCTCATGAAAGCTCATAATGCTTCATATTTGTATTTGCGCAAATTTGTATACGCCATTTAATGAACATTTAGGGAATTCACAGTTTGCTTCTAAAGTTAACACCTGGCAACTTTAGAAAGATATTTCAATCGAACTGTGAGCACCTCTTTTTGTGTTTTGGAGCTAAATTGCAAAAATAGTTTTCAAAAATTTGAAATTTGTTCAATAACATGCCTCGAATGAACGGAAACGAAGAATTATGGAAAATTGTTCTTACTTCTTCGACGATCCATTTTTCTTCCATTTTTTGCAACAAAATTAAATCTGCTGATTAGTGATACCACATTAACACAAAAGAAAGACATGAGCAGAAGTGAGATAACTTTAGCAACAAGTGGTATCTCAAGTTTTTACGTAAAACAAAAACAATCAAAGTTAACACGTGCTTAAATGTTCTAAAGTTAATAGACGGCAAAGTTAACAGAGCAGATAATATAGAACTGTGAGCACCCTAATTAATTACTTGAAACCCTACAAGTTGCGAGAATGTAAATCAGCTGTTGCAGTATAAAATTCCAATACTAGGTTTACATACGAAGTCTACGAACTGAAAATACATTGGAATTTTGCGAGCACCTCGTGGTATTCGAGGCATTTGCGAGCTGTCATGAGAACCACTTCTATATTTCAAACACTTCGTGTTAAATATCAAAGTTTATGTGTCAATACATTAATTTTTGTGGAATTTATTAAAGTTTTTAAGAAATTTAAGAAATTTCCATCGGCTTATGCAAATTTTTACAGCTTATATGAAATAGTTTCAAATCTTGGATTAATTTATTTATTTATAGATTTTAAAGAGATTTTTCGATTTAATGACCTAATTTTTTTATAGAAACTGGACATGGTTTCATTTAATTGGGATAATTTTCGAGCTTGATCTGTATATTAAAGCTAAAATATATCGATGGTTAAGCGCACTAAAGTGATAAGTGAAAAATTTCAAATGTTCAGGAACGTCAATTTTGTTTTTAAATTTCAATACATCTCAATACAAAACACGAATTTTAACTGTTTACTGGCACGTTTTCACTTGCTATGCAATTTCAATAAATTTACACAAGGAAGATATTATATTGATGGATTGAAAAATGCAATAAACCTATTTTCGTCAAAAGGTCACTTATCACTTTAGTGCGCTTAACCATCGATATGCTCTTTGTGGACATAACACACGTCGTTATAAAGTGTATATAACCCTTAAGTAGCTTAGGTTTATAAAAATTCCAAATGGTAAAAACTCCCTACTTTTATTATTTGTGTTTACATTACTTGTGATTGACAAACATATTTAAACTACAATTGGCAATGAACTCGCTATCTATATTAGAAATTATATCAGCTTTCGAAATTTGTCAAATAGGTCGGGTGCTAATGTTTTCAACTTGAAACATGAAAGTCCGTGGTTCGAATTCGGCGGTTGCATAGATTTTTTTTTTATAATTTTTTGTAAATCAAGCGAGTAGCTTAAGGTCGTGGTCATTTCCAAACTCATGCAGGTAATTTGGCATTCATTGTTTAGCTCAGCTTTCAAAGCGCTAATTGGAAAATGTTGATTGTAATTAAATTTTTTAATATATTTATTTTTATTTTAACTTTACATATATATGTTCTTTCCTGCACTATTAAATTATAAACAATGCTAAAATTAACTGGAGTCTTTGGACCGGGACACAAGTAAAGGAAGTCGTCATTTTACAGCTGCGTTTGTGTTAAGTTCTCTCGCCCTTCGATGAATTTTTGATAGAGTACGCAGCATATTCTCCAACATGTTAAGAAGAGGACAAAAGAGTGGCTTGTCACTTCGATCATATTTAATGCAGTCCTCTGTGACTCGCTTTAGAGCCTGTGGGCATCAGAACTCACCGCGTCTTACCATAAATAGGATTTGATTGTGATTGTACCGAACTTGTTGACTTGCTTCTCACCAGACCTTTTAAATACCTGTTCTTGCTCTGGGGTGGGAATTTTTGCCTTCAAAGTCTTCACAGCGACAGGACCATGCCAATGTGCTTTATTAACGGTTCCAAAAGGACGAATTCTTGGCCCATGAGAATTTCTTATTGGTTTCATCTGCTGCACACATTAATTTGTTTGTTTTTTCTTATGTCTTAACTGACAGGCTCAGTTCGAAAAAGAGAGACTGTGTATTCGAAAAGTTTTCGTAATTCAAACATAGAGTGGAAATGGTATAAATATTGTATAATTTTTTTATGTGATGTTTATAGGAAGAATCACCTCATAGTTTTTAATACAATAAATATAGCATGATTATACAATATGAATGTAGTTTTTCTATAAACCCTGAATAATTTGATTGTGAGAATATTCTTGTAGTGAATTATATCAGTGAACACTCCTATAACAGAAATTCTTCCAAATTGAAGCATTATACAACGTTTATAACATCAAATCCTGCTATACGTTTGAAATTGGAAGGAAAATTGTTAGTTGGGCTATACATCCTCAATTCCGTTATGCATCTTTATTATATCAGGTTTTCTGAAAGATGCATAACGAAATTGATGACATTGACATTTATGGGCAATGTAACACCTAAAACCACCCCCTGGATACACCACGGATTCAGGATGCGGTTAGTCTAGCACTTAACCGGCAGTTAGCTAAAAAACAATTTCGTTTTCACCAAGTGTAGAGTAAATAACTGCCGGATCAGTAATAGTGAATGTTTGCAATACAACACAACTGCATATCAGCTGTCTTGTGTTTACTTTTTTTGTGTAATTGTGTGTAAGTTTTTCAACTATATATTATTTTATCCGAAATTAAAAAACCTCTTCAACGCATTAGCATGTGTCCTTTCTCTAATTTGGTTGAAACTCAAGTGTAATTCTATCTATTTTTGGATATAATAAATATAAAATTGTTTACTCTACCTACTCACCTGTTCTTCCAATTAGCAGCTAACCGACCCTACAACTTGCCGTTAACTTAAACAGTGCTAAACCGACAGATAAGCTCTAACCGAACATTGAGAAAATACTTTTTTGCTAACCGCTAGTTAAAGTTCCAATTAGTGCTTAACCGGACATTGTGTAAACGGCCCTTACAACATTTGATTGCATGCGAACTGTCAAATTAAATTTCATGTAATAAAGATTTCATGCTATAATTTTTAGGTGTTTATAATCATCTCATGAAATTTCCTTCTTTTAAACTGACATCAAACAAATTCAAAAGTTTATTAACTTAATAATTACGTCCACTCGACACTCTATTTTATATGTTTAAACTTTTTTACTATTTTTGCAGTTTTCTTGTCTTAAACGCTTGTAAACAACACACAAACTTACATGAAAAAAAACTTTGCCGCGAGTGGGAATCGATGTCGCGCTCCGGGCATGCATGCCATACACTTAACACGCATGCTACGGTTGCTTTACAAAATTTACAAAAAAACTGTTCAACCTGAAATGCAGAGAAAATTTATTTGATACTTATTAGTCATGACATTGGTTCCAAGCGGGAAAACTGTTCCGCCTGAATTTATGCAAAGAAAATGTACTTGATATTTATCAGTGATGTCATTGGTTCCAATAAATAAATGTCAAAAACTCAAGATGTTCATTTACTAGCTTCTATGAAAAAAACAACCCGAAAACGCCAATGTTTTGGACCTTTAGATCCTTAATTTAATTTAAAATTTAAAATCTATAGCTTTTTCAGCGTTTTTGGCTTATCCTGTCGAAGTTTCCATAGTTAAATAAAAAAAAAAATCGAAGAATCATTTCGTGGGTAAAAATGCCATGAGGTCATTTCGGTATCTCAGTCATTTAGCTTATTTGTTAGAAATTTTTATAGTTTCTATTTATCCCAAAATATCACACAGAACATTTCAAATATTGAACTTTTTCATATATTTTAAAATGTCAGAGACGTAACTACTACGAAGAAGGACCAGGTTTGACTTGTAAAAAGGAGGCTCTAAGGTGGAATTTATTGGGAATGCCATTCAATTGTAATCAACATCCACAACTCATCTTTAAATACTGACTTAATTTACTTCATGGAGAGAATTAGATGGAATATGATCATCTTTCGTATCGACAGCGTTCTAGTCCATGACACAAAGAAGGGTCAAAATAATATGTAATACTATCATATATATTCTACTACATTTCATTATATCAAGCAGTATCAAGTTTTGACTTCCAAAATTTGAACAATTTACAAAATTATATCTAGTGTATTAAAGTGATAAAAAACCGAGCTTTAAACTCATCCGAATCCTTATGACCTCAAGTAAATGCATATTTAAAATTTTATGAAGTGAATTGAAGAAAATATTTTAATTTACCCTGAGTCGTTGGACCATGGAGAATCTTACGCCCAAACACCTAGTAGTTACGTGACTTGGTTTGAGCTTTACAATGTTGCCAGTTTTTCTAAATTTGGTAATTAACAATTTTTGAATTTTTGTACATCGAAGAATAAATTGAATCACTGTGCGTCGAGCGATGGTTCATAACAAGCAAACTCTTCTTAGAGTTTCCTTCTGCTACAAGTGCCTCTTTGGTTACACAATGGACTGCAAAGATTTGGCCTTCAGTTGTGTACTTCCGATAAGGTTCAAAAATAAACTAATTGTCATGCTGTTTTAAAAATAAAACATTAAAAAACAGAATTTACCTTGATCATCAACGGCAACTGATAGCGCATCTTCGGCTTTCACCCACAAAATCTTGGCAATTGTTGTCAACGCCAAAAAAAAACCCTGATCATGATGACGTTTCAGCGACATTACTTCAAATCGATCAAACGATTGATCGGACTGACCATGAAAACCAACGATATGCGGTACTATAAATACAGGGCAAAATTGCAGCATTTAATTAATTGAATTTAATTCGAATTGTTGTCAGGACGTGCCAACGTCAGTGAGCAAAATTAAACAACAAGCGAATCATTAGCAAATTGTGTGGATTTTTACTGTTGTATCGATTAGCTGAGATTTGAAAAAGAACGCTAAAGTTGAAGACAGGCTTGAGATAAAAATAGCAGGTACTTGTGGAAAACAGTTTGAATAATAAATATTTCTTAATAACCTATGATTTCCCTCAATCATAATTAGCATGATCGATTCAAAAATTAAAATTCCCAAATACACTTCGGATGCGTTCGACAATGTCGAGTATGAGTTGCGCATGACCTATACGTTGGAAACTGATCGCAGAATCATGAGTTTTGTGGACGCCATGTGGGGCATTGAGGTTAGCGGCGGCACTGATCAATTTGAACCGTTGACCATTATGAATGTAACGCCTAGTGGTTTGGCTAAACGCGCTGGCATGCGCATAGGTGATGAAATAACACAAATTAATGATACTCCAGCGCTTGAACTGACGTTCACCGAAGCCTTGGAACTGTTTCGAAAGACGGGTCGTTATGTGCGTGTTTATGTTAGAGGGTAAGTACAAGATGTTACCTGAAATTGAAGATATTTTAACTTAACTGAGTTTATTTATTGTTACTGTTGCTGCTATAGAGATGCTGATGATGATGGTGAAGAAGATTGGACCTGTGATTTTTGGTTCAAGCCACGTTAGTATTTTGCTTTCAGCATTTGTGTATTCTTTGAAACTAGGTAATCTTAATATTCTTACTATTTTACAGGCAAGCCCTATAAACGTGACTTCAAACCCATTCAATGGGAATTTCCCTGGAACGATCGTCGCAAGCCGATATATCGCGAATCTAATTGTTTTATGGTGCCCAGTAAAGTTGAGGAAAAAATACGTGCTCGTCGTGCTGCCACCTCGAATGTTATGAAAAAAGAGGAATCATTGCCACATACCAGAAGTTTGACACCAACGCCTAGACCAAAAAATCAACCAGGTCCAAATTTACTGGAAACCGTGTTGAAGCCAAAAGGTTTGCCACCTAGAGATAAATGAGGCTATACAAGAAAGAAAGGAACAACGCAAAATTGCATGAATACTGCAAAACGCAACAAGTTAAGAATGGAAACTATATTGTTATAACGCAAATACAAATGTAAATGTCAAATACTAACTTTTGTAGTAATTTTCATTTCATTTGTGTGTGCGTTGTTGGCAAAGACAGAAATATCGCTGCGGCCAAACAACCATGATGATGTTATCACAGAGAAAGAAAAGCAATTCTACTCATTTAGAGACCACATTTAAATTTGTTATGATTGCTTTAAGACTTAAGTTTCTCATTGGCTACTTTATCATATGGTACAAATTGAGGAAAATTTAAGTTATTTAAAGAAATTCATCACAAAAACAATACTAATAAAATAAGAGATTGTTAATGATTAAAGAAGAAATACCATTTGTCTCTCTCTTTGGCATTTATTTCAATTGTTTTTTACTCTATGTTTTTTTCGAATGTACGATAGTTTTGATTTAATAGCAAAAAAGTTGGCACATGATTTCGAATAGGGCTAATAAAACAAAAAATCGTGGCACTGATATTGACCTTAAATTGGTATTTTATACAAATTGGTCAAGTTTGGTCAAAAACATTGATCCATTTTTAAAGCGATACAATTTTTAAACAGCTATGCAGATATACCAAAAAGATGAGTAAATTATGATGATAATAATTATGATTTAATAATTGGTGCATTTGAGTATATAAACATAAGAAATATTAAACCATAGCTTCAAATATGTTTTGGAAGCACAATTCGACCAAATATTTTGGTCGAATCTAACGCACTACTAGTTAGATTCGACCAAAATATTTTGTTGTCATCAAAATTATTGTTTTAATAAATACAAGCTTTTTATAAGACATCTAAGCAATAATATACGTATCAGATTTAATGGCATGATATTGAAATCTTGAAAAGTTGAAGCTTATAACAGAAATGGCTGCCCAAAATTACATTTAAAGCTTTAATTTACATTTGGAAGCAAATAATATACCATCAGAAATATTCTAAAAATGTTTCAAAACAAAATTAATTCCAGCATTCCGTTCATTACTTCATGAAAAAAACATACATAATTCATCATCAAGAATTACTCAACATAACTGTTCAAATTTTAGCGGCAACGAACAACCAAGAGATTTTAGTAATAGTACTATTCCTTAAAATAGTGCTGTAAAAAAACAACTATTTATACTGCCTTGTACCGTTGGATTTCTACAAATTTATTTCGTGTATGTCAAATAATTTTATACATAGATTTCACTTTCATTTTGGCGCAAAAGACAGCAATTTTTTGTTCATTCATCACACACAAGAGTCAGAAGAGAACATAAAATATATATCTAATATCAGTTCTTCTAGTTCTATGCCACACGCAGCATTTTTCCCAACTTATTCAACATTTGAATAAAATACGAGCGATAACTTGTTTAAATTATTTACCGTGCTATACTGGGTACATCATTTTTAAATAAAAAGCTATGTATTAAACTTAGTGATGAAATTTCAAGGCAAGCCATTAGATAGTTTATTTTTTTCTATATTTTATCATTTGTTTAAACTGTGGTGTTTCGTTTTGTTTAGTTTTTAAAAAATTTAATATAATTGTCTTCATTTGAGTGCTTAAATTCGATCAGTTTCAGATCGTCAGAATTGATATTTCGTACACACTTACAAGAGTAGAAGACACTTTTGACTTGTTTTGAAAGTAACATATTTTAATATTCTTTATTTTGCAAATGCTAGAGTTGAGGCTTAGCCCAATTTGATTGCTTTTTTGTGTGTCGTTGTTTTGTTGTTGTAAACGTTGATGCTGATTTACACACTTTTTAATAATGTCCCTCTCTTGTTCGTTGAACGTTTTTGCTGCTGCTGTTGGAATTGTTTTTGAAGTGGACGCTTTCTTTGAATTTTACTTAATTTAAAAATTTCTTGCTGTAATGAATATTATTCGCGATGCAGCAGTACGAAGATAGCCAAAATCGATAAAATTGCCCACTATAGAAGAAATAACACATAGTTCGTTATACATATTAGCCATATTAGTAGCAAGATCCTACCTTAACTTTGGGATATTCATTCATAAATATTGTGATGATGCCTACATAGGGCAGGAACCCTCTGGCCCTGCCCACAATATCACGTTTCGTCAACCACAATTGGCCAGGCGCATAAAGTCCTCGATCGTCGACGTTGTTATTGTCACCTTTAGTCAGGAACTTGACTGAACCGTCCACTCTGCAGTACATAACTTAATAAATGTTCCTTTATTGCCACAATAAATTACTCACTTTTCATGCAACTTAATCACACGATGCACTATGGGTATATCTCGTCCTTCAACTTTGAATACAACAATCTCGCCAACGCGCACTGGTTCCTCTTTGTAGTTTGTAAGGAAAAGTAAATCTCCGCGATGAAATGCCGGCTCCATGCTACCACTAAGTACAACAACAATAGGCGATTCACTGCCAGTTACAACCATTAAACCTTTCCAGATCATCAGCGCCGAGGAGACGATCATTGCAAAGCTCAGCACCTGGTAGAGCGACTGTAAGAAAGAAATGCAACATATATTTATATTGGAGTGAATTTTGAATAAATTCAACTCTGTTTACGTAGACACTTTGCTGCACTTCACTTCACTGCACAATCATTTGCAAATGGGTTCCCAAAAAAGACTTACCTGGCGTTTGTTCATCCTACCGAAATCCTTCATCATTTCATCGATTTGCAGTGCTTCAATGACTCCCATTTTGTGCAAAATTCTTTACAACTTTAGTCTTTTTAAAATAAATAATATATTAATTCTACTTTTTGGTGGAAAATTTTAATTTAAAGCCAATCGCAGATGCGGACACGAAGAAAAATTGACAATTTGCTTTCGCCGCGCTGACGCTTCTTCCACGTCAGAAAGTCATATATTTAACCACGATACTAAAATTTTAAATGTCAATTGAAACGGCCTGCAAGCAGTGCTGCCACATTGGTTCAAAAAAAAGTATCCATAAAAAGGTCAGATATGTATCCAAATGTATTAAAATAACACAAGTATTCCGTAGGTAGATTCCAGGATTTGCTATCGCTAAATCTCGATCGCTAAAAAATTCTACGTCAGTTTTAGCAAATTTTAGCGACAATCGCGATTCTGATTCACAGATCATCTCTTATTTTCGTCGCTTAAATTAAGCAATGAAAAAAATGAGCCGGATAAAAACAGCTGATTTTGACATTTATTTATTAAGGGTATTCATGCAACTGGGCAAAACTCTTATAAACGGTATAAACCGAATAAGTTTATTCTCCTTATAAATGAACTGTCAAAGTTTGTATGAAGAAGCTTTTGCACAAACCAGATATCTTTGCTCAACGATTTAGCTGAGCAAACGAACAGGCAAACTTATAACATCAATCAGCTGATTTATTTTATTAAAGCAAAAGAAAAAATTAGAAGCAGGAGAAGATATAGTCAAAATTGTAAAACTAATTAAATAACATGGAAGAGGTAAGAATGGAAATTTTGTGAATTGAAGGAATTAAAAAATATTTTTATACTTCATTTGCAGAAAGCAAACCCTGAACTTGCAAACAGCTGATATATGATGCAAATGCTCAATCGACTTTAAAGGGATGCTCATGCAACCTGCCTGATAAAAATAACTAATTGCCCAAATTATATTCTTGCCTCTTTGCATGAATACCCTTATTGCTAAAAAGTTGCTAATTTGCGATTCTGAGTGTATTTCAATCGCTAAAAATTGCTAAAATTATCAAATTTTTAGCAACAAGAAATTTTAGCCCCTAAAATTTTTAAAAACCTTATAGTACTTATAATAGGAATGAAAACAAGATAAATTTAAGTTATCAACAACGTAACGCTGTCTTTTTCTAATTTTATTTCATAAAAATATTTTTTAAGATATGTACGTCCATAGAAAACGTATAAACAAACAAGCAAAATGTTTTTTATTCCAATGTTTAGAACACGAATTTAATAAGACACAGTTGATAAGACACTCATACTGTTATTATAATTAATAATGTTTCTAATTTAATAAATTTTACCGACACTGAAGCGCACAAGAATTTATTATTTTGACTTTAACCTCAATGCTTACACACACAAACAGAAAATTTGACAGCTCTCGTTGAAAAACTTGTGCGCCACTACCGTGGATAAAAAAACTAGTTTTTAACTAAGCGATGTGAAGTTCAGAATCGCATTTTAGCGAAATCGCTAAAATTTCGGATAATACTAGATTTTTAGCATTTTAGCGATTTCTAGAGTTTTAGCGATAGCAAATCCTGGAATCCACCTACAGATATCAAATTGCAAAACACGATATAGTATTGCCTTTTAAGCCCAAAAAGTGTTTTTGATTTTCAAATCAATAATAAATGTTTATAAAAAGTATGTTAATCGGGGTTAATCGAAGTTAACCCTGCATGTAAACGACGATTGAGTCGAGTTTCGTTAAGCCCAAGTAAACTTCAACTTCTTGAACTTTTCCTATAAAAGTGTATCACATGCTATAAATTTGACAAATATTTTTGTGGATGTCATATCGCACCCCATCTACAAAAGGGGCTCAACTCAAAATTTTTAAATTTTCAGAAGAGCCAAAAAAACCATTTTGTTTTTTAAGCAATTTTATGCAAAAGAAGGATACAAAATTCTTTCTTAAAAATGAAAGAGAAATCAGATTTATAAGAACATTCGACATTCGATGGAGATGTGCGTTACGAATTGATTTGTATAAAAAAGTAAAAATTTAAAAATTTTTAGTAGTGCTCTTTTGTAGAAGGGGTGCGATATGTATTCCGTCAAGCTCATGAAAAATTAAAAAATTGTCAGAAAGCAACTGGAGATCTTTTTTATTATTTGTTTGAAGCAATGTTTGGGAAACGACAAAATTACCTTTTGAAAAATTTATTTATTCAAATATTTCTGTTAGTAATTCACACACTAACATAATTTAGCAACACACTTTTATTGTAATATTTGAACACTACCAATATATCTAGGAGCTTAATCATCCTAACTTTCTTAAGTATTCCAAGCTCCTGGTAACAGCTGCATTTCTCTACTAGCAATGAGTTACATTTGGGCACCATTTCTAGCACTAGCTAAATCCACACAAGCTTCAGTTCCATACTCGTCATCGGCGTCAGCTATCAAGTCTAAACTCGCTCGGATAGGCGGTGGCAGTCACCGTTCAGTGCTTGTATTACCAATGCCACAGTTGCAGTTACTGCTGGAGATTTCACCGCTGCATGTAACTACAGCTACAGCTTTTCTCACGCAGTTGATATTAATTGACATGTTGCTAACAATATAAGTTTTCATCATCAGATATTTAATGGACTCTTGAGGAAAATATATCAATGTTTTGGGCGATATTTTCTTTGACTGAAACAGAAGACATTTTCACCTATAAACAAATTAATATAAGATTAAACCAAACTTTTTTAAATTACTTAAAGAGATTTCGCAAATATTGCCCAAAAATTCAAAATTTAGCAAATGTGGCCCAAAGCTCAACAGTAGTTGAATAATTTAAAAAATATTTAAAATTTTGAATAAATTTTTTATTTTTGTTGACAAATATGACAAATGCCAAACTTTTATAGCAAAAATTCTATGTAACCATCTCGCTCATTATAGCAACTGTTTTGTGATATGGGATAGGATAAGATACTGGAAGATCACTTGGAAACGCGGCATTAATTGGAGCAAAACGTGACAGTTCGATAGCATGCATTGCTACAAAATTACAAAAATACACAATAATGGCAATGCTGACAACCAATAGCATATCCTTATATGAAATCAAAAAAGCCCTAATTTTCACTTGAAAAATTTTACAGGAGAAACAAAAACTTTATAATTGAAAAAACCATATTTTTTCAACATTTTTGCAGATTAATTTTGTTAATAAAATCATTGTTTTTAATAGTAGGAGTGTAGCATTTTGCATAAACATGTATTTAGATACTGTGCATCATAATCAATGAAAAACTCGATTTTGAATTTTTGGAATGAAATTTTCATATTTAAAAAATTTTTCAATAAAGTATCCAAATTTGCACTAAGGCAATAAATAAGTATTCATTAATTTTTATAAAAAAAATTACCATTTGTATGCCATTTGTATCCAAACGGCAACACTGCTTGTAAGGGTGGCATTGCAGCAAGCTCATAGAAAGTGAAACTGTAGCGTAAGCTTACACTTGTAGCTCGTTTCTGCAACTTTTGACACCGCAGTTCTCACAATATTTTCTCACTTTGACGCCATAATGACGTCATTCTCACTTGCACCGTCTCTGTAATAAAATGAGAAAAGTCGGTGACTCGTCTCGCTTGTTTCAATTCTATTTTCGTAGGAATTCAATAGCCAAAGTGTTTCTGTAAACTAAAATATGCGACTCGAGTCGGCTGAAGTTGTCACTATGTTCTTATTAGGTGAGAACAATTTTTGGTTGATAGTGCAAATTTTGATTTCAATGAAGTGGTTACTAATACTTTTACCCGGTACAAGTTATCAACTTGAATTTTTCATTTAGGCCCGTTAACTGATCTCCGAAGTTTAAATTCCTTAACCTCAGATTTCGTAAAAAGAGTTCAAATTTTAAACTCAGTTAAAATTATTTTCGTAACTTATCTCATTTTTATCGGCAGTTTACTTAAACTCTGTTTAAAAATTTAAACTGAGATTAAAAAACATATTTGAACGGCACTGTAGTAAAAATTCTACAACTTTGACGTAGAACATCAAAATATTTCAAAATTTTTTGATAAAATAATGCAAATTATCAGTTCTATTGGAATATTTTTTTTTTCAAAACTTAAAATGTTTTTTTTCTTTATTGTTTTCAATTTTTGGAAGTATGATTTTTTTTATTTTTTATTTTTTGCTTATTATTGAGAATATTTACAATTTTCTCAGAGAATTTTTGACAAAATCTTAGTTTAAATTTTTTAAACCTAGAATTTCTGTGTTTAAATTTAAACTTGCCTCACCAAGTTAAACCAAATTAAACTTTTTGAGATGAGGTATCGGCGTTAAAATTTAAACTGAGATTAAAGCATTTTAAACTTTGTTTAAGCTAACCTTTGTTTAAAATCGAGATGAGTTAACGGGCCTTAGACTATAAATATACAATATACAAATATTATAAATATTACAATGCATAAATTGTTGAATATACAAACTTAAATATTTTATTAATGAGATTTATTCCCTGATAAAATTTGTATCACTGCATTAAGTAACCGCATGAAAAGTATACTCGGATCTCAATGCTTGGAAAGGGTTTGTTTTATAAATATCGACATCACTAAGCGTCAAAACATTTAAAATTGTTTGCTTTCATTAATTTTTTTTTAAAAACACCACATCAAATTTCGCATACAATATTCTGTGAATTGTTTCAATTTTATACATTCCCTATCGCTTGTGTATCTTTCTCATCACAAAACAATATTTACTCACTTATAGTGTTATGACTAGTGTCCGACCGAAACCAAAATTTTGGCCGAAACCGAAACTGAAACCGAATTTCGGCCATTTTTGTAATATTCGGCCGAAACCGAAACCGAAACCGAAACTGAAAGTCTGCATACAAATTTGTTTTTAAAAACATTTTATTTTTTTTTTTAAATTTAATTAAAAGCTTTCAAAAACAAAACAATTCAAACAGATAATAATAACGTATACATACGATAAATATTCTTTGAATATTAAAGTTCAACTTTAAAATAATAAATAAAGAGATAATTTTTAACACCACTTTAAGGAACTTTTTAGTGTTTAGAGTTATTCGGTTTCGGTTTCAGTTTCGGTTTCGGCCATATTGATGCCGAATAGCCGAAACTGACTAAAAGGGCCGAAACTGGCCGAAACCGAAACCGAAACCGAATATTCGGTCGGACACTAGTTATGACACTTGCTTGTTTTCAGATCTTAAAAAAAGCAGGGGATAAAAGAGACAGCAATGTCTTGTGTCTTGTCATTCACACAAGACATTGCTGTCTCTTTTATCCCCTGGTTTTTTTAAGATCTGAAAACAAGCAAGTGTCATAACACTATAATGCGGAAACACTAGATTTCGCAAAAGTGAGTATTTTGGAACGAAGGAGTTTGACGTCAGAAATAGTAACTATTTGTCGCAAAAGTTGCAGAAACGAGCTACAGATTATATTAGATGTATACATAGCCTTTCACTTCAAAAAAAAACGAATTATTTTTTTAAAAGCAATTCGGCTTAATTTTGTAATTCGTTTTTTCATTCTGTGATGTAGACTTTAAATAACATTGAATAAAGATATAACGGTAGTGCTGTCTACGAGTAATTTTTCTTTCCATTCCTCCCTGAAAATTATAAGGGTATTCATGCAATATCGTATATATATCTGAAAAAATTTTGAACCTTTAAAATTCTCTTTATATATCTTCTTAAAATTTATTTTCTTTCTCAACATTCTTTTTACAATTTCATATCAGATACCGACGTTTGTTGGTAGCAGCAATACTATTAAGTCTTTAAATAAGCTAATAAATACTCTTAAGGCTGCAGCAACAATTGGAATTACCAAACGTAAAAGAACTTCTGCATCTACTGCACTTTATCTAAAATACCCTACTCTTCTATCTTCTATTTTAAGCCGCTGCACTTATTTAAAATAGAATTGAAGAATATGCCTTATCGTGAATACCAGCAGAGTTTGTTGATATTGTGAATTAGTTCTGTCAATTTTAAACAAAGAAGAAATCGCAGAATTGATGTCCTCGTCTTTTGATCCTTTTATTTATTGAAGGCAGTGGTCACGCAACTAATTCCTTAAAACAGGAGAATATCCAGTAAAAGTTATCAACGGTACGAAGAATTACTTTATAGAATCTTAACTTCAGACACGATTTTTAGGTTAAAATCAATTCTCAGCTACGAACATAAGCTATGGGCGACAAGTTGCTGGACACAACTCAAGTTATTAATGGACTTGCAGTGCTGCTTTCTTTCTTTGTCGGTTACAAGTATGCCATCAAAAAGCACGTGACTGAGGCTGAAGAAAAGACCAAAGAAGGTAATGGCAAGGGAGATGCTACACAAGAAAAGGTGAAAACATTTTAAATTTGATAGAATTACTAAAAACATCTCAAGTTTATAGTTCTTTGCCAACTTTAGTAACAACTACAAAATGGTATTGGTTGTACGTAACGATTTGAAGATGGGAAAAGGCAAAATTGCGTCACAATGTAGTCATGGGGCAGTGGGTGCATATCAGCAGGCCATGCAACGCTGCCCACGTTTAGTGAGTGCTTGGGAGAACACTGGATGTGCCAAGATTGCACTAAAAGTCGAGAGTGAGCGTGAGTTGATGGTCATTCGGAAAGCAGCTGAAGCCAACAATCTAAATACATGTCTTATACGTGATGCTGGACGCACACAGATAGAGCCAAACTCCAAAACAGTACTGGCAATTGGACCTGCGAGTGTGGAAGAAATTGATCGTGTAACGGGACATTTGAAGTTGCTCTAAGTGACCTCAGTGTAGCCGGTTGCCAGCACGCTCTTAATATTATTATGTTTTAAAAAATTTAAATAAGATTCGTTTGTCATTAACTAGCCCGTTATAGCGTTTTTTTAGTAAGAAAATTCATTGATACGTAATGGTTATATTAAGAGTTTTTCAAATTCGCAGTTGGTAGTACAACAAAAACTTTTAATTAAATCCATCAAGTCTAAAACAATAAAGTTGTATCTTATTAATTAATGATTAAAACAGAAATTGTTTGAGTTGTTGGTAATTATTATAAACTAGTTCTTTCCCGTCAAAAATGACGGGGCCCGGCTTTAATGAATGAAAAAGCATGAAATATTGATTTTCTTTACACTGAGTTAGAAATCAGCGATGGTCACATATTCGATTTTTAAATGTGCAAATAACAATTTTTAGTTCCAAATATTTATAAAATACCTTAAAATAAAAACTGAAACCATAGCAGGTATGACGAAATAAGTTTAAAAATTTTTTGTAAAATTGAAAATTTCAAAATGAAAAAAAATATAAAAGTTTTTGAAGTTTCAATAAATCACAAAACAAAAAATGCCTTAAAATATGCTGTGAAATTTTTCAAAACAATTAAGCGTTCCGCACTCACATTTTACGGAATTATGTTATAGTATATAATTTTATATTACTTTTATTTAAAAAAACTGAGCGAAACTCAAAAAAATGATTCCAGCTTCTATTCCAAATACACTTAGCGAATAGGTTTTAAAATATGCAGCCTGTTAAAATAATTTTTCGCCCGGAATTGAAAAAAGTGTGAAAACTACGGAGAACACGCCTTAACAAGATAGTATTGTATAGGTTGATACTGAGATAAATTTACATAAAATATTGATTCTTTTTTTAATTGATTCTTTTGAGCTCAAGAACTTTATGAAAATATTTTATTATTCATAATGTTTTATCATTTTTTTTTTTTAATATTCATGTGTGAATTACAAAAAAATTTGTCGTCATCTGCTATCTTAAAAATTAAAACTTTTCTATTTCCAGGCGAAAAATTATTCATAATAGTTGCAAGAGTTGTGTCGGACAATAAAATTGAGTTGCATTTAATAAAAAATTCTAATGGTTTCATTCAGCTGTAGAATGATACATAAAAGAAAATTTCTTTATTGAAAGATTTACAAACGCGAATGTATTGCAGCGTTTGTTTTTATAAATTCAACATACTTTAGTGATTCTATTTTTTGTCCAGCACTGTATGTATGTTTCACACTTTTTCAACATAAAATACAATATAAACTTTAAAACCAAAATCCGTCATCGTCCTCATTTTCCTCATGATGCTCCTCTTTAGTAATATCCATAAGGAAATTACTTCGCTGAGCTTGAGATGGTGGTTCCGCAGGTAAGCCAGTCGCATTGTCATTGAAAGACTCGTCGCTCTGCGCAATTGCCTCATTTTTCACCACAACTGTTTCATTCTCTTCATCACTCTCGGATATAGCCAAATCCTCATCGATGCCAACATTGTCGTTATTTGGCATATCTGGTGGCATGATCAACGGCATTTGTTGCATTGGCATATCTTCATTCATGGGTGTATTATATTCGGCATTATCCTCCGACATGATGTTGTTGTATTGTTGTTGTTGCACTTGCTGTGTATTATCGCTGTTCATATTATTTATGTTGTTGCCCAAACGATTATGCATGCTAAGGAAATCCGAAGGATCATAATTTGGATCCAGATCCATGGAATCATCTAAATAAATAAAAAGTGTTTTAAGCAATAGTTAGAGTGAATAAATTAATTGATAAAACCAAAATATTTTATAGTAATATGTAAAAAAAATGTTAGAATTAAACCTTGTGGCTGTTGAGTGTAGAATCCCACTCCACTCAACTGTACCATTGCTTCAGCTGCCTGTTGGCTGTCGTCTTCGGCATGTGGTCCTTTTTGTAAAGGCATTTAAAAATGGTATAGACAGTAATATTATTTGTAAGAATGAAGGATAATTGTTTTCATTGTTTTTACAAGGTTTTTAGATTACTTAAAAAAAAAATTTATAGGTCAACAACGAAACCGCTTAGAATTAATGTATTTCTTGGTAGCTTAATTAAACTATTTAAATCTTTCCCCATGACGATTTAATAATATATTTTGAACAAAAAAAAAATGTTACAAACCTGCAGTTAGCTGTGGTGGCTCAGTCTTCATTTCTATTTTTATATGTGAGGTATCGATTATATCCACACTATCGCCACCGGTAGACTGCATGCGTTCGCCCTGATCCAAAGCGCTGGCAGCATTATTTTCATCCTCTGAAACCTCTTGGAATTCTTCATCATCAGTAGAACATTGCAAATCTAAATGACGAGGTTGCATTAATAATAATTTGAAAAAGAGAGAAAATTGCCGTCTGGTAACATTTACAACATTGGTAGAACATAAAAATAAAATTCAATGAGCACAAAATAAAATGGTTAACATGTAATGTTAATAAAGCATTAATGGAATTCAAAATACTTAAATACAAAAAGGCAAATAATTAAATAACATTATTTTATGTAAATTTAGAGCAGCACATAAACTAAAAATTTAGACAAACATTTAAAATAAAGCTAATGAAAATGAAAATATGCTAAAACGAGCCGAAAATAGAATTCAAAACAAAAGTGTTTTAATGGTGCTAACCAAAAGATTGAAAAATCAAGAAAAATTATGTCAGTGTGTTTTGTTGTTTTTGAGTATATTTTGGATAAGTTTGCATTTTAGTTGCTTGTTTGGTAATTAAGTTAAGCTTACCTTCTTCCAGAAAGGAATTTTGTGTGTTACTTATATTTGAGGCTAGGCTGTCCTTGCGGGGACGACCACGACCACGTTTAACAGCATTCGGATTTGCTTTGACTAGAAAATAGAATTCAACGTATTGCGTTTGCTTTTACACATTTTGTAAATTTAGCTGGTTAATTTTTTGGAATTTAATATTTGGAATTTGCATGTTTGAAAACAAAACAAAAACAACTTAGAGGATTGAACACAGAATGCTTAAAAAGCAACAAAATAAAAAAAAATAATTGTGGTATTTGATAATAAATATTGCAAGTTAAGAATAAACATGATTTGAAAAAAAAATAAAATTGAAGAAAAAATTTCTTTGAAAAACAAAAATTCATTAAAGAATAATAAAAAAATATTCACTCAACAAGTGGAAAACACTTAAAACAAAAAAAAAAAAAAATAAATAAATTTTGGATGTCACTTAAAATTTTGAATAGGTGCTGAAACGAATTAAATTCTTTTTCTGGATAAATATTTTGCATTTTTAAACAACGGGTGAAGTAATGTTTCGCTGAAAGAAAAGAAAACTTTTGTTTCGGTGGATGAGAAAATTAATTTTTCTAAAATGTCGTTGTTCTAAACTCCAAGCAGAAGGAGCTTTTATCCGAATGAGCACTCAAATTCAATTGAAAATTTCAGAGGTTAATAAAAAGTGCAAACAGCTAAAAGAGAAAACAAGGTATTTTAAGCAAATGCACCAAACCCAGAGAGCAATTTTTTTTATATAACTTAAATAAAATGTAAGTGCTTAGAACAATCAATTTTAACGTTACTAATTAATATTCTCAAGCGAAATTTACGTCTGAGCGAAATCAAATACGCCTCAAGCTAGTTGCTGAATCATTGGAATTAAGGCATTCGTTATTGAAAACACAAAACACTCTACTGCATCTTATTTTGATACGAACACGCAAATTCGATAACGAGTGCCGAGATTTGTTCACTGGTCTTAAATTCAAAATTAATTTAAACTTAAATGCATGACGGTGTGATCTGTATTAATTAAACTTCGTGATCATTAGTTCCAAACTTTTTACCAACACCGCACAAAAACTACGGTTAACCAAAGAAATAAGAGAGTTTCTAGTAAATTTATAAATGAATGAAAATACATTCGCGCATGAACTTCACAGATAGATATTTTTTTTGTATGTTTTGTTTTACGCATCCAAAAATGTAACCAAACAAACTAATAGTATGAATAAGAAATAAAAATAGAGACAGAAATAGTGAGAAAAAGTGCTAGCAATAATGGTATGGTTTAAAAAAAAAGGAAGTTGCAATCATTAATAGCAGCATGGTGCAGTCTCTGTACTTTTGTACTATCCCAAAATAAACCCATTAACCAAAAAGAGGGTGAAGCAAATCCAATATACAAAAGCTGACTGCTAACTAAAAACATACCCTCCTCCACTGTATCACGTTGCTTGCGCGGTCTGCCACGACCACGTTTAATATCGCTGGGTGGTGGTAGGGGTGGAACACTGCCGCTTGCTGCGGCTGCCGATGTTGATGGTCCGCCCATATTAATAGCAATTGAGCTGCGTTGTGAGGAAGCCGATTGTGGACGCTCGTTACCTTCGACATCAATAAAATCATTTTCAGGTGTGCTCGAGCGACTATTGCGTTGAAAGTCATACTCCTGGTCATCACCACCCCAAGCATCGTCTAGATCTGCGTCTGCTCGTGCGCGTTCCTGCACTTTGCTTATGTTCTGCTCAAGTTGAGCACAGTGTTCAGCAAACTACGTATATAATAAGGTTTAAGAATAGTATTAAATGTTAAGAACATGCACATGCTGTAGCTGTTGAATACCTCATCCAAGGCCGTGCGCACATATTCCACAATGGTTTTGGCATTTTTAGTAAAACGGGATTCACCGCCGTTGTATTGTTCGCAATTGGCGGCAATGAGTTCAGTGTCAGCCAGAAATTCAGCGCGTGAGTGATAACGGTGCGCTAAGAAAAACAAAAATTGTGTGAAATAAATATTTTAAGCTATTACGGTTTATTGTGTACCTTCGACATTTTTGCCTATGGTCTCCAAATCCATGGGTCTCTTTATTATGGTATAGTAATCCTTGACCTGCTTTTTGTTCACTGGCTTAAGGAATGGCCAACTTTCTTGCATAAGTTTAATTTTGCCATGCAGCTTTTCAAAAATAAAGGATAGCGCCACTTGATCATCGTCATCGAGTAACGGATTTATGGCCTTCTCTAGACGCATGAGTTTGTCTTCCTTTTCTGACAGTTGTTCAAAACAAGTCTGCAACATGCGTTGTGCAGCTGTGGTAAAAGAGCTGCGTGCTCCATTATAAAGCGTAGAATTTTCTACGATTTGATTTAGATCAGCCAGGAATTCTTCGCGACTGTGATAACGTTTTTGTCTTATGTTCTCACGCATTGTTTGCAAATCCATGGGTTTCGAAACTATGCGATAATAGTCGGGTACAAGCTTTTTTTTTAAAAAAAAAAAAAAATAGAGATAAGAGCTGTTTTTCAAACGTTTATAAATACTTTACCTTAGCATTGACGGGAAACATGAAAGGCGTCACATCAGGCATTGCACGTAATTCGTTTAGAATTTCTTCCAAGATTGAAGATAGTACCACGACTGGATCAGTGCGTCTGCGATTTGCGGTTTTATTGTGACGCTGCAGATAGTCACAGTGCAGATCACCAGCCATGCGACGCTTCTTTTTTCCGCCAGGACCATCTTTTGGCATTTTCAACAACATCGTACGACGCCTCATATCTTCGTGCCGCTTTAGCACTTTACTACTTAAGGTCACTTTAGTGCCATCCACATTAACCAGATCATCTTCTTCACAGTTTACTTCTTTTTCAGTTTCTTCTTCCTGCTCCTCTGTGGTGGAAACAGCCATCGGTGGCGCTGGACCTAATGTGCCGGAATAGAGTGGACACGCTTTATTTGTGCGCATATGGCCGACCTGGAGAATATAATTTTATATTTTTTGAAAGCATAATTTCAATTGATTTTGAAAATGTTGAAATCGTACCTGCCCGCAGGCGCCACATTTCAACTTCAAGTCTGGCTTCAACTTGAATTTCTTGCGTGAAGGGCTGACTTCTTTATGACTGGTATCGCGCTCTTTATGCGCCGATCCACCTGAAGATTTGGGATCACCCAGCGAAGTAGGCATGCCGCCTGGTTGCAGCTTTTGATTTTGCGCAAGTTGTGCCAAACGTTCACGTTCTTGATTGCGTTTAATGCGTCGCAGTTGTTCTTGTATGCGACGCTTTTCACGCTTCATTTCTTCCTTTTGCTGTTCATCTAGCGTAGCGAATTGCTTGATGAACTGTTCATCCTTGGTGGTGCGTATTTTAACATAGGCATCAATTACTGGCTGACGTCGCACTATTTCAACTCGCGTATATTCCTTGCCTTCGGGATCTTTAAAGGTGCGTGTAATTTTAAGTATACGGCGTTGATTTATTGAGCCCAATGGTTGGGAAGAACTTTCATCTTTGCCATCTTTAGACTTGAGATTCTTGGCGTTGCTACCTTCTTGTTCTTCCATGATTTTCTTCAGCAGCTCTTGACGTTCTTGCTCCTCGCGTTCCATGGAAAGTTGTGTGGATGTCTTTTTGTTTGACAGCATATTTTCCAAATTTTTGCCCAATTCCTCTAAATCTGACTCCTCAGATGCTGATGATTCATCTTCATCGGTGGAAAGAACTTCAGAACTGGCTAAAACACGATTTTGTAAGTCGAAAATACGTTGACATTCTTCCTTGTAACGTTCTTGATGCTCAGCTATTGAAAAACGATTGCCACGTGAAAATTTGTCCATGCCCTGTTCACCGGCTTTAGCTTTTTCCGTGGATAGAGTGCGCACCACATCAATGACTTCCCAACGTGAGAGTTTTTTGATTTCCTCTTCGGGCACTTTAAATTTACGCAACAGTTCTTTGGCTCTTTGAAGCGGAAGACGACGTAAATCTGCATCTGTACCGGTGACAGTGCGTTTGGGTTGTGATTCTTGCTCTTCTTTAGTTTGCTGTGGAAAAACGTACAATTAAAAGTAAATAATGCAAGTAAATATGTGTCTGCACCGTTGGCTTGTTTGGCACGCGCACGTAGGAGAAACCTTCACCACAACCTGTTGGATCCGCAGGTCCAGTCAACTGTAGCAAGCATTTACCACGCATTGCTTGTATGTAGGCCCTGTTATTGTTTTTTATCGAATTTTTAGTTTTCGATCATTCCAAAAATTGATCAAATAACATACCTTGTTGTATTCCATGGCGCTACTTTAACTTCATCGTCCAGTTTTAATTGAGCCTCTTCATCATCGTCCTCTTGTGGCGCAAATATGAATTTTTCACCATAACCAGCATCCTGTTAAGAAAAAGTACGATAACAAAATTTTTTTGCAAAATATGAGTGTTGAGTAAACCTTTAAGCGCTGCTCTGATGCCACCATGCTAAAGTATGCACAACATTGCTCTGGTGAGACCATAGCACGAATTTCCTCCTCCGATGGTAGACGGAATTCAGGTTTTATAACCCACCAATTAGAGTCCATGCCAGTACGCTTGAAGTCGGCACATTGTTTGAGACGTTTACGTATGCTACTCTCAGAGTGTGCAGGAAAAGCACGCTTAATATCATCCATGCGTATGCGACGCGGGTTATCGATACTTTTCCAGAAAAGCCGATAAATAAATACCTTGAATAAAATAAAATGGTTGACTGATATTTGATTCTAGGCTTCGTGTTTATAACTTTACCTGTAAAAAGTCACGCGTAAAGTTATTGGCGCGTTTTGAATTAGGTCCGGGAACTTCATATAGCGGACACTCTTGTCCTACAGTGAACAAGGCATTTATTTCACGTATCCAGTAATTATTGCGTGTGCGTATAACGAGAAAATCTGTTGTGCTCAAATTATGTGAATATATGGGAGCACGATACATATTATTTTCAAGAGCCTGTATGCACTGTCCTGGATGCAAAATGCCCAGAAAGGGGCTGGTGTGTGCAAATGCCACTTCACCATATTTATAGTCTTGCGGACCAGTATCCTTCCCAGCCTTGCGCTTGTAGTAGTTCTTTATTTTGGAGCACATACCGACTTGGTTCATTAAAGGCGGATGTTCTTCACAAAATTCAGCCAAAATAATATCACCGTCCTTGCCACTCAGATCCTCTGGATTGCGCATAAAGAAAACATCACCACCGCCTGAAGCTATGCGTTCCAATTCACGCTGCTTAGCTTTTTTGGCAATTTGTTTAAGCAGTGGCAATACGGGATGAGGAGCAGGTTGAGCGAGCGTGCCATGAGAAAACTTTTTCATGGCGGGGCGATGGAAAGCACGCAGTTTCATGGGACCCATGTGTGTCTGGAAGAGTTGAAAAAGTTAAGACAGACATAAAAAATGAAACTTTCAAACTTCTTACAGGTATAAAAGGCGAACGCAACTCAATAACTGGCGTTGAATGTTGTATCAAATTTCCGCCGCCCACTTTGAGTCGCAGTGTTGGTTCAGTCTTAGGCATGTAATAACTAGAAATAAATATTTAAAAGTTAAGTTATTAGTTTATAGCAAAGAAGTAAAATATAAGGAAGTGCTGTAGTTGAACAAAAGTGCGGCACCTCTCATATTTGTGTTGGTTCTCAAAATACATTAACATCCACAAAGGGCCGTATTTGGTGGCATCGTTAAAAAAGGGCCAACTTTTCAGATTTCGGAAACTTGAACAACGTGACTGTTCAATATGTGATCAAGTATAAAGCAATCGCTATCTTATTTGTTTTGTTCATTAAAATACTATATTGTACTACTTTACTATTTCGACACCACCTTTGAGGTACACAATTTGGTGGTTTCCGATTTTTTTTCTAGGTGTTCGGTTCCCGTTCGATTCGGTTTCACTCTAAAGCTGAGAATAAAACCAGCAAATAATATAAAAAGTTATTAATTTTCAAAAAAATAATAATATGTTCATGCACTTGTTTTATATTCAATCATTCATTCATTTAAAAAACGCGCCCTAAAGATGTGTGAAATTATGGAAAATGAATGCACCTATGGAGAAATGTTTGTACTTTGACAATTCGATATTCCAATCGTGTATTTGTTGGGATATCGAACTGTCAAAAGCACCCTTCGTCTCGCTCATCACATGCCGCATCTCACGTACACTGTATGTGAGAAGAACACCATTTCCTTATATTTTACTTCTTTGGTTTATAGTAAAGAAAAGTTTGCATACCTATCATTTGATATATTAAATGGATCTCGGTCTGGACTCTTCGGTGGTGGCGGTGGTGTATCTTCAGCCAATACATTTATTACACCCGCCTTTCCAAGCAATATCTTCGATTTCTTAACATGAGGATGTGGTATCTTAATTTTAGGTGGTGGTCCCGTATTTTTATTTATTTTAGATGGATCAATATCGTCGGGTATACCCAAAATAATATTTTCATCATTGGGATCTAGCGTGAGCACTTTAGGCTTTGGTATTTTTGTCATCTGTTCTGCATCCCAAATAATTTCATCCTCCCATTTGCTATAAATAAGCTCTTCATTCTCAACGGGAAATATGCTGTACCAAGTATCATCCACAGATTCAACGGGCTTATTTTGTATGCTGTAAATTTTTCATATAGTTTATGTTTAAATGATGTAAAAACCCAGACTTACATTTGGCTTGCTTTTGATTTTGCAGACGATCCTGAGGATTGTTTACCACCCGTGTTTGCTGTTACTGGCAGCGTTTTGCCTGGTTGACTGAAAGCACCAGCAGTACGTGAGCCACTTGAGGGTAGCCAACCAGCAGCATTTGTTTTTGAGTTAAGCTTCTGCAGCACTTTTGCTTTTATATCGTTGCCATCCCAAACAACTTCATCCTCCCAGTGTAGTTGAGAAACCATTAAGAACGCATCATCTGCAATTGGTTCCACAAAAGTTTCAGGCTCTGGTTCAACGACAACAGGCGCGGTTGGTGGTTTTTGTGTTTGATTAGTTTTTTGCGGCACTGGTGTTTGTTTAATTTTAAAGCCATAATTGAAACCATCCCCGGAGTCAGGCACTTCCAACATATCATACCATATTTGGGCAGGTCCATAACGCCAGTCAGCGATTTTGGGTTTGTTTTCACTGTTATCGCCATTTTCTGGACCTTCTTGTTTGATATCCTCATTACTGCAGATACGTAAAAGCTTGTCTTCATCATCAGACATACAAATCTCCGGTGGAGGATCTGGTCCGTAGTGCATGCCAAAGCCTTTCTTGCGGGGTTCTTCCGAATCACTGGTGGAGTCCGAACCAGCATTAGGATTCTTAAAAATATAATGGAGATAAGAGTTAAAATCTTGCAGCAGTACATCTATATTACACGTTATACTTTGTGATCTCTGGACTGCTTGCGTTTGCGTCGACGTTTTTTAACATGACGCCAAATTTGTGGTAGACTGGATGGTTTTCCTGGGCCAAAGAGACGTGAGAAACGCAAAACTTTATCAGGACGAAAATCCGGAAATAATTCGCGCACATCAACGTTTGCATATTTAGAAGGCAGCATAGCAGCTAGAGGAGTATCTAACTTGCGATCTTGTGCTGTTGATTTAAAAAATTTGAATATCTTATTCAAAGTCGTTTCTAAGTATTATTGAATTGAAACATACTTTTTTCCTGCTTATTTTCAGTATCGGGCACAGCTTCACTATTGCTTTGCTTTGCATTGTTTTCAGCACTTGAACCAACAGTGCGCACCGGAACACTAGGTGGTGGCATTAACTCTTTATCATCTTTATGCAAACCTGAAATAAATTTATTTGATAAAAGAGAATAGATTAGAATAGATAGTATCAACAACATACTTGATGTTGATAATTTTGGAGATTTTTCAGATTCCTCTTTATTTTCAGTTTCAGCTAGAGGTGGCGTACGCGGACAGTCTTCAGATAATTCAGTGATATCCGAATAGTCAATAGCGCTCTCGTCCTTAACAATTTCTCCATCGTCCTCGTCGTCACCTTCATTGCCATCCTTTTTTTCATTCATACGATTTTCTGCTTCGGCTGTGTCATCACCATTTTTTTCCGCTTCTAGCTCCACATCATCTGCATTCTTGTTGGGTTCGATGACTTCGTTAAGCATGGAATTCAAGCCCATTCTAAAAATGTAGAAAGTTGCACAATTTAATATACATTTCATAAGATCTAGCAAACATTTACTTGGAAAGCGAGCTCAGATGCTCCTTAAGCTCTGGATCAAACGCATTGCCTGACTCATCATCTACAAGTTTTCCATCAGAGTCTATGTTTCCGAAAAGAATTCCGGTCAAATCCATGCCAAAGCCACCACCGTGTCCATTGGAGCCCTCATCATCACTATCGGTATCCATTTTGTTGTAATTTTTTTTAGAACGCACAGCTGGCACTTTTTTCAATTAGATATTTTGCATTTGAAACGAAACAATTCTCTTAAATATTTATTCTCAAATGCAGATTCAGTGTTTGTTTCAACTTTTTTAATTAATTCTTGTAATTCTGTTTACTAAAATATGTAAAATTTTAGCTTTTTCACCTGCGGCACGTATATTTGTTGACGATTCGGTAAAATTGCTGAAAATTCTAAAATGTCAGAATATTTTTTCATTGCTGTTTATACACACATTCGTATAAAGACTATATATAGCAAATTGTAGTGCAATAGTAACTCGCATCGTGGGTATAGCACGTAACGTGGGGAGATTACGATTTCCTGGGCGCCACGATGTGACAATGGATTCATGAAGAACTTTAAATATAAATAAGAATAGTCGAAGGAAAAATCGATTAATCGATTTGTTTCTGAGTTATCGACTTTTTAATATAATTTTATTTTTAGAAGATCTTCTAAGAAAACTGGCTATATTTTTCTTAGTATGCAACCGATAATGATGGTTATAGTACCATTTTGAAGGTAACACTTTAAGATTTTAGAATAATTTTAACAACTTAATATTCATTCAGTGTTTTAAATTTTATACTTGTTTGTATGTAAAAGTAAAATATTTACCTACATAAAACCGTTATTTTTTCAAAAAATTGCATTATTACTATGAGTTTTGAAAAAAAATTATTGTTGCCTAAAAATTTACCTTTCATTTGGTGTATAATGTGTAGGAGTTTTTTTTTATTTGTTATGGTTTTTTAAGATAATGAAATGATTTGCCCTTGTACGGAATGTTAAAAATAAGCTTGATATGATATTAATTTTTCACAAAACTTTCACGAATTTTATTCTCTTAGGCACTTGCGCGCGGTTTTTTGTATGTATTTTATCATTTGTGGGCGGTAAAAGGGGGTGTTACAAAATTTTTATATTCTAAATTATCCCATACTCGAAAAAATCTGATACCAAAACTGCTGATTAATCGGCTCAGGAGTTTCAGAGTCTATTACAATCAGACAGACATACAGACTGATGGGCATTTAAAGTAGGGGTGGCAAAATTTATGTGTACACTATAAATAGTGTTCTTAGTGTTATCACTTAGACGCATAGCACCAACACACAAATTATTACTATAAAAAAATATGTATAATATAATATACATTGTATATACAACTAAGGAATTATGATTTCTGAAAAGTGGGCGTAGTTACCGTTTGACCATGCCCATTTTTAGTAGTTTCTGACAGTAACATAAAACTAAATAAAAAAATGTTAGTTTAATAGAACCAAAACCATCAGAAATATAGCATTTTTCTTGATTGGGATTATAAAAGGGGTGTGGCCCTGTTGTTTTTTTTTCTAATCATCTCGTACTCAAAGAAAATCAACTACCAAAATTTCAACTCAATCAACATAGCAGTTTTGGGATTTGAAGCCATCAGACAAACATCATTTAGATTAATATTGATAAAGGTGAATAACAAATATAGTAAATTTAGTGGTGATTAAAAAAAAAACCTGTAAATTTGTCTACACCAAATGAAAGGTAAAGCTTAAGGCTTTAAAAATAAAATACATTTTTAGCACCTTAATGTTGCAAATATTTTATAAAATAAGGGTTTTATCAATATAAAAAGTAAATAGAATATAAAATCGCTTATTAAATTTAATGTTTTGCTAAAATAAAGCTTATTTGTAGTTTTTCTAAAAGATAATTTTATTATCTTTCAAATTACGTGTCAGTATTTAAGATCTATTGGATATTGGCCAAGATATAGATGTTTTTTTGAGCAGATGTTATAACAAGGAAACAATTTTAAAAAATCGATAACTCGATAACTAGATGAATTATCGATTTTTTGTTCGGCCAATAATATTTTTTTGTTGATTTGAACAAAAATACATTTTCAAATCTTGGCGCCCAGGAAATCGTAATCGTGCCCGTAACGTCAATTTCCAGTACGAGAGTAAAGCCCTAACCAAAATATACGATTTGCTCCGTAACGAGCAAAGACAAAAATGTTCGCTTAAATGCAATTCAATGTTGTTGCCCAAAATAAGCTAACGTAAACACATCGGAACTGAACGAAACGGTTTGACGAGACGTTTTGTTCCGTAAGAACCGAACTTTTAGCGTCTCAACTCGTCAGCAACAACAGTGCAGAGAATTTGTACATCAAGTTTTGTTGCATTTTTATCAATTAGTGCAAGAAACAATATTTTAATGAATAAATAGCCATTGTTAGGGATGAACAAGGCATTTATATGCATTTGAATCAGTTGGCAGCTGACCAGCCTAGACGAGTTCAAGAACGTTTCATTTTGGGTTAAATGTCAAAACAGACGTAACGAGCGTACACAGTCGTCTAGTTGCAATCGTCTCGTTTCGTCTATTTTGGTTAGGGCTTAAGGGTTTGATTCCGTAAGGCCTTTTCCTCACGGAGCAATGGAAAAGTAATGCAATTGCAACACAATTGTTTATAAAGTTTCAAACCACTGCAATTCAAAACATAATTGCAACCTATGCTTTCTGGAGAGCAACCCATGTTGCAACGCAACATTGATTATTTTTATTGAAATAGGCATAATTTTACCTAAGGGCCCAACAAAATCAAGTGGCGTGGGCCCCAAAGTACAATTTTTCCTTTTATTTTACTATACGCGAAAAAACAAACGGCAAAAAAGATTTGGGTCCATCCGTACATTAAAAAATAACATAAACAGCAGATTTTTCGGGGCAATAAAAGAGCTGCAACAAAGTGATGCTAAATTTTTAGCATTGTAAAGAATGACCAAAGAAAAAACATAACAAGTTGGTGATATAAATTGCAGCATGCTGCGTTGCATAAAACTTATCGCAAACATATTGCCAACTAGTTTTGAAAAAGTTGCTCCATGTGAAGGTTTCGGTATAGTAACATGGGTTAGCAACATTTGTTGCAATTGCATTGCTTTTGAATTGCTCCGTGAGGAAATGGCCTAACTGTGGAAAAAGCAGTAGGGGAGACTCGTCCCCGTTGTCTCAAGTACTAGTTGTCACAACGCCGATATCTTTTGATTCAACACGTTATCGAATGGAATATCAATGCCATCAATACGCTATTGCAATGTCTAGCATCCCAAGAAAGTTTAAGTGCCGTTAGTTTTGTTTTGCAAAAATTAAAATAAAATTTAAGAAACTAAGTTGGATTTTTGCATTTTTATATTTTTTTAAATTTTTTAATTAAACAAATAGAAGTGTGTTATATTCAACTTTAAATAAATTTCCAATACAATTTATATTATATTTTGCGAATACTTATGAATTTTAAGATAAAACTTTATATTTAAATTTACAGAACATTGTTAACATTTTTTTCCCAAATGGTACAGGTTGTCACAGCACTTGTGGGGCTTGTTGTCACATATAATTTCATATAACTATTTTGAAAGTATTCTATGATTTATTTGAAATTAAGGAAATATGCCAAGAAATCGCAAACGACTTACAAACTGAGGTCGGACATCTTCAGATATCATGATGCATGCCGAATACAGCTAGTATCAATGAAGATAACGTGGATTCACTATGTGTAAATCGTTGTCGAGCGTCAAATCCAATAACAATTGTCGTCAATGTATAAAATGCAAACGTTGTGCACATAATGCATTGAAAGTGATAGTTTAATACATTGCTGGTTTCGGAGTGTGGCAACAATGACGATTAAGAAGTGTGACAACGGGGACTACGCATTGGGACAACTTACCCCGCGAGTGGGGTAACTTGTCACAGACGAGTTAAATTTTTTATCAAGGAAATTTTTTAATTTATTTTAAAATAATATATGTTATTCACATCAGGATTGAAGAATAAAAGATTAAATTTATGTTTACAAGTTTTGCAGTGCCATTATTGCTTGATTTGTGGGAGTTACAGCGGTTCATTCAAATTTTGTGACAACTAGTACCACTCTCCCCAATACACAAATTATTGTGTAAATGTGTAGTTTGCAATTCAGTGTCCATGTAAAGTTTACACTTTAATGTCCGAAAGGGTATGCATTGAATAAAGTTTATTCACTGAATATTTTTAAGCGCTAATTTGAAACTGATTGTGAAGAATGTCTTCACACTGAGATCAAATTAGGTAATTTCGTGAGATAATTTCGAAATTGTACAAAAGTTTTCACAGTGGGCTTATACTATGTTCACACTGAGATAAAATAAGGTAATTTCGAGCTTTTGTGTAATTTCGACTGAAATGATCTAAGAACTATGGTAATTTCCCATACAATTTGTTGATTTGGAAATTACCTCAAACAAGGTAATTTCGTTTAAATTACTCACGAAATTAGGCAAAAATGCACTGCAACTCTGAAATTTGAATATAGTGTAATTTAAACACACCCTTTTTTTGACGTATTAACAATCTTGCTATCCATTCCAGCTGAGCCGCATGACACATGATAACCCAAGCAGCAATTCTTAAGAGTTGAGCACTGGACGAAAAATTTTATTTTTGAATTAGGTCCTATAGCTATCTTCATCAAAATTAATACGCTTACAGATTAATTACAGCAAAGCTAGCTGTCTATAAGTGTTCTGTTCTATTTCACATTATTTCACAGTAGTTTAAGAGAGTTGTGTTATAAGAGCATTCCTGCGAAGATTCTGTATCTTACAAGCCATTTCTTACAGACTTCTACAAGACTTCAGCAATCAGAGTCAAGCTCTGAAGAATTTAAGCTTTATAGATTAAGTCTTATAGACATTTCCAAGGCTAATATTAAAGGAGTTCTGATCTGATCTGGTAAACTGTTGAATCAAGGGCCCTGTAAGTGTCAATAAAGAGTATATTATATCCTAAAATAACATTTGTCAGAGTAGAAGACTTTGCATAAGAACTACGGTCTGACTAGAAGAGTACTACTCTGATTTTAAGAGTAGCGGTCTGGCTAGAAGAGTATCACTCTGATTATAACCCAACTAACAATTTTCCTTCCAATTTTAAACTTATAGTATGATTTAATGTTATAAACGTTGTATAGTGCTTCAATTTGGAAGAATTGCTGTTATAGCAGTGTTTAATCATTGCAAGAACATTCTCTGAATCTACTTATTCAGGGTTTATAGAAAAACTACATTCATATTGTATAATGATGTTATATTCATTATATTAAATAACTATGAAGTGATTCTTCCTATAAACATCGCATAACAAAATTATACAATGTTTATGACTTTGTACCTCTCAGTTCGAAGTTCGAAAACTGTTCAAAACGAATACAGAAATCGCCATGACACAAATTTTCTCTTTTTCGAACTTAGCTTGTCATTCAGAATATCTAAAAAAAAAAAATTATTTATATTTTATTAAAAAAAAAAAATTCTCTATGCGCCCGCAGCATTTGAACCATGGACCTTCATGTTCCAAGATGAAAACATTAGCACCCGACCTATTTGACAAACTTCGAATTCTCATATAATTTCTAATATAAAAAGCGAGTTCACCGTCAATTGCAGTTTAAAAATGTGTGTCAATCACAAGTAATGTAAACACAAATAATAAAATTAGGGAGTTTTTACCATTTGGAATTTTAAATTCTGCATGTGCTTATAAGCCCACATATATTAAATTTTATATTTATTGATAAGAGTCACCTCCTGACAAGATATAGCACTTTCAATCTGTCGGTCGACAGGATTACAACCGTAATTTGTGACCTATCGACATAAAATTATAATTATTTCATAAAAATGCACTCTCAAAGAGCTGATGTTGCTTGTCTTTCGTATTAAAAATAAAACACTTTTCAAGAAATATTTAGGAAGGTAGAAGAAGTAGATAGCACTACGGTGTGGATGTGATAGACGTCAATATACTTCTGCCACCTTCTTTAAATAAATCTTGACACTTTCTATAGATCTTTTTGATATAATTACGTAGACACGTGTAGGAGCTATGCAAGAGCTGGCTGCGTGCTACCTTGACTAAGTTGTTTATAACTAAGTTTATTTATTCCACAGAGATAATTTGGTAATATGAAAGCGTAAGATGAGGATTTATTTTTAAGAAAAACGTTAAAAATTGTAAAAAACAAACCTAAAAAAATTATAATCTCGATTCTGTTGGGTAATACTTAAATATTACTACCAAGAATGGGCACTGTAACTTCGGGCATGCCGAAAATAATTATTTATAATTTTTTTAATGTTAAAGTTTAATAAAAAATGTTTTTGAACCAGGAAATTATGTTTTACTTATTCGTATAAAACAATAAAAATTTGAAAAATAACAGTTCACTTAATATGAAAAATATTACCTGTTAATAAATAATGAATTATAAATACTTAATAAAGAGTGAATAGTTAAACAAAAATTTCGCCCTTTTCTTATAAAGAAAATAAAAGAAGCATCACCTCAATACGACATTATTGAGATTTCGAATAATTGTCACATATAAATATTGAAGCTACCAATAGGCAGCGCAGTCGTTTTTAATTAAAAATTTTTTCAAAGTATTGAATATGAAAAAATGGGCGAGAGGTTAATGTGTCGGACTGGCAACACGGAGGTACCAAGATCGAATTCGCTTCCAACACAATAAATAAATTTTTATAACGCAAAAAAAAGTTAGGAAAAAAAAGAGAAAGTCAACTTCAATTTGTCACATGAAAACAAAGAAAAGAAAAACTGGAATAGAACACTTCAAAATTATTTTTTTTTCGAATAACATTTCTTTTTTCGAACATTTATTTTGACATATTTGACACGGCTATGAAACTTCAATGTTTTCATGATATAAATATCAGGCTTCAGAAAATTCACACACCTTCACTCACGATCTTTTTCTTAAAGCACACAACACACAATTTTATTTGCATTTCATTTTTGTGTGTAACCGAGTTGGCGTGCTGTCGAAAATTCTTCATGCAGTCTTTTGAAACTTGCTTGCGCTTCACGTACACAAAGTAAGATCGAACTCAACGGTTTGATGTGATCCCATCTCAAACATGTGTTGGCTTTAAAATCTTCGTGTTGTTCAGCAACATTCGTTGTCGTCAGGTCTTCATGAAGACAAAAATGAATGCACATTTTTTAAACACGACTTGTTCGTGTTGGAAAACGCTGGCGGTCGTGAAGAGAAAAAAGAATGTAATTTGCTGGTTTTTTTACCACTATTTATGAATTATTTAACGCCTGCAATACTTCGCACATCCGACCATGCAACAGTACAAAAAGTATATGTTTTTGTCATCAAGCAACGCAACAAAGTGATCGATTTATGCATAGATCGATTTATTTACACATACGTCATTTCATTCATTTTTCTATTCACGACCGCCAGCAATTTCCAACACGAACAAGTCGTGTTTAAAAAATGTGTATTCATTTTTGCCTTCATGAAGACCTGACAACAATGAATGTTGGTGAATGACATGAACATTTTAAATCCAACACATGTTTGAGATGAATCACATCGAACCGTTGAGATCGATCTTAGTTTGTTCATGAATAATTTATGAAGGATGGTCGACAGCACGCCAACTCGGCCACACACAAAAATGAAATGAAAATAAAATTGTGTGTTGTTTGCTTCAAACAGTGTTTATTTTCATTTTCGTTTGAGATTTTTGTTTCATGAGTGAAATTTTCTGAACCCTGATAAATATTCTCTAATGCCTTCTATAGCAACAAACACTGATATAAGACTGAAAAAATGATATAAAGCTCCTATAAAGTAATGATAAGAATATGTTCAACAGAATATAATTTTACTGATGTAGGGTTTAATACAAACAAAAAAAGTGCGCCTTTTTTGTCTTATACGATTATTATACAATGATTATATCCGTAACTGTTGTGTTTTAATATGTTGTTGAGAATGTTCTTAGGTGTTTTATAGGAGGAAAATTGTTACTTGGGAAGAGCAACCGTCTGACTAGAAGAGTATCACTCTGATTATAAGAGCAACGGTCTGACTACAAGAGTATCAATCTAATTATAAGAGCAACGGTCTGACTACAAGAGTATCACTCTGATTATAAGAGCAACGGTATGACTAGTGAATGCTTTTTCAAAATGGTGGTCCTACAAATTTCGCCTCGTATAGTATACAACTCTTATATGTAACTTACTTAAGTATATTATTTCTGAAGAGCTGTACTCGTGTCTGGAGCATCAACTCTTAAATCTGCCTTACAGTGCATTTATTGAGAGTATAGTATAATTTATTAATTAAATTAAACTTTTAATGTTGATTTTTTCGAAAAGGGACAGCTTCTAACCGAGGTGCAATATAAGATTCATACGGTAAAGCTTCCATCGCAATGAAATTTATGCGTTTATGTGATAAAATATTACCCCACGCATAAACAATATTATAGATATAATAATTTGGGAAGTATTGTATGTATGCATTATCCTAATAAAAAAATATTTGATTGTATTTATGTTTACGTATTTATGTTTTTATTCTCTTAAGTGTATATATCTGCAATAGATCTGAAAGTCTTGTCTAAGACAATGCTTCTAAGAGTGTTGATATTGTTTCAGTGGTCTAAGAGGTCGATATGAATACGCTCTTAAAATAACAACTCGCACTTATATAGTGCCAAAATGAGCTTAGAAGAGTTTTATAAGTATCTTACAGATATTGTTTAGAGATAATCGTAAGAGTGTCATTCTTAATAATTTCTCTTTAGGAAGTCTTTAGGATAAAATAAAGATAGCAATTGTTGCTTGGGAATGGCCACATTCAGATACTTTACTTGTTTGACCCTTCGGGTAGCAACCCGTTCAGTGAAACTTGGGTGAGCAATGTTTTCATTGAATTAAAGTTGTAAAATTAATAAGATGTACGGTTATTTGCGAAATAGTTTTGCAAACTTACTTTGAGTAAGAATTTTTTAAGTTGGCAACTGTTGAGTAAGCTGAATGTGGCCAATAATGAATTGACAAAAAATAGTTGTCATATATCTACAAACAATATATTTGTAATCAAACTGATACGAATACCTCAGCAAAAGCCAACGCGTGAGAAATATGAAAATGAAAGAAGTACCATGATAGGAACGTAGTTCGTACTATCTGATTTGTATGAGCCTGTTTAGATTCGTCATTGAAATTCCACATTTCCATGCCCTTCGTGTCCACACTTGAGCATGGGCATGCCTGTTTCTTTTTCATAATAACAAGTGAAACAATCGAATAAAACATTTTTGACAACTCATAGGCAAATAAAATCTAATTTTTTTAGAATATGAAAATGCTGAAAATTCTGCGCATCCAGCCATGCGGTGGCTATAATTGTTTTTAAATTAAGCAATTGAAATCCTTTGCTTTCATTTGCTGATAAAATAAAACACAACAAAATATAGCCACTTAAAAGTGACAAAGACGAAATACAAAATATTTTATATATAAAATAACATTTTATTGCTTGCAAAAATATATGCATACATATGTATATAAAACTTAACATTCTAACAGAAAACACAACACGCTCACAGAAACTGCAATAAAATCAACAATTCTTGGACAGAGTCTTATATTTGCAGTTCGTCAAGTTGCTGGCAATCTTGCTGGTTTCTTGATCGTTGTTAAAAGTACTTTGTTACAAATCAACCGAAAACACTAACTAGCATCTGCAGTCTTATCAATGCGCGAACGTTTTTTGCTGAACTTTTGAATTTATGCACGAATTGAACGAATTGTTTTGTTTTTTTTTTTATTTGTCAAACTGAAACGAAATTAAATTTAAACCTGCATGAAATTTCCAATTTTTAAGTTTGTGAACGGCATTTCGGCTCAAAATCTTTCATCTTATTTTCACTACCCAATTCTTATACGTTCTCGCTCACACTTTTCGTCATGGGTATGATGGTCTAAACAGGCACTATGAAAATTTAACTTCTTATTTGGTATTTCTTACACTTTCCTCTTTGAAGAAAATTCATTGGGAATTCTGTATTAGTGTCCGACCGAAACCAAAATTTTGGCCGAAACCGAAACCGAATTTCGGCCATTTTTGTAATATTCGGCCGAAACCGAAACCGAAACTGAAAGTCTACATACAAATTTGTTTGTAAAAACATTTTATTTTTTTTTTAATTTTATTAAAAGCTTTCAAAAACAAAATAATTCAAACAGATAATAATAACGTATACATACGATAAATATTCTTTGAATATTAAAGTTCAACTTTAAAATAATAAATAAAGAGATAATTTTTAATACCACTTTAAGGAACTTTTTAGTATTTAGAGTTATTCGGTTTCGGTTTCGGCCATATTGATGCCGAATAGCCGAAACTGACTAAAAGGGCCGAAACTGGCCGAAACCGAAACCGAATATTCGGTCGGACACTATTCTGTATACCCAATACGTAAACAAAATGGTGCGAAAGTACGTGCTTGTGCAATATAGCAATGCTTACAAAACAGTTGCATACTGTGAATTTACCTTTATGACTTTAATATGTCGCAATATTAAACACAGCGAATTAATTGTGACATATTTTTGTTTACATGAATTTAAATGTTTATTAACGTTTGTGCGCTAATTTTTAGCATTTATTTTCTTTAATTAAAAACTGAATTTTTGAGTCTAAAATGTCCGAATATGATTACGCGAAGCGTTTTAAGAAACTCTTCAATCATGAAAGTAACTTGTGCCAAAGAGAGGCTGCGGTCGCCAAGAACATATCAAAGTTTAATGACGGATTAAGTGAGACTTCTTTCGAGCCTGTGTTCTGCTAAACAAAACTAACTAACCATTCTATTTTTTATAGTAAAACTAGAGGCCAAAATCTTCAAACAGTTGGAGGAACTAAAAATATGTCACAAAGAAGTAGTGAAGCTTAAAAAGGACAATAAAAATCTAAGTAAGCTTCTTGAAGGAGAACAGTTGCGACTGCAAGAGGGTAAAAATGAATTGGAAGAATTACAACGAAAGACAATTACAAGGAAATCTTTGCTGATACAAGAAAGACAAAGAGTGCTTAAAGAAATGGAAAAGTTAGAAATATGATAAAAAGGTTGATTCTTAATAAAATTAAATGTTTTTTCTTGGTTTCAGCTTACGTTGCTTCAGGAGTTGCACTCAAGCATTTATAAATACTCGCCGATTGCCCGAATTGATACAGGGTGTTGTTGTGTGTGAAAAAGAAACTACTAGCCAGTTGATGCCATTCAAAATAGATCCACAGCAACATACGCATCAAGATGTATTAGAGACACTTTGGCAACTAACAGAGCAATCCGATGATTTTTATGGTCATTGGCATGATTTAATAATAGGTTACTTTGGCAATGAATCCTACACAAAATTATGCCAATAAGGCTTAAAAGTCTGAAGAGTTAATAAAGTGGTCAAATGTTGACAATTTGCGAATGTACTGTACATAATATAATTCTTATTTGCAAAAGGAGATCAATTCCAAAAGAAAATACTTATATATCAGATAGCTTGAAACAATGATTGCGGCTGTACCATTACTATTTCCATTTATGAACTAGAATTAGCAAATCGTGTTGTTCTCGTGAAACTCTTAATGCAAATAAAAATGTTGCGCGATTTGTTGCCAACTGAATATGATATGCTGTTTTGTGATAAAAAAATTCCAGTAAAAGTAGCATTGAAGTATATGTTATTTACCGTATCAGATTACACAAGCTTTTTGCGTATTCGTTGACTTATAAAAATTTAATTACCATCTGCGAAATATTTTTGTTAGCGCTTTAAAGTTATTTTTAGCTTGCAGACGATAATTTTTATTACCAAAAACCTAAACGAACTTTCAAAACAAATTTATGTGTTTGTGTCTGCTCTTTTATAACTAAATTATTGTTATTTATATGAACTCATTAAAACCATTATAAAATTGGAATTAATTGAAATTGCTTATTTTGTTGAAAATTTTAAATTTCTTATAACTCTTAAATCTAAATAATACAGAAAGAAGAACGTCCACGACGACGGCAATAATAAAAATTGCTTATAATAAAAAATTTCAAATTCCAATAATAAAATGCGGGGATTTAAGAATTTCGGCAAAGAAACCAAACATGCATAAATACTTGCACTAGAGACGAAACAATAATTAAGTTATTTTTCATGTAATTCCAAGCTCAGCTGTTTTATGGAATATGTTTTTGTTATTTTACCGAAACGATAATTACTGAACAAGTTTTTATTTGTATTTTGTAATTGAATTGATATGGAAAACAACACTTGCAGTTTGATATCCGCAGTTATACTAACCGTTACAGTAACCTTTAACCAATGATATCCTTGAGGAACCAATGTAAAATCCTGAAAGGTAGTTAAACGAAAATTTCATTTGCAATTTTAGTCCTGGAAAAGATTTTGACATAGTCTTTTATGATTAATTGTGTTGTGGGTTATTGAGTGTTTAACACATTTAACCGAGAACTGGACCTTAATGTTTTATGTTCTCTAGAAGCTTGACATGACATTTTTTACTCTCTGAAATTTACCATTGTCTGCAAAGAACTGAGGGCCGATCAGACAAATTTATTTCTATTTAAAAAAAAAAACTCAGTTGAGGACCGACTCTGGCTACATCGGTTCGTCTGCTCGCTGGCCACAATCTCAGCACGTACGGCCGCGGTCGCCACAGTAAAAGTATAATCAACAATTTTTTTTATGTAATTATTTGATTTAATCCTAACAAATTTGGTGATGTCTTTTTGAACTTCAATAGTAATCCAAACATGCTGTGAATGAAGTTTTTTTTTTTTTTTTGTAACTGAATATACAGTTTTTAATATATATTGAAATTGTTACTTAAGTGTCTTCCTCAACTAGCAATGAAAGGAAATTAAACATTTGGTTCTAATACAATTTTTATGCCGGAAACACGATAAACGATAAACCTGTAAGCTCATGGATTTAAAAAAATAAGATATTTTTATTTGTTCTATATATATTTAAATATATAGAATATATAATATAAGGAGGTTTAGGTTATTCCATAGACGGGCTAGACTGGCTTAAGTTTCTTTAATTGTTTCACTTAGTGCCCGGACATAACCCTCAAGGACATAATATCCAAAATCGATTTGGGGGTTATGTGTGATAAATTTGCGGTCATAGCACCTATCGCGATAGTTTTAATAAAAATGGGCTCCTTATATTCTCAATCTTCTTTAGTTATGTTGCAAAGTTATGTATTTAACCAACTGTGTAATGAAAGAAATAAATTAAATTCATGTTGATAATAAGTTTTATTGCCTAAGTATTTAATTGCTTGTATTGAGCTAAGCTAAATAAATAATAAACTCTTACCTATTGATTGTTTTATTGAAAGGTACTATTCACATTTATGTAAATTTAAAATAGCTCTATATTTCCGTTACGCACATTTCGAATAATCAACAAATTGAAATGTACACCAAAAAGTCCCAGCAAACGAGGTCTTTAGCTGTAACCCAGTGAACATTTGCATTGGTATTTCAGTAAACTAGCTTAGTTATACTTATCTTCTAAATATATATAAAAATTAATGTGTGTGTGTTACAAGTAGACTCCGTAACCGCTAAACCAATAGTTATGAAATTTTCAAGGAAACTGCAGCAAAGTTTTGAGTGTGTTCTTGTGATATCACCCATACAATTCTCATTTTCGATATAGAAAAGCCTTGGAATTACTTGTTGCCCACGTGCTGTTTTCGCCAGTTTTGCAATTTGTTTTTTTTTTTTTAATAAAAAAAGAAAAATTAAAATCAAACCAAACAACAAGAATTTCTATTCTTAATGATTTTTCTTTTGCTGAATAACAATTTTCAAAAAATGTGTTTCATAAAAGAAGTACACTAGCTAAAACATAAATCCAACAAGATTTATCGTGTTATTTTTCGTGCATTAAAACAAGGTTGATTTTGTTTCAAATTAAATAACTATGCAGCATGTTTTTTCTGTGTAATTAACAAATGAATATAATAATAAAGATGTTTCTTTTGTAAGCAAAGTCATATAAAAACAAATGAAAAAATTTACGGTAGTCATGAACAAACAAAATAAAATGGAGATGGGACTTCGATGTATACATATTTTTTTGAATGATTAATAAAATATATCTTTATCTTGAAAACTTGCAAAGACAGTTGAAGAAAACCTCAAGCTTCTAGTAGAAATCCGCTCTTAGTCTCTGAGTAGCCATAAAAAGTTAATAAAAGTAGCAAGAGTAACGAACAAATAAAAAACCGTGTTCATTTTATATTCATTACAAAATGTATAAAATATACAATGTAAACTTCTCTTACTACTTTTAGCCCAAAAACAAAAATTTTCACTTTCTTTTTAGCAGCATATGTATTCAGTAATCGTAATGGTAATAAATAATTTAGAGCTTCCGTATACTCACAGTATACAATCAAACGCATGACAATATATTGTCAACATTTGTATGTTTGTATTTATTTATAAATACACAAGTAAGCCACAGATAACGGACGAAAACGAAAACAAAAGCAGTTTAACTTGGCATAATTGTGAACTTTGAATCTTCTCTTTGCCTTTTTGGTAGGGTCTTATCACTTTAGACGCCCTTTAGGAAAAACAGCTAGTTGCTAGGACTTAACACTATGTTTTGACTAATAGGGAAGTCTTATTATTTATTCATTAATTGTTAGCTTATGATTTGTTTCAACAACTAATAAAAAAATGAAAGTCGAAAACATCTTTTAATACTACAATAAATTTAAGGAGCGATTTAAGCACATGCTCTGACACACTGCTTTAAAATTTTTTTTATGGCACTATAATAAATTAATGCTTCAGATTTTGTACAAGACCGCTCAATGCATGTTGATGAGGATTTGTATGGTCATTAAAAACAGTTTATATCAACACGTGCTCTGAATTGTTTAAAAACCATGTTTTAGTAAAAAAAAAAATCAAAGTACATAACCGGTTTATATTCTTTCCTAGAGGGTAAATGTTTAAGATTGCATGCTAGATCACACAACAAATGTTTTGTTCGCATGTTATTATCAGCTGCGCTGCGTTGATCCTTTTATTAACCGATTAATGCTGATATTTAAATCAACAGCTTTTTTGTTTTTATTTTGTTGTTTCATATCGCTCAAACGACATAGCGTCTGGATTATAATTATTCAGTTCATCTGATATTATTTTTACGAACTGCGACAGTCTACAAATTACCAGACTTTCGCAACGAACTGTTTAGTTGTTTTCGGCTCACCAACTCGATTACAGTTCGATCATCCAAGTTATAGAGAGAACATTGATTCTCTTTTACTGTTATAGTCAAGATGTTAACGGAAGTTTTAATTTCAATTTGTGCTGTTATATGTTTTTATTTATCATATAAATATGCTGTGGCTCGACCTGAAGGATTTCCGCCAGGTTAGTTTGAATGCATAATAATCGTGATTATTTTTCCATTTTATACCTCCGATGGGTAAAGAATATTTTATAACAAATATTCAAAGTGATGCATCTGTTTTTAAGGGCCACCGCGAATTCCATTATTTGGCAGTTATCTCTTTATGATGTTGTCAAATTTTAAGTGTATGCACAAGGCAGTCCTTAATTTTTCTAAATGGTATAAATCGGACATAGTTGGATTTCACATGGGCACAGCTCCCGTTGTTGCAGTGCACAGTGCCGAGGCTGTGCGGGAGGTTCTATTCAATCAAGATTTCGATGGACGTCCACAGATATATATTGCAGCTATGCGAGATCCAAGCACTCAAGTTAAAGGTAATGAACTTAATGTTAACAGTTTTTATTTGAAAACATTAAGTTAAAATATGAAAAAAATGTTAACCGTTTTAAATGTTGTCTGTCAAAAACAAAAACGGTAATTTATATCGATGCACTCAAGACTGTTTTCAATTTATGATTGTTTAACAGGAGTTTTGGAAAAAAATTACCAGATTTTATTAAAATATTATCATGTGTGTATCCTTCTTTAGTGTGGCAGGTGGGAAGGAACAATTTTTGGATTGCATTTAAATTTTGCTCTTTTGTATACATTTAGGTTTTTCACAAATTGAAATACACAGTTGTATCTTTGTATTTGTACCAAACGTTTTTTGAGCTCTTACGTTTGTTTTATCTTTCAAATAGAAAACAAAAACAATGTGAATACGACGAAAATATGAATACAACGATACAGCTGCTTATTTCAAGTATTGAAAAATCTAATTTTAATAAATAAAGAGTTCGCAGTGGCCGAAATTCGATTTTTTCACATACATACAATTAATGTGAAAAACAAATTTCCTTCATCAAAATTTGGCAAAAAAAATCTTGAAAAATAGACGGAGCACTCCTTCTCCGTACTCTGATTCATTTAAAAAAAAATTATCAAAATCGGTTGAGAAACACGGGCTAAAATGGTTTTTAACTGTTTTAGATGAGTTTGAAAATGTTTCAATTTCCATTGATTAAAAAAAAATTAATATACTTCTTGAAGACCTTCAATTCTGTCAATTTTTAAAAAAATATTTTTCAATCTTCCTGATTTGATAAATATTTTTTATTATATTTTCTGTACATGTTACGAATATAAAAATTTTCATTGGACACTCGCATCCTCGTACTAAGTCCCGGCTTATACTTGTCAAGAATTGACGTCAATTCTTTGTTATTCCTTTTTGAACTTGTCCTCTCTCACGTTGATGTCCGCGTCTCTCATCCACAAATGCAAGAATCGATCGTCAACTCTTGACTAGTACAAACCGGGACTAATAGCGTTTTATTTTCTCAAAAAAATTTGGAATTTTTTCTGCCCTTTTTGATTCTTTTCGTTCTTTTCTCAAATAAAATTCTGACCTCTGAAATTGAATCGTGTTCATTTCTCGAAAATTTTGACATTAAAAGTAATAAAAAGCAGAATTTCTGCCTTCTCTACTGCGACGGTTCAAAAATTCTGACCTCAAATGGTACCAATTGAATTAAAAAAAAATGATTGACATATGTGGAAAATAGTTAACGTTGCCATTGACTGTTCAGAAAAAAATGAACTCTTCTACGGAAAACTTCAAAATTCTTCTATGGAAAAAAATCCAATTTTTTCTAGCGGGAACAAAAATTTCGATTTTGAAGTTTTAAAAATTTTTTAAACTTTAATTCTTTTTAAGTTTTTCAAAAAAGCAGCCAATTCGAAAACATTGAAATCTTTTGTATGATCTATTCTCAGCTAAAAACAGATCAGAATTCTGTGGATTCAGGTCAAAATGGAAAAAATTATGCATCTTCAGAGGGCAGAATATTTCGTTGAGAAAAGAAAACGGTATAAGAAAATAGGGTAGAATTTGTTTGCACAGTAAGTCCCGGTTTACATTCGTCAAGAATTGACGGTAAATTTTTTATTTTCCATTTTAACTTGACGTTTCAATTTACACTCAATGTTAAGAATCTACGGTCAATTTATGCACTGTTACGTCTTAAAATAACAGGAACATGAACGAACGCAAAACGAATTGCCCAAGAATTGACGGTACGACCAATTTTTTTACCTTTTGTTATGATTCCCGCACCACCAAACACAAGAGTTGACGGTCAATTCTTGATAATTATAAACTAGAACTAAGTTATTTTTGAAAACTAACAAACAAATTGGCCATTTCAGCCCTTGAAAGGACTTTGACCGAGCCTCTCATAATGAATTGTGTTGTGTGTGTTATTAAATGTTTGCAAATAATTGACCGAGATCTGGACCTACATGTTTTACGCCGACTCCGAACGGCTAAGTTCATGTTCTCGAGAAGCTTTACATGGGCATTATTTACTCTCTGAGGTTTGCCATTATCTGCATTGTCTGCCACCACATGACCGAATTTTAATTTACTAAAAACACTCCAAAAAACTCCAGATCGTGAATACCGCTATTGTTTTTTCAATTAGTTGCCCTTTGGTAGTTCCAGAAACAGAATTATCTTCGGAAATGGAAAGAACTAATAAATCCTTCTGGCTGCTTCAACAGATCATTGCTATCCTGCAGATACCTAAGAAGTTGTCTTTTCTTAAGACTTTCCTATTTTTAAATAGTTTTATTGCAAAAAATATTTAATTTTTATAAAATATATATTTTATACAAAATATAATATACACCTTTCAAAATTTTTGGAGGATGCACTTTTACAACTCGGCCAGTTAAAGAAAAATACATAAAGATAGTCTGGTTCTACCGAAAAGTTTACTGTAAAAAATGTCACCATTCATGGTTAAAAACCTAGTTCTATTAATGAATTTATGGAATGAAAAATCAGAAAAAAAAATTAAACTAAGCTCCTGGGTAGAAACAGCTTACAACCCAATTTATATTTTTATGATAATAGAAATTTATAATAATGATAATAAGATTCACATTTTCATATTCCACACAGAAAATTATTGAACCTGACATGACTTAAACAGTCATTAATCATGCCATTTACTTGCCAGCCACTCACTCTTCACACATCTGTATAATACCACAAATGTCAATCTTGCTTATGTGATAATAAATGACCTTTTAATTAGCAGACTATTAATTCTATATTATATGTATATAATCTAATATTTATGAATTAATTTGAAATTGTTCATGATTTAAAGTCAGAATTTTCAAACTTAAGCGATAAGGTTAAGAATAGAACAAATTATACGAGTCAACCGTATTTCTTTAATATTTTTAGTAAATTCTAGTATAATCCAGCATATTTTAAGTTGAATATTGTGTGGAACTACATTCACTTTTTAATTTATTTACAGTTATAAATCTTTTTTATGAATAGTTCTGTGATTTGCTTGAGTGAAATCTCAAAAACTTACATCTTTTCTTAAAATTTATGTAGCTATTTGCTTGCGTCTATTATAAAAAAAGATACATCTCCTCCCGTCATGTGCATCGAACTCATATTCCTTCGATCGATAGTTCTATGCACTACTCACCAATCCAATGGGCTTGGATAATTTTGTTTGAAGTTTGATTTTTTTTTTTCAATTCATTATTGGCTACATTCAGCATATACTTTAATGTTCACTTATCAATAGACAATTTCTTACTCATAGTAAAGAAGTAAAGCATCTGAATTTGGCCATTTTCATGTGTCATGTATACTTGTGACGGCTCAGCTTCAATGGATAACAAGATTGTTATTACGTCAAAAAAAGGATGTGTTTAATCCACACAACTGTCAGATTTCAGGTTTGCAAGTGAATTTTGTCCTAAATTCGGCAGTAATTTAAACGAAATTACCTTGTTTAAGGTAATTCCCAAATCATGGGCAATCGTATGGAAACCAAAGTTTTCAGATAATTTCAGTCGAAATTACACAAAAGCTCGAAATTACCTAATTTGATCTTATACTATGTTCACACTGAGATCAAAGCAAAAGTGTTCACACTTGGCTTGGATAATTTCGTTTGACGTTTGATTTATTTTTTTGTCAACTCATTACTGGCCACATTCAGCACTCTCAACAGTTGCCAACTTACATGTTGAATTAAAAATAGAAAAAATTCTTACTCAAAGTAAGTTTGCAAAATTATTTCGCACATAGCCGTAAATCTTATCAATTGTACAACTTTAATTCATTGAAAACATTGCTCACCTAATACTATGTTCACACTGAGATCAAATTAGGTAATTTCGAGCTTTTGTGTAATTTCGACTGAAATGATATAAAAACTGTGGTAATTTCCCATGCAATTTGTTTATTTGGAAATTACCTCAAACAAGGTAATTTCGTTTAAATTACTCACGAAATTAGGCAAAAATGCACTTGCAGCCCTGAAATCTGAATATAGTGTGGAATAAACACAGCCTTTTTGTGACGTATTAACAATCTTGTTATCTATTTCAGCTGAGACGTCAAAATTATATATTACACATGATAATGGCCACATTCAGATACTTGGCTGTTTTGACCCTTCGATTAGCAACCCATTAAGTGAAACTTAGGTAAGTTCGAAGTGAAACTTAGGTAAGTTTCACTTAATGGGTTGCTAATCGAAGGGTCAAAACAGCCAAGTATCTGAATGTGGCCATTATCATGTGTAATATATAATTTTGACGTCTCAGCTGAAATAGATAACAAGATTGTTAATACGTCACAAAAAGGCTGTGTTTATTCCACACTATATTCAGATTTCAGGGTTGCAAGTGCATTTTTGCCTAATTTCGTGAGTAATTTAAACGAAATTACCTTGTTTGAGGTAATTTCCAAATCAACAAATTGTATGGGAAATTACCATAGTTCTTAGATCATTTCAGTCGAAATTACACAAAAGCTCGAAATTACCTTATTTTATCTCAGTGTGAACATAGTATTAGTGTGAACATAGTATTATTGAAGAATTGAAGTCAATTTTCAGAGTTTGTGGTCGGAAACGACGAATGGGAAAAAAGTTGACGGTACACCGCCAGTGTACTGACAATTATTTTGGACCCGAAAAATTGATTTCAATTCTTGATTAATTTATTTTTTTTTAAATTTAATAATTATTTTATTCAAAAAACTTATCTAATAAATTTTCAAATCTAAGAAACTGCGAAAAAGCTTTACTTCCTCAGGTGTCCAATGACGAACCTAATTGGTACGTCTATGCAGATATTCATTCATACATTTATACTTTGTCTTATCAAGTTGAGATATGAAGTTTATTTCGGTACAACAGCGATAGCGTTGTGTGAGGAATTGATATGATCTCTTAAATTACTTAATACCACGGTCGATAACACAGGCGATTACTTCAAAATTGTATGTGGCAATTGTTTGTAATTGTTTTTGTTTTTTTTAAATAAGAAGTACTTTGGATCTGTCTGTCCATATTCTTTCAAATAAAAATAACTTAATTATACTACGTTCATGCTTATAAAAAAAAAAATCTGCTTTTTGTTTTTCGAAATTGTTTTTCGATCTGTGCTGGCTAAAACAGCTTTTGCTTTAATGTTTGCATTGGCCACATTCAGCGAACTGAACTTTTCAGAACCGTTTAAAATTCACTGAATATCAATTTTGGTAGCGCTCAGTAAAACAGATTGAGCTAAAAAAAGAGCGACACATAGAACAAAGCATAATGAAAGTTGCGTTTTGTTGCTTTTTCTATTGCCATATGTATGGAGAAATGCTGCTTTTTATATTGCGTTTAGATGCCTTAAGGTAAAAGCTGCTTTTTGCTCCAACATGAACGTCTTTAAACAGCGTATAGGAAAGAAATATATTCACACTAAATCGATTTATCATATAAACGGATTGAAATTATTTTGGAATCTTCAAGTCTTTCTTTTAACGCATAATAAGGTACCACTCAAGGTTTTTTTCTTATTACAAATTTTTCTACTTACGAAACATACCTTGCAAAATAACTTCATATTTGATAAATGTTAAAAATTTATTTCTAAAACCTGCTTTAATACCAACTGTTAAATAGATAACGGTTTGTCTTTGAAGTTAAAGCTTTTGCTATGATCTGATTAAATTTTTTTTTATATAATAAATAATAAATAATAAAAAGTTATAAGATTACAATATGACGCATATGCTATAAACCTTGAACCTTAAGTTAAACTTAGATATATCTAAGACAATATATTATCGCATGATTATACAATACGGACTGCATTTGTTCCTAGGCAAAACTTGACGTTTACTTTTCAATTTAAAAGAAGAAATGTCATTTGAAATCTATTAGAATACGTCATTAAATGTAGTTCCTGAACATTAACATATGGAGACTAATAGCGATGAAGTTAAGCTTATCTAAGATTATCAGAGATTAATGACATTTTAAGATCTGCATAAAATCTAGCATTTTGAGTAAAATGATTTGAATTAAATCAAGTTCTTCTCAACACGTGTTGACATAAGTTCGAAAACTTTTAGTTTATGCTCATGAAAAAAGCTGCTTTTTGCTATTTCAAACATTCGAGCTGCTTACTTCTTTACAGCGTTGCAGATTTTAAATAATTATTGCAGTTTAGGGGGTTGTAAATATTTTTTGAATAATTAACTTATCTCGTTCTGAGGGGGTTTACTTATGCCAAATTCAACAAGATTAGAAAGTTAATCTCATCAAAGGCATCTTTTTTAAATTTAAATTAATGCTTTCTGAAATGCATTTAATGTTTTTGAATTTCCAATGGAATTTCAAATATATTTTAAAATTTCTAAATTACAAATCGGAAATGATATAGTAAACAACCGTGAAAACTTTAAGGGTTTTCTAATTCTAAACCATTTTTCTCAGCAAAGCCAACAGATCAAGATAAAACATTTGACTAATTTATGATATAATCACTTATATAATATAAACATTTTATTGATGAGCTCATATAGAAATGTAGAATTTCAGCATTGGCAGAAGGATCAGAAGATGTTCTTGAACATCAGGCCAGTAATTCACACAAGAAATCAATAGTTATGCATATTCGTTGAGCGAAAATATTTGTATATCCACCAAAACTCTTTTAAATACTTTTAATTCCGTGTTTAAAAGAATTTATTTTTAATTCAAACTCTTAGAATATGATCTTAGAAATATTTATGTTGAATTATTAAACAAACAACTTTCTATTTAAATTATTTACACAATCTGTGCCCTTAAGTTATGAAAATAAGTCAGTTTTATTTATTTATTATGATAACATTTGACCTAGATATTTATAATTGTGTTTTTCAATATCATTATTTCAATATCATATTCTGCAATTATGTACTTTATTTACATTAATTAATTTATCAAATGATGGCAAATTGTTTTAAATTTTTTTTTTTTTTTGATTTCATAAATTTTCTTTCCTTATAATTTTCAAGGTATTTTCTTCAAGCAAGGTCCAATATGGAAGGAACAACGTCGCTTTATTCTACGTTATCTTCGTGATTTTGGATTTGGTCGCCGTTTTCAGGATCTAGAGTTAGTAATTCAAGAAGAATTAAGCGACATGTTACATCTTATAAGAAATGGTCCAAAATATGAACACGAGAAGCAAATTGTTCGCCCTGGTGGTTATAGAATTTTACTACCCTATGCATTTAGTCCTTTTGCTGCGAATAGTCTTTTCCACGTATTATACAATGAGCGCCATCCACGTGCCGAACAGGCCAGCCTTATCGAACTAGTTAAACAGGGTATGAAATTTCAACGTGTTGCAGACGATTATGGAAAAATGTTGAGCATTATGCCATGGCTGCGTCATGTCTGTCCAAATTGGTGCTCCTATAATGTGCTTATGGAGTCGAATCGTTATATACATAAGTATTTTGCTGACTTTATCGATCGTCACATTGAGACATACGATGTGAGTTGCGAGCGAAACTTTTTGGATTTGTACATAAAAGAGTGGAAGAAACAAGCGGGAGAGGAAGATACAACATTTAGTCGAGATCAGTTTATTTTGAGTTTGATTGATTTCTCATTTCCGGCGTTTACAGCGATTGGAACACAGATTTCATTTTTGATTCAATATTTATTACTTCATCCGGAGGTTCTCAAACGTGTGCAAAAGGAAATCGATGAAGTTGTAGGTAGCGGTTGTTTGCCCACGCTTGAAGATCGCAAAAATATGCATTACACTGAAGCAACCATACGTGAAGGTTTAAGAATTGAGACACTTGTACCTTCAGATGTGCCACATAGTGCAATGGTGGATACTGAATTACAAGGATACAAAATACCAGCGGGTACATTTGTGGTGCCAAGCTTGTATGCTTATCACAATGACGTACGTACCTGGGGTGATCCGGAAAACTTTAGGCCAGATCGGTTTCTGGATGAGAAAGGTCATTTGTCTCTTAAAAAGGATGTTTCATTACCCTTTGGTGCAGGTAAGTTATTTTTTTCTATCTGTATGATGCTTTGCTTATAGTCTGGAACTTTCCTTGCTTATACAGGAAAACGTTTATGTGCTGGAGAAACTTTTGCTCGCAATATGCTATTTCTGATGGTTTCATGCCTATGTCAGAACTTTAATTTCGTTTTGGGACCTGGAGATAAGTTGCCGGATTTATCGACGAATTTGAGTGGTTTAATCATATCACCTAAAGATTTCTGGGTACAATTGGAAGAAAGGAACTGAGTGAAACTGAGTGATTTCTACAAATTATTTAGAAAAAGAATGTCTGTATATAAGCTTGATGATTTTTATTTTATAATATAATGCCAATAAAAATATGGACAGTTTTTTAATACAAACGTTTCTCATAACATCGCTCACTTCGTGCAATAATGTCACAACTCAAAATATGAATTTGAGGAGAAGACCGCAATTTATACAGTAATTATCTCGATTAGTGTAATCAATCTTATACTATAAAAATTAAAATGAAATTGTGTTTTATGTAATAATTTAATATAAAAAAATAAAATATGTATTGTCTGTTATTACATGCTGTCTAAGCATGTAACGTGAACACCTTCGATATCACTACAGTTGGCTAGCTTTTAATTGAATATACTTAAATTATAAACTGTATTCTTATAAATTAAACAGTCGTGTTTTTATTTAAATCCAACGTAGGCGTTACTTCACTCATTAAACCACTATTTTTCCAACTTATGTTCGCAAAGAGAACTGATAAAGTGTTAACAATCCTTCGCAAGACGTATGGTTCAATCTGCGTCAATGGCTAGTACAGAATACGATGGAGCCACGAGCTGTAGAGCTATATGCCAAATTATTTTGATTTCATCTTTTATAAAAATAGTTAAGGTTTATTAAGAACTGTTAAGATTCATCTGTTAATAGAATATCAATAAAAATTGAAACGCTACAGTGATGTTTTTGTTTGTGCAAACATAACAATGATATTTGACGGATGAGTTAATAATTTCAATACTGACTTTAACGGAAAATTTTGTGGCAGGAACTCTCCTTATAAAGACTTTTTCCCTTACATAGCAATACAATGGTTAAGATTGGAATATAACGAAAGAATCTTCATTCGTTCAGGAACTGTGAACGCTTTCGTAATAAACCAAGGTTCCAAAACCAAAAAACCAAAATCTGCGCTAACAACATTCAGTCACTGTGAAGTCTAAATAGCGCGAACGAAAGAAGATTTATTCGTTCACTCTGATCGGCCGGCGTTAAATGTCTTTGGGTGAATCCAGTGCTCTTTTGCGGCAAAATGCAGAAAAAGCATACAAAAGGAGTTGTTTGTTAAAAAAATTCGAAAAAGGCCATACTTTTTAATCTTCCAATGCAATTTAGTGTTATTTCAGAATTATTTTAACATTTATAGTGTTTTAGGCATACAACAGTTTTGTAGGAGTGCACACAGTAACTTTTATAACCCTGTAGTCCAAAACTTCGTATACTAACAAGTGATTTATAAAAGAAATTTGCTGCTTTGGAACGACTGAAAAATAAAAATTTCATGAATTGAAAATTTTTGCAATGTTTCTGATAGCGATAGTGCACGAGTTTGGGAATTTTGGTCAACGCAATGTATGGTTGATCAGCATATTTTGTCAAAGAGCACGAAAATCGTGGACTACTGAGAATTTTAATACTAATCGCACTGCGAACGGTTCGCCCAACCGTTTACAGTGCCCGAACGAACAAGATGGCGGATTACCAATGTTCGCAGACTTGCATTTGTGCACTGTGAACGGTTGGATCGAACGAAGATTTGGGGAGATTACGATTTCCAGGGCGACATGACTTGACGATGGATTCGAAGAAACCTCAATAAAAATAAGAATAGCCAAAGAAAAAGTTGATTTATCAATTTGTTTTTGCTATTTGGCTATATTATTCTAAATGTATAACCGATATTAATGATTAAGGTATTATTTAAAAGGTTATATATAAGGCTTTTAGAAAAATTGTAAATGAATGAAATCTGTTGAGTTCTTTGTATTATATAGGTATTTTTATGCAATAAAAAATATTTTCGTGAATTATAAGGAGTAAATTATTATAACTTGAAAATTTATCTTTCATTTGGTTTATAATATATATAATTTAATTGACTTTTTGTGATTAAAGTTGTATTGTGCTTTTATGATACAATAGGGGTATTCACGATATGGTGTATTTGCCCTTGTATTGTGTATTTTTGATAAATTTGATATTTGAAGTAAAATTACAGAAACAAAATGTACAGTGTTCAAAATACAACACTGTAGCAAAATACAATGGCGAAACCCTATTGTATTCTTTGTAAATTTCGTTGTATATTTGATCAACTGATCACAAAAACTTTTTGACTCAGCGTGGATGAAGGTACTGGCTGGGTGGTGTGTTAATTTAATTAAAGTTAATTTAATTCAGTGCTTCGTTTCAATTATTTTATTTTCTCGTACTGCTAAATGATGAATTTCCCAGACTTTAGTGAAGGTTTGTTCACAGTGTGTTGTAAATATTGTAAATTTTTTAAGAATTTATCAAAAACACACCACATCGTGAATACCCCTAATGATTTGATCTTGTACGGAAAATTGTTTACTTCACTCATATTTACCTTAGATGTTTTGCTTTGTTACTCCATATTTTCGAATATCGCCATTACAATAAACAATTAATTTTAAGGCAACATTGCAGCTATAATATTTATATGAATTAACGGGATTTTCGAGCAAGTGAAAAAAATTTTTAATTTGTAGTCAGTTAATAAACAATATGCATATTTGTATCTATCGAAAGAAAGGTATAACTTTCAGCTTTTAAAAAAAAAAATCTATTTTTAGTATCTTAAAAACTTAAATAGAAAAGAACGGTTCTTTTAATTAAAATATTCAAATCTGATATTTATTTGCTTATAAATTTAAAAACATTTTTGAAATTATATTTGTATTATATATTATTGAAAATCCATTTAATTACGTTTCGAATAGCATGTCAATCTTCAATATTCATTAGAAATTGGCAAAGATATAGACAATTTTTTGAACAGATTTTTTAGCAAACAAAAAAATTGGAAAATTTAAATTTTATGTAATATAGTGCGAAATTAAATAAAATATGCATATTTTTATGTCTTAAACAAAAGGTCTAAATGTTACTTACTTACTTAGGTGGCCATGACAACCCGTTGACGGGTTACAGCCGACTTCATCAGTTCTCGCCAGGCGTCTCTGCTTCGCGCTCGCCATCTCCAATCTCTTTCACCAAGCGCGGTAAGGGCTTCCTCGGCCTGGTCAATCCATCGGAGGCATGGTCTTCCTCTTCGTCGTCGACCCTCGGCTTTCGCCTCAAACACCTTTTTCTCTGGAGCTGCTTCATACATACGAAAGACATGACCCAGCCAACGTAGTCGCTGAATTGTTATACGCTGGACTATGTCAATGTCGTCGTAGAGCTCGTACAGTTCGTGGTTCATTCGAATGCGATAGTCGTCGCTAACTCGAACAGGACCAAAGATTTTGCGAAGAACTTTCCTCTCGAACACCCCAAGAGCGGCTGCATCTGTTTGCGATACCACCCATGCCTCAGCGCCATAGAGAAGCAAGGTATGATGAGCGTCTTGTAAAGTGCATAGTATAACTAACGAAGTAATAGCAGGATTGAACGTACTCTCTCTGTCAGTACCCTAAATGTCAAAATCGGCCATCTTGGCGAATGCAGACAAAGCAAACAAGCCAAAGCAAACAAACAAATCTAAATTCAATGGAACATCGTGTTGTGTTAAGTGCAAATAACATTTAATATTTTCGTTGTGATATTGTTTTATTAAACAATAAACTAGATAAAATAAAAATAATACAATAACTGAGGAATAACAGTGACTTCAAGGTGTTTGCAGCGAATTGTTCTAAGAGGTCCGAGTTTAAGCAGCAGCAACAGTGACTGCAAACAGCATCCAATGAATTGCAGTTTATTCAATTTGCACTTTTAATTTTATTCATTATTACTTTAACAATAACAATAAAAATAATATACAAAGCGACAAATCACAATTTTCTACAATTATTTAACATAAACACGCGAGAGTTGGTAGCGGATCATTGTTTACATTTTGCCTATTCTTAGCGTTCTACTCGTTCGTAGATTTTGTATGAGCTCTCAACTTCGTTTTGACAATCACGGTAAGCTGCTCTCCTCCCTGATATTACTTCCTTAATTATACTATGGTAGAGTGTTAGTTTTGTCGATCGAGAGAGGGCTCTGGAACCTAATTGCTTACTTAGCCCGTAGTAGCACCTATTAGCAATTGTTGTTCTTCGCTTTATCTCCAGGCTGACATTGTTGTTGCTGTTTACGGCAGTGCCATGGTATGTAAACTCCTTGACAACTTCAAAGTTATATTTGCCTGCTGTAACATGGGAGCCTAGACGCCACACTTCCCTATTTGCAGATAGCATATACTTTGTTTTGCCCTCGGTCTAACTGTTAGCTTTTAAAAAAATATATTTTTAGTAACTTAATGACGTAAATTTTTTGAAAATAACGGTTCTTTTTATTAAAAAATTCAAATTTTAAATAAATTCGCTTTTAAAACTAAAAATATTAATGCAATGATATATAAAATAAATAAATTTGAAAGGTCATTTAATGGTCTTTCAAATGACATATCAATCTTAAAGATTCATTAAGTAACAGCAAAGATATAGATGTTTTTTGAACAGATCTTTTAACAAAAAAGTTTTTTAAAAATCGATAACTAATAGAGTTATCGATGATTTGTTCGGCGAATCATATTTTTTTGTTGTTCTCTACCAGAAAACATCTTCAAATCGCGGCTCCCCGCATAAAAAAAAATCATAATTGTACCGAAGATTTTATATCGCGACTATTTTTTCGCGATGAATTTTTTGTTCGTTCGGGCACTGTGAACACCCGATTTGCTGTCTGAATTATTTATTTTTATATATGCAGCCCTGAAATTGACTCACTGCCTCAGCGTTACCAGTTTTGCACTATAAATAGTGCTTTCGGTATTTTTTGAGCTCTTGCGAGATGCTGCGGGAGAAAGTAAAAATCATCGCTTTATGTGAGAAAAATTCTCATGCGAGAAAATTTTTACCACATGTGCGATATTTCCCACGCGAGAGAATAAAAATACCGAAATTACCACAAATACCTCACATTACCAAAAAGAGATTTCTACCTACTGTGGTAGAAGTACGCGTGAATGAAATGTGTACAGAAAAGGTTAACTGAGTGAATGCGCTTGTTGATGCATTCTTCATTCTTCTTGTTGGTAGTTTGTTTGTGTTTAGACTGTTTTCAATATTCAACAACAAAAGAAAGTAAATAATTTCTAATAGCAAAGTGAAAAATAAAATAATTATGTCTGGAAGAAAAAGATCATTGTCGCATAGTTATTCAAAAACTCTGTAAGATTAAAGTATTTTTACATTTTAGGCGCATTTAAATATTATGAATGTGTTAAAAGAAAAATTATGATCAGCAGTGCGAGGACTGCTATAAGGCTGGAGGAATTTTTTTGAGAAATAATTTTTGAACTCATTAAAGAATTGAATTATTAAAACTTATTGTTTTATTAACTGTTGATAATTAATATGTTGCAATTTAAGTTTACTTTCGTTACATAATTTCATACTTTGCTATAAACACCGCTTAAAGTGATATTTTAAACAACTTTGAGGTATTTCATTGACTTGCGGTAATTTTGTGGTAATTTGCACGATTTTGAGGTAATTTGAGGTATTTTATTGACTTGCGGTAATTTTGTGGTAATTTGCACAATTTTGAGGTATTTTTGACGTGTGGTAATTTTAGAGAATTAATTGCGAGAATAAGGTAATTTTGGAGGTATATTCATCTGACAACGCTGCACTGCCTTCCATGGTAATTGCATCATGACCTCGTTCCACAAACATTGTTTACAATTCAGATTCCACAAAACTATCAAAACAAATTGCGCTTCATCTTAAAACTGTTGTTTATAAAAAATTAATTTTATTATTGTTTTATATATATGTTAAAAATTTCAAGAGCTATATTTAACAAAATGAGCTCTAAGGAAGACAAGAAAACATTAGTCAAGAAGCTGGTCAAAGGTGGACGTTTGGCAAAAGTACGCAATGAAGCAAATGTTGCAGGTAATGATTTTCCGGTAAGAGACTCTTTTTCAAAACTATGTTTTTAAACTAAACCTTTCAAAAAACACTGCCGCTTTAGGACATTGAAGATGCAGTTGCAGCGCCAAGTGCACCCAGTAAATCTCAGTATTTCTCACCCGTGCAAACGCGTCATCAACGCAAGGTGGCTGTTAATCCACCAAAGAAGTTGCTGCTTACCGAAAAGAAACTCAAAATGCATAAGGATGTTGAAGTAGAATTAGAAGATGAAGTAAAACCGCTTACTATAGAGAAGGTAAAAGAAGCAAAACTTGGCATCAAGAAGGCTGAGAAGCAAAAGCAAGCGACGAAAAAAGCGGTGGAAGTTAAGCTAGATATTGATGATGACATCAATAATACTTGTACACATACCAAACAGGAAGATTCGACTTGGAAGCCTTCTCATTGGCTTCCAATGTTGCAAAATATACGTGAAATGCGCGCAGCTGGTTTGGCGCCCGTTGATTTCATGGGTTGTGACAAGTGCGCTGATGATGAGGCTGATGAAAAGGTTGCTGCTGCTAAGCAAGTATTTTTATGGCAGCTTACAATACCTTTTCCTAATTACAGACACAACGCTTTCACAAACTAGTTGCATTAATGCTATCCAGTCAAACTAAGGATGAAACTACTTACGAGGCCATGCAACGTCTCAAATTGCACGCACTCACACCTAGCTCAATAGTGCAAATGGAGCCGACGATTTTGGAGAACATTTTGAAGCCAGTTTCTTTTTATAAGGTACGCCGTTCTAGCTCTTTAAATTGATTATTAGTAAAAACTATGTCCATTCCAGAACAAAGCCAAGTATTTGCAGCAAACATCTCGCATTTTAATCGACCAGTACGCCCAGGATATACCAAATAATGTTAAAGAACTCATAGCACTGCCTGGAGTTGGTCCCAAAATGGCCCACATCTGCATGGCCACGGCGTGGAATGAAATCACTGGCATTGGTGTCGATGTGCATGTGCATCGCATTACAAATCGTATGGGTTGGCTGCAGAACGAGACAAAAGAGCCCGAACGCACGCGTGTGGCTTTAGAGCAGTGGTTGCCACGTGAGCTTTGGGCTGAGGTAAATCATTTGCTTGTTGGTTTTGGTCAAACAATTTGCACACCGCTGCAACCAAAATGCGGCAATTGCTTGAATAGCAGTATATGTCCGTCAGCATTTAAAAGCTCACCGTCAAAAGCAGACAAGGCCAAAACGGTTGTCATGAAAACTAAAAAAGCTGAAGTAAGCGACGGCGCAGCATTGAAGAAAATTAATTTGAAAAAACTTAAAATGCATGTGTAGAGTCAGAGACTCTGAGAGGCTGAGAGAGGACTAGTATAACTAATCTCAATTAAGTGTCTGCTCCAATAAAGTTCCTACAATAAAGTATTCTTCAAATGTTGCATATGGAAACAGTTCCTTCTATATTATTAGTTCAACTTTAACGAGCAGTTATTTTCTATGTTTAAATTATTTATTATTTTTATTTTTAAAATGGCATTCCGTTTATTTTGTTCCTTGTTTTTAAAAAACCAAAACAAAACATTCTTTCATCCACATATTTTTTTAATAATAAATCTTTAATTTATTTGTATTGAAAATGGCACTTAATAATAATAAAGTTAATATGGAATTCTATTAATTAACAATTTTAACATGTCTAGTTTATATTAAAAAGCTAAAGCTCTCTTAAATAACTCTTCTACTCTTTTTTAAGCTTATGAGCTTTTGTACAAATTTTGATTTCATATTCTTTTAAATTTTAGGTACATATACTACTAGTGAAATACAAACTATTACATATACGAGTACTTTAGTAACTTTTTAGTCAAGTTAAAAACATGGAAGTGTAGACATAATACATTCTAGACGAAACAGTTATTTAATTAAAGAAAGAACAAACATTATTACTTAAACTATTTAATACAGTTATTTGTTTTTTTGTTTTTAATAAAGAGGAAAAAGCCAAATTAGAAATTTTCTACTATAAACTTGAAGTTGTATGTATTAAGACATAAAATGTTAGCACTAAAATAAACTAAATAAATTACAGTATCGAATTATTTCCAGCACGCTCAATCGAAATGCGATAATTTTTGTCAAAAATGTGTTACTCTGCAGCTGCGTTTTGCTTTTCTTAGCTAAAACTATAAATCGGTTATGGGACCAGCAACGCTCAGTTTCGAAGTTGCATGTGTTGCACTGACGCTTGTGGATGATGCTGTTGTTTGCGCAAGATGCTGCAGCTGTTGCTGATATTGTTGATGAGCTGCTATATGAGTTGGCATTGGCTGTAATTTTAAACTATAACCACCAACATTACCAACACCACCACCAACAAGATTGAAACCACGCCCTGGACCGACACCGTTTGATAATGTGGCAGCAGATGAAGCGGATCGCGACGGGGGAGCGTAGGGGGAGTTTGTGACATTTACTTGCAGACTCTTTACCAATTTCTCAAGTCTAGAATGAAAGTGAGAAAGACACGTGAGGTTGTTTGTTTTTAGTAATTTGAGTTAACAAATTGTGTGCTTGTATGAGCTCTAAGTGGATGTGTTATAAAGATAAGAAGCAAATACATACATTATAAAAATAATAATAAAAGGCTACAAACATTTTTATGTTATGAGTTGTTAATTAGTTGTTTTAGAAAAGACAAAAACAAAATAAAAATAATTCACTAAAGTTTACTCAAATTAGTAGTTGTGAAAGGTGAATATAATCATTGAAACATTAATTTATGAATAGAATATATGAAATAGATGAGTACACATTATTTAAGTAATCCTTGGTTGTAATACTTATAGAAAATCTGTCAATTAGGTTGCGCATTTCACTTGTCCTTTATCATTGAAATTGTTGCAAAACGAAATTTGGTGTTATGGCATGTACCGTATACGATATAATAAGGTCGAAATGTAATTCGGGTTATAAAAGCTCAAAGATTACGCTGGTATAGGCACGTCCTGAGAATGAACAATGAAAGAATGACCAAGAAAATTTTTAAGGTGAACCAGAGGGGAACCAGAAAGAGAGACCGGCCGCGGCGAAGATGGTTGCAATATATAGAAAGCGATATAAAAAAGATGAGACTAGCACAATAAAGAAGCAAAGTGGAGCGTAGAGTTGAATGGAGGTGTATTGTAGAGAAGCCAATAGTCCATACCGGACTATAATGCCAAAATGATGGATTTCGTAATATCAATTTGGCAAATTCTGTAAATCAACTAGGATCTTGAAACCGAGCAAAATTAAGTCGGAAAAGAAAATGAAAAAGCCCACATTATAATTCAGTATTCTAAAAAAGGATCAAGTTCATGTTATTTAAATTATTGTTACAACATTTTACAACAACAAATAGTTCACTCGATTTTACTTCGAAAAATATAGAAATTAATTACAAAAAAGTGAAATGTGGAACTCTAAACATCGCTTTGCAAGGATTTCAGTCTATGAACGTATCTTGGTTGGAACGTTTATTGGTCCGTTGGCCTAAATTAATCCACATGTCAGTGAAATCTGTAAGTTTTTTGCATTTGAATTAAAACTTGAGATTAATCTTTTTTTTTTCAATGATTCCGGAACATATGAAGGATTTTTCTTTTTGCAATTCTTCGTGCGAAATTAATAATTTCTGGTAAAGAAATTTAATTGTATGATTTTTACAAAGTTAGGACAAAGTTAGGTTAGTACTTTCATTGCATTTCTGGCAAAAAAGTACGCTATTACGCAAATTTTTATGGTTGCACCTTGAAACCATCATCTTTGAGGCCATAAAATCTAAACAATAAGTCAGTGTTCCCTGATTTTAGGTAGCGATTTTACTCTTTAAAATGCTCTCCTGAAAAATTACTTTGACTGCTATTCCTTGTCGACACAGATATTTTCCGTGTCTTGTGAAAATTTTGAATTTTATGATTTGTTTTTGTTTTTTAATTTTAAACTTTTTTAACAAAATATTTATATTGTTTTTTAATAAACTTTCTTGTTCAATCAAATCGAATCGAATCGAATTCAAAGTTTTTAAGTAGGTATTTTTGAATGCAAAAATAGAATTATTCCAATAAATTTAGGAAAAAAATTAGCAAATGTAAGCAATCTTTTTAGATAGTGTTGGTATTACATTCAGCAATAATACTATAACATATAAATAATCGAAATAAAAATCATCGAATTATTTCCTGTAATAAAACCTTCAATATGTTATAAAAATTAAATTTTTTTTACCTTCATACTTAGAAATGGAACATAAGATATGATACTCAAAACTGTGCCCATCAATTTTATGAATGCATGATTTTTTTAAATTATATTTTAGAAAATATGAATTAACCCTCTAAACTAGCCCTCTTCTGTTATGATGTTAACGATAAATACAAAATAAACAGTAAAAAAATACTTCAAGAAATTAATAATAAAAATAAACTTAAAGCTTATTAAATAATTTAGACCCACGCTATAATGCGATCGTCAGCTTCTTGGCGCGCTGCCACTGCCTCGGTTAATTCGCGACGTAGTTCCTGTGACTCTACTATTACTTGCTCCGTTTCCAACTTCTGCTCTTCGTTTATTTTTGGCTTTTCCTTTGTTCGTTTGTGTTCAACAGCTGGCGTGGAGATTAAAGCAAATGTAGGTGGCGATAAAGCGCCAGCAACACTGCCATTAATTATTGGAGTTGAGCTGAGTGACATGGGGACCACAACATCGCCATTGCTTTGAATGGCACCGACACCAACAACTCCTCCACCACCACCATCGGAGCTTGAAAAAGAATTGCGTAAATCTGCCACACTTTGTTGTAGGCCGTTATCGGTTGAGCCAATATGATCGGTTGATGCAGTCAAGGGGGTCTCCGAGATATTCAAAATGTTCTCCTCCTGTTCTTCGACAGAGTAAGAAGATGGCGCTGGCTGATGATGTATGGTACCATAGTTGAGATTCAAAGAGTTCGAACGTCGTGATGGTGCAAAGTTTTTGTGACGTGGACGAAATGTTTCATGTTCATAGATAATATTCTGAGATGAGCTGCGATTGTTTAAAATGCTGCCTAGCATTTGGCGCATGTACTTATTTTCGGCCTCGAGATGTGTGATGCGTTTGTTGGATTCTTTGCGATCGGCGCGTAAATGTTGAATTTGAGACTGAGAAGAAAAATGTAGAATAAGCTCAATATAAATTTATGTCGTATTTAAGCAAGATTTATATGAGTTTCGTTTCAAAACTTGGAAAGAGCGATTTAAATAGGCTCAACTGACCTTAAGTTCTTCGATATCACGCATCATGCGTAGACTACCCTCATTGAGTGACCATTGGCGCTCTTCAACCATAGCCTTGACTCTGTTAAAATAAAAAAATGAATGATAAGTAAATTAATAAGCTAAGCATTGTAGTGATATCTCCTTTTTTAAACGTACCTGCTTAATAGCGCATCCTCGCGCACGCGTGCAGCTTCTTTAACTTCACGTACAACGTCCGTCATCATACCGGGTGTGTAGGCACCTAAATTATTAAATGAGTTTGATATTTTATTTGTATGTTTAAATATTTTTTGCAGTCTATTGTTAAAAATTTGCAAATTTGAATATTTGCACTAAGCACAAAAAACAATTCTTCCACAAAAAGGCTTTGTTAAAAAAAGACGTACCTGAATGATACGTGGGCGCTGGACTTTGTCTACCAAAGCCACCGCCGAAAACCATGGGTTGGCTGTGTGTGCTCAATCCACTCAAGCTATCTCTACGGTGTCTCATACCCCAATTAGGTGCGTGCTTTAAAGCCTCAATATCAACTAAATACAACAAAAAATTAAAAAAAAAAACAGAAAATAAGTATTACAAAAAACACAAAACATAATAATAATAGATAAACAAATAAGAAATACAAAGATAGATTCGGACACATTAAACTTTAATGATTAAAGTATACATTTAGAGAAGACACAAGGATATTTACAGGGCATTGAAAGAAGTATAGATATAGTTATAGCTAGATAATGTAAAGAAGAACCTTCGCAAGTTTAATGAAATTTGAAGCGGAAATTATTTTAAACATACATATATCGCACACTAAATACAAAACAGTCACAACTCAAAATTTTTTATATCGAATTTTTGTTATAAATCAATTTATAAAACACATATCTGACTATATTTTTCGTAATTTTCTTCATTAACTGGAAGAATGAAGTTTTTGTGTTAAATAAAAATTGTTTTTCTTCTGCAGTTTCAACCAAAGAGTTTTATTTTTCGCTTTTCCTGAAAAGTCATGTTTTTTGAGTTGTGACTGTTTTGTATTTAGTGTGCGATATGAAACATATAAATATACAAAGCAGTTGTGCGTATTTAATATCAACTTTAATTAACATTAAGTATTAAGTTTCGAGTATTCAGATTATAAATAGGAAGCATGAATAGCTCTGACAGCAGTTAGCTTAAAAACAATTTAAGCCGAAAGGTCAAATTGTAATGAAAAAAAATTCATAATTATTTCATTGAAGTATATCACTTGATTTTAAAATATCCGCCCTTTAAACATATATATTTAAATAAATGTAAGTAATTATTTTCGTAACTGGCTTTAAGAAAAAATAAAAAACTATATAAAATTTAATTTCGAGATTTTCTGGAATATTCCATTCTCATTTTGAATTTGGAGACTACTATATTCATTATGAGTAGGTTAAAGCCAATTAGCTTTAGAAGATTGATATTCGAATTTGGATCTCTTGGAAAATCCTCTGGAAATTATCTTTCGAATGACAACTTAATGTTTCTTAATCTTTTATGTTTATGTTAGTGGGCAGCACCAAGTATACGAAAAATGGCAACCTTTGTCTAAATATTTCAAATTATGCAGAAATCTTATAGACCCAATTTTGACCATAATTATGCTCTTCTCAAGTGAGTTTGATAACATAAGGTTATCCAAGAAACAATTCCATATTTTGTGTCAATAAAGTTGCCAATTTTTTTTTCGGTGCTCGTGTCGTCGGTGAATTAGTAGTTTTGGATACTATTGTTGTTTTATACGGTTAAGACTCAGGCCAGTTAGGATAGGTACTATTTTTGATAAAATATATGAATCGTTTCTCGAGCCTTGTTCGCTTAAGCTCGTTTGCATTCGGCCTCAATGTACGATTCGTTTTATTTCATTAATTTAGCAATTGCTCGTTACCACGCGTTACTTTTATATATAAAATTATATAAATAAAAATTGAATTGAACCAGCAGAGTATACAACTGTTTATAGCTGGTCGCTATACCATGTTGGGTCGAAATTTAATTCTTACAAAAAAACAATAATTTTAATAGCAACTTCTTTCGAAATAATTTTTAGTCCATTTTTTGCTCTCCTCACAAATGTTGTAGGCTTCCTGTTAACTCTGCTTTGCATTTGGATATCGAATTTCGTAAGACTTTCGAAAACAACGCGATGTTTATTTTTAAATTAATTCCAGAAGAAGCACACAAAACTATTTATGGGTTGGGATCTACTTAAATGGCTCACCCTTGGTTTCATGTAGATTGCGACATATTTTTGTGTTTGTCTCATGCAGTAAGTTAATCTGTTCCATAAGTGCGGCAAAGAATTTATTATTTTCTACATCGCTAGGCAAATAATTGCGACGATCTGGTGTATTTTGGCCACTTATTTTCGAATCATTATCCGATGGATTAAGCAAACAAGGATCGCTGAATCTGAAACTGATAGAAAATATAATTAAAAAAAAGTAACAATGTTAAAGCAGCTAAATGATATAAATACCCGCGATTGATATTCGGATTGCTGCCGCTGCCATCCAAGACATCCGTAGAATTCTGCTCGTGTTCCGATGTGCCACCCATAATATTGACAATGGGCGGTAAACTGGCAAAGTCCTGTGAGCCATCATGTTGCTGGTACAATTGAGTGGACGTGGGGTACATCATGGAGTAGCGGTTGTTAAATGAGGAAGAGTGTTTCATAACATTTGGCATGCTCTGCAGTGAAAAAAGATATAAATTAAATAGATGATAAGTTGATGATGAAATAAAGTTGAAGCTAAGAACACTAAAACCTTTTGGAAGCCCAAACTGAACGGTGCTGGATAGCCGCCAGCAAACATCGAGGATGCATGTGGCAAATGATGTTGATGATTGCGCATTGCAAATTGTTGTTGCTGCTGCTGTTGTTGTTGTTGTTGGTGCTGCGAATGCTGATGTGTGTGATGATTTGTTGGTTGCGAATTGGAAGGCAACAGTTGCTGTTGTTGCTGCTGTGTTTGAGATAAAGTATATTGTTGCTGATTCTGTTGCTGTTGTTGTTGCTGTTGTTGCTGTTGCTGTTGCATTGACATTTGCGGCTGCTGTTGCTGCGTTGTAAAAACAGTTTTGTTGGCTGTAAAATTTGGATTATAATCTAGAAACTCCGATGATGAAGAAAGTTGCGTATTCGAGGCGTCCTTCAGACAAGTTTCTAGCCAGGCGTCAAGATGATCTTTCGAGTAGCTGGTACTGGGAACTGTGGCATTGCGGGATTTTAACTTTTTTCGTTTGCCAGCATCGGAAACTGTAAGAAGTGAAGAAATGGACTAGTTAAAAAAAAGGTTAAGCAATATTTTTTTTATATTTTTAAATAAAGTTAAAGTTTTTAAAGAAAATGTGGCAGAAATTACAAGCTTATAAGCCTTATTCTGCAGATTTCTTTGGTATAACGTGCTGGGCACACTGTGATGCCATCCGGCGGCAAAAAAACCGACATAAAAAACAAACTAAAGATTATGTGAAGTTAATTTTTCCTTCAGTGTCTCCTTCAAGTGTCTTTTAAATAAAATATTAGTTTCATAGGCCAAAAATTTGGTAAAGTAAGTTAAAAAAGTTATCGTAAAAGCATAAAAAGTATATGTTATGTCAAAACAAAAAAATGGTGTGTGAAAATTATCCCAGGGCACAGTGGGGTAACAGTGCCAAATTTGGAGATCAATTGACAGGGGCTACTTATCGACACAAAAATGGCACTATGGGGGTTTTAGGGTCGCTGTTCACTAATCTGAATGGCTGCTTTAAAATGGCGGCCATGAACAAGCTAACTTCTGCAAAAATGTTTAATCTAGCTTTGATTTTGAATACAAGAGTTTTAAAAGAAGCTGATTTAAAGTCAAAGTTTTTAAATTCAAAATGGAGTAAAATATTTTTGATACCGATTAAAAGGTAAAAAGTCAATTTAACAATCAATATAAACAAAATTTAATACTCAAAAGTTAAATTTACGCCCGCTACAGGTTTTAAAAGTTGGCTGTTCTATTGATTTTATGTATTATCGCATCTTGAAAATGATGCAAGAGAAAAAGGAAAAAAATATGAAAACCACAATTTTTAAAAAAAAAGAAAAAAAAAATATTTATGTAAAGATAATGAAAAGGTTGTAATTAAGTTTTTTAAATTGTTAAAATAAAAATAAAATTTTAAGTAACTACAAAGTTAAGGTTTTTTATAAATAAAATTATAAAATTGCAATATTGCGAAAACATTTAAAAAATATGCATAAACTCGGTAAGATAGTTTTTCATATATTATTACTCTGAACTTTATACTAACAAGATCTAAAAAAATCTACTCCGCTTTCGTCCGCCTTTTCAAAATATTACTCTTTTCTAAACACAAGAATCCAAACAAATATTTTCGATGGAGAATCATAACATGAATATAAAGTTAAATTATCTTAAGTGTGATACATTTTTAAATAATGGTGAAGTCGCAGAGGATCTTATATTATGCAGTGCACTATGATTGATGGGTCAGTAGCTAACTTTTAACAGAAAGTACAAGTGCAAGTAGATGTAAAGCTTCTCCCAAAACAATGTACATTTTGACAAAAACCCGTTCCAATAACGAAGATCATTACAAATTTGGGTTATATATTCTACATTGTTGGATTCGATTTTTGGAATGGTTAATATTGCATATCGTCTTCCATTCCAAAAATGACAAGTGCGAAATGAAAATAAAAAAACATGTTTAGAAAACAAATATCGTATTCAGCGAGAATTTAAAGAAGAAATGAGACAGATTATCGATCAAGTCAAGCAAGGATACGATCGTACTATGAACGATGCAAACACAGCTCGTAAATTATTTTTCAATGTGAAAACTGCAGCAAGAATAACAAAGTTTGATAAGGACTTAATATTATTAGTTGTATTAACAATTTGTTCTGACCGAGCTTCTTATGATCAATTGTGTTGTGTGTGTTATTAAATGTTTGCACACAATTGACCGAGAACTGGACCTACATATTTTATGCCGACTCCGAACGGCTAAAGTTCATGTTCTCAAGAAGCTTTACATGGCATTATTTACTCTCTGAGGTTTGCCATTGTCTGCAGAGAGGTGGTGACCGATCAGAAAAATTTTTTTATTGAAAAAAACTTTTCGCCGCGGCTGGGGTTCGAACTCGGGCTCCAAGCATGCTAAGCCACACACTTAACCTGCAGGCCACGGTCACCACTTCTTTTTGGATTATAAATTATAAAAAAATGATTGCGCAGCCCTGAAACACAACTATTTATAAGAATAGTCGTGTTTATTATTATTTATAATAATCTCCGATTTATAAGAAACACTCAAATTTCTAAGCTTTGTTTAAAAAAAAAAGATGAAAAAAAGATGATTTAAATATTACGGACGTTTTTTATAGCCTGTTTCAAAAGAGAAGAACATTTTCGCGCAGGTTTGAGAATAAAAAAATAACTTTGAGAGTGTTCTTCATTCTGATTGGTCGAAATTAAAAATAAAATTGAATATTCTCTGAGCAGAAAAATAAATGAAAAAAATTAATGTATATTCCTGAATTTTGTTGTTCATCGCAACTGCACTGCGGAAGTACTGAATTTTATTTTTCAAAATCAACCAATCAAAGTTGAAAAAAAATGTATGTCAAAAATAATTTTTCAGCAGGAATTTCACTTCACATTTTTTTTTTTTTTTGAGAAAATAATGTATTTTTGTATGTAATTTGTTTTTGATTTCTCTCTCAAGATGCAGATTGATGCAGGCCGTCGGTGCAACACAGTACTTGTGCGATCATTTGTTCTGAATGTTTGCGCATATAAATATATAGAAAAACAGCAAAAAACACTTAAAAAAAACATAAAGTTCAGCTAACAGTACAAAATGAGCAAGAAATTACGCTCTAAAAAATTTTCTAGCTTTAGAAATAATTTCTCACTGCGCATCGAAAAATGAAACCAAAAAATGTTCTTCTCTTTTGAAACGGGCTATAATTATTTTTTTTTTAAATTAACATTGACCTTACGTTGACTTACAATTTTTTGTTCGCACAAATTTTTCATAAATTTTTGATCTAAAATATAGGCTTTATTCGTTTTGCGCACGAAATAACGCTTGATCGGGTAACCTATAAGGAACAGAGTGTTAAAAATCTTTTTTTTTTCTTTCAACTATGGATGTAGAATATTATCTTTTTCTATCGGTTACCATAAATTAGGATGATACTTGTATTTGAGTTTTTTAATAAAATATTCTTTTCGATCATTTTATCATTTTTGTGCAATGCACAGTGGATTATCCAGAACAATTTAGTTGGACAAAATTATTTTATGATTTTAAACTATAAGCAATGCAAAAACAAGCAAAAAATATATGGCAAGTGGGGTCTTTATTGATCCCTTGGGCAGTTATGGGTTAATTTGTTGGTTATAGGAGATTGTTTCACTAAAAATGCTCTAGCAACGAAAGTTTTTGATGCAGAACATTCTTCAAAGTCATTTTAGAAAGATATTTTCATGGAATTTTTAACGATATACTTTACTAGTAGAAATTTTAGTGAAAAATATAATTTTTTATGTGGTCAAATCAGGAAATTTTGGAAAATTCACAATTTTTGAGTTTTAAGTAATTTTTGTCAAAAAGCCTATATTTTTTATTTAAAATTATAATTGCTGTTAAAATTTCCTTTAAGAAAGTATCATGACAACAATTATTATTATGGAAAAAATGGTTGCTGCTAAATTCGGGAGCGCGAAAAATCTGCGGCTTGTATTTTCATCATTGGAGTTACCAAACCACGCCTTAGGTACATCTACAATGAATCCCAATTTAATTCGGAACTCATTCCGAATCGCTGTTTTTAGAATAGGAAGAATACGACTAGCAGCAAAACGCAGCAGGGTAATTTCATGGTAACTCGCGTTACATGCAGAAAGCGTTATGGAGTTAAATTAAGATTTAAATTTGTTTTATTTAGATTAACAAAAACCAATTCACTCTTTATGAAAAGAATTGGGTTTTTTTGTGGTACCATAATATTCATCCAGTGAAATAATAATTTAGGCAAGTAACTCGCGTTATCATTTTTAACCGACTTAAAAAAGGAGGAGGTTCTCAAGTTGGTTGGTTTCTCTGTTTTTTTTTTTTTTTTTTTGGACAACATATTCAGAGAGTAAATTTCGTTCCAATTTTTCTGCTTAATTTGTGGGTAGATTTTTTTACATTTGGCATAAATACAAGCAGCAGGATTTCTATAAATCTAATAATCTTTATTTTTTAATTTTATTAATAAACGTTTTTTAAAAAAATTCAGCATTTTTCGGAACGAAGCAGACAACAAGTTTATATTTCTTAATATGTCAACACCTGTAGTGTTACGAGTAAGTTTATGAAGAAAAATGTACAGCCACGGACAGCCGCATATAACAAAATTCTTCGAATATCCAAAATTTAGAAAAAAATCCTCAAAAAATATCCATTTTTAAAATACAATTACTAATTTTAAATAAATACAATACCATCCAAACCACTTAACATTTATTTTTACATACTTGGTTCAGAACAATCCATTTATATTAGGTCTGTTCCCGTACTTTTTGGACTAAAAATGGTAAAACTGTCAAAAGTCTGAGAGAACGAAAAAATCTCTCGAGAATAGAGAAAAACACAAAAAAGTACGGGAACGCTTTTCGGACTAAAATTGTAGAAACTGTCAAATAAGAATGTTTGTCCAGCGTTAGTTTGATGTGGAACATCGGCAGTGCAAGCGAAATGCTTGAGATTTTTAAAAAGATTGAAATTAATTCAGATGCTTAGCATTTATATTAGTTTTTACACATTTTTCCATGTTTCTGGTTTCCATTTTAATAGTTTCAAACAAGTTTTGATGAATCGCAATTTCTTTGCTAACTTCTAAACAGCTGATTTTAAGCTGTTTGACACTTTTACCATTTTTACCCGAAGAAATTTCTCGGACTAAAACTTGCAACTTTTGACAAGGAGGGGAAATGTTTTACTCTCTCGATTGCACTCTCTTTTACCATTTTTTCGAGTACGGGAACGCTTCTCGGACTAAAACTGGTAAATTGGACTAAAAGTTTAGAGTACGGGAACAGACCTTTTAACTGCTTAGAAAATTTGAGGGAAAAAATATGAATTTTTAAGTATGCACTCCTCTAAATAGGTAGCAACCCAAAGAAAAGTTCAACTAAAAATGACAGAGTTCAGAGAGCTAAAAAAAATGTTTAAGAAAGACAAGGTAAAAATTACTCATTATCCGTTATTCTGACACTATTCAGCAAACTAAAACTATATAAATATTTTTTAAAATCGGTGTTTGACAAAAGTGAATAGTGTCCAGCTTAATCGAAGAAATACTCCAAAGTGCAGCGTGCCGAATATTGCCGCATTAAAACCATAACTTTTTAAGCTTTTCTTGTAACTTTTAAATGGTTACTCTTCAATTTAAGCTTTTCTTTTTACTTTTAAATGAAGATGTTTATTTTTCGTTTACCCACATATTATTTAGATAGCAAAAATAAAAAAAAATATTTACGCTGTTGATTAAATTAAAACTAAATTTCCGCTTGACTAACATCGAATGTGAAAAATTTTAATTGAATTAAAATTTTCAATAAAATTTTACTCTCTTACATTTAATAACAGGAAAGCAGAGCGTTTAGTTATTTCAATCAGCGCAAACATTTAATTGAATTGAAAACAAAAGTCAATAAAAGTCGATTTCAATTTCCGGTTAAAACACTTTTCTGCGCTCTACTTGAGTGGTTTTTATTTTTGTGTTCAGCACAAAGAAGCATCGGAAGTTCACATTAAAGCACTTTGAAATACAAATAGAAATAGAAAAAAAAAAATAGAATTGTGTGCTCTTTTTGTGTGTTCTTTAGTTTAAACTAGTTAATTTGCTGCATTTTTGTAAGCAATCAAGTGGAACAATTTCGTCAATATCTACTAAAATTTCAGTAGATATTTAAGCGTTTTCTATAGCGTTTTTGAGTTTATGGCATTGAAATTTTATAGCAAGTAAGTAGAAAAAATCGAAGCGTTTGACTACAGCTCTCTGCTGTAGATTCTGAGAACAAACTTTTTTTAAAAAAATTGTTATTTATTTTTCGTGAACGCACAAATCACCGCTAAAAGAGGGATTTACAAATATTTTTACATAATTTATTAACAATATTACGCTTTTTATTGTATCTGCAAATATGTTTGACTTTTAAAATTATAAATTCTTAAAAAGAATATATAATTATTTTCTATTTTAATATTCCATATTTTTTGTGCTTTTCAACCCTTAAAGCAAACTTGAACGCTTAAGAATTAACATGTTCTCTACCACAGTTTTAGAACGAACAAACAAATATTAACACTATAGTAGGCACTTAGCCATAAATCACTATATATAATGATTTCAAGGTTGCGGCATTTTTTTTTAATGGGTTTTAATGATCACTGATCATTATATGAAGTTAAATTTTATAAATAGAAATGCTGCGATAATTACTCAAGTTTTAAATTAAAAAAAATATGACTTTGAAATTAACTCTTAATATAATAACTAACTACTTTTATACAAGTTAAATTATTGATTTATGACACAAATCAAAGACACACATATTGTAACCTAAAAGCTTAAAGTACTTAAATTAAGCTTAATATTTGTGAAGTTGGTCTTCATTGTATCCGCATACATTGCTGCTTTGATCTAAAAACTGTCTGAAATTTCTTAACGTTGAGTCATAAAGCTGGAAGTTCATTCGATGCATTTGCGTTTTTCATCCGTTTATTCGCTGGCGTCATAAAATAGAAGTATGTGAAAGCTTATGGGAGCGAGTTCAATGGTTGTGAACGTTACGCTGGCAAAACGCTAGTTACGCAAGAAAGTTGAAAATATTTCAACTTTTCTTGCGTAAATTGCGTTTTTTGACAGCTCGTTACTTATAACGAAAAGCGAGAAGAAAGTAAAGTAACGAGTCAGAAGCAATTACTTTCAGGGATGGCTCTTACACATAGATCTTAAAAATGTTAAATGTCTTAGATTTTTTTGTTGATTATTTGTTACCAGGACGTGTTTAATACTAAGAATTTAAATTTTTATGATTATAAATGACGACATTTAAAGTTTTTTGTGTAAAAATTATACAAATTATTAAGATATATGATGCTAAGATTTTATAAACTGTTTTATAATGCTGCAGCCCTTGCTTGCTCTGAACGTAAAACGCAGTGATTGAACTCTACCATCATTTTCTTGCGTAAATTGCTCTAGCGAGTAAACGGATGAAAAACGCAAATGCATCGAATGAACTTCCAGCTTTAAGCTGGAAGTTCATTCGATGCATTTGCGTTTTTCATCCGTTTATTCGCTGGCGTCATAAAATAGAAGTATGTGAAAGCTTATGGGAGCGAGTTCAATGGTTGTGAACGTTACGCTGGCAAAACGCTAGTTACGCAAGAAAGTTGAAAATATTTCAACTTTTCTTGCGTAAATTGCGTTTTTTGACAGCTCGTTACTTATAACGAAAAGCGAGAAGAAAGTAAAGTAACGAGTCAGAAGCAATTACTTTCAGGGATGACTCTAACACATAGATCTTAAAAATTTTAAATGTCTTCGATTTTTTTGTTGATTATTTGTTAACAGGACGTGTTTAATACGTAGAATTTAAGTTTTTATGATTATAAAAGAAAACATTTTGAGTAATTTTATGTAAAAATGATGAAAATTATTAACAAATATGACGCTAAGAACATACAAAATGTTTTATAATGTTGCAGCCCTTGCTTGCTCTGAACGTGAAACGCAGTGATTGAACTCTACCATCATTTTCTTGCGTAAATTGCTGTAGCGAGTAAGCGGATGAAAAATGCAAATGCATCGAATGAACTTCCAGCTTAACTCGTTTTTGCAATATTAAACCACATTATTTCATTGCAAAGAAGTTCAAGACAGTGAATTGAGTCATCTTAAAACGTACAAGCCGATAGCTCACATTTTAAAAACTGGCATTAAAAAAAGAGAGAGAAAATATCAATGAAACAAGACTTATCAGGGAAAAAGTTCCACAAATTGTAATTTGAGACACACAGTCAACATTGTAATTTGATTATTGACAAACGTTAACTAATTTAATGGTTAATTAAACACTCAGAATTGCATGACCAGAAAGAAGCTTGAAAAGGCATCGCCCGCTAACTGTGAGGGTATTCCAATACTTCAAAAAATGTAGGCTTAAAACATGTATGGAATCATTATTCGTTTCTGCCGCTTAAAAATGAGGCGTGGACATTTTTTTAATAATTGAATTCAACCCCAAAGTTATGCTTCTTAGTTTAAATTTAAGCAAACTGAAACCGATTTAAGCGTTTAGAATCAACCTAACTCATTTTCAACTCAATTTCGTCAAATGTCAAATGTGTTTTATTTTTGTTAAATAAAATTATTTAAAATACAAAATTTTAATAGAAAAATTGCAATATTTTCTAAATTGGTCTTAATTCAGCGAATGAAATGAAATGAATTAAGAATAATTTATATGCTAGAATTTCATAACTCACGAAATTAATTTAGACTCAAACACCTTCTTCTGTGCAACTTGAGTGTTATGCTACGTCTACACAGAGAGTTAAGTTTGAGTTACCAGTAAAATGCTGAGTTTTCCCATTTAACGAGAAATAAACTCTTGCGTTACCAGTACAAAAATGTACGATTTAACTCAACTTAACTCATTATATATTCTGAGTTTTTATGACTCAATGTAAAAAGTGCCTAAAAGTACACTACAAAATAATATAAATGTTTATATTCAGTGGTATTTTTCATGAAAGAAACTTTTTTTTACAAGAACTGTCAAAATAAAACAGCTGATTCGTTAATTATACAATTTATTTTTTTAACTATATGTTGTTATTTTCTTTAAAAATGGGTAAAAGAACTTCGAAAAGGATTTGGGCAATAGTGGGGAAAGTAGTTTTCATCCAAATATGGGCAGGGCTTTCGCATAGTAAGAAAAAAACGCATGTGTACGCAGAGACACCAGCAGCATTGTCGGCAAATTTAACTCAATTCTGCTACGGTATCTCTGTGTAAACAACTTCGGTTAAATGTTAGTTAAAATTAACTTAACTCTCTGTGTAGACATAGCATTAGTTTTGAACCAACTAAATGTTGTTGTTTTTGACTGTAGGGTGTCGAGGTCATGCTGTTGGGGGCAATGAAATCATGCAAAGCGTCTCTGATGTGAGCGCATAAAACGCTATAAGTATAACAAGTGGCGAGTGAACAAGATAATGAGCTCAAAGTGCGAGAGAATAGAATTACGATTAAGGCTATGTTTATAGAAAAAATAAAATACAATCCAACTTTATTGATTTCTCTGCGTTGCACAGTGATGACTGCACAGTCATCAAATTTTCGCACGAATAATAAAATTTTTTAAAATTTTGAAATTTTTTAAAAACTTCGCTACACTCAGAAAAATATCTACTGTAATATTAACAGTCGGCCGCTGTTATTTCAAAACACTGTTCGATTGAATGATTTGCGTTTAAGTAAACAATTTTCTTTGTTGAATGAACGTTTCAAAGTATTTTTGTGCTGTTAATCATCTGTTGAAATATTTTTGTGCTTATATTGAATTGTCAATTTTTTCTAAGCAATAGTTTTTACACGGAGAAAACTGTTTGCTAAATTTGTATGGAGATTAAGCAAAACTTGAGCATAATTCTCAGCCACTTCAAAATTTTGCTTATTTTCAGCAAAAATCAAGCAAATTTTGCTATTTAAATTTATAATAACTTAGCAAATTTTCGCTTGAATTAAATCAAAATTTGCTTTTTCGATTTATAATAACTGAGCGAGTGTTTGCTCGAATCAAATCAAAATTTGCTATTTCTATTTATAAAAAAAAAATAAAAAAAAAAAAAAAACAAATTGGCCATTTCGACTGGGAATCGAACTCGGGCTCCGAGCATGCTAAGCCACACTCTTAACATGCATGCCACGGTATTTCTATTTATAGTTCGAATTTTGTTTTATATTTCAATAACCTAGCAACTTTTTGCTTGAATCAATTCAAAATTTGCTATATCAATTTATAATAACTGAGCAAATTTTTGCTTAAATTGAGTCAAATTTTGCTTTTGCCTGAACACAATTACCTTATAATAACTTAGCAAAGTTTGGCTTGAATCAAATCAAAATTTGCTATTTGAATTTATAATAAATAAGCAAATTATTGCTAAAATTTATCTTTATTTTGCTTTTTTCAAATTATATGAGAAGTAATTTCAATTTAGAAAACGTTTTCTAAAATCAAACCGCTATTGAGCAAAATTTTGCTGATTTGCGTTTAAGCAAAGTAATGGCTTGATTCAAGCAAAATAATTTTCTCCGTGTATATGTGTTTTGCTATATTTATATTATCGTTGCCTGTCATGCGGGAGACGTGGGATCGAACCCTAGCTGTGTAAGTATCAAAAGTTGTAATTTAATAATTGAAATAATAATAATTCTGTTTCATTAATTGTTTGGTCAAAAATAACCTTAAAAATAAATTGCTTACAATCTTGCAACAAAAAAAAAAAAATGCAAATTTAATTTTTTATTTAAAAAAAATCATTTTAAATAAAAAAAATTTTTATTGGCCTTACCGGATTTGAACCATGGACACTCGAGTATTAGACGCACACTTTAGCACACTCGGCCATACATGAACTTTCAAACCAATGATCAAATTTCAATAAATAAGTTTTTAAACGGGTTTCGTGTTCCATAGACCAACAGTCAACCGACTGTTGATTTGAAAGTTTCATTTGTTGGATGGTATTTAACAGTGAAATCTGTTATTTCAACCCATGATTTGTTTGATAAAACAGCATTTTTTGATGATGTTTTTTGTTTCAGGGACTCTAAAGGTCGCTATCACTGCTGCAGTGGGGGACTTTTTTTTAAGTTTGGTAGATTGCGAATATCTCACTAAATTTTAAATTTGTTGGTCTAAAAATTTTGTCATGTATATCTAACATACACTGAGAAAATTGTGCTCCTCTAAAGTTTATTTTCATTTTAACAACGAACATTGTAAAATGAGCTTCTAAAATCCTCGTTTGATTTACTAAAATAAACATTCGTTTGATATTTTAAAATATACATTTTAAAAATTGCTTGTAATCATTCTAATTCTTCTAAAATGTTTATTTTAAAATATCAAACAATCGTTTTAAAATGTTTATTATAGAAAATCAAACGAACGTTTTAGAAGCTCATTTTAAAATGTCCGTTTTTAAAATGAAAATAAACGTTAGAGAAGCAAAATTTGGGTTAAACGTTTTGGAAAGTAGCATCTGCTTTTTGTTTTACGAAACGTTTTTACAGTTTTCTCTGTGTATCCACAAAAATACTCTTAAATCATGTAAACACTGATTGACAGAAGTAGTTTTCTTAAAAAAAATCACAATCTTTTACTATTCTCTGCATACAAACTTAAAACTTTAACCGCGTTTTTCTTAAAACAACAAATTGTTAGTAGGCCGGAATAAAAACTCGAACAATTTTTGTTCGATTAAATTGAAAATTTTACAGTATTTTCGAAACTACTTTCTCTTCGATACTACTTAGGCTTTTTAATATTACTATCAAGGAAAGGTTCCCAGGTGACAGTCTTCGATTTGAATGATTTCCGGATATGTGATAGAAGACAAAAATCTAAGGTCGACGTATTTTTTTATACGTGCTCAATCGATGGTTTAGGGTTTCAAGCTCGCGTTCAAAAATCAGCGAAAATTTCGTTTTTTTGCTATAATTACGCTATTTTCCACGGAAACATTTAGAAATTTAATTTACTTTCGTACCAAACGAAAGCTCTTACAAAACCACACATGATGTCATCAATTTTATATAAGAAAATTTTGTTGTAATTTTTAGTTATGTTTAGTCGATATCAAAGAAGTATGTTGACACAATTATTTCATATTAATTTATGTTGTATCTAAAGCAATTTATAAACTTAACTTTTTTTTGTTTTTTTAAATTTGTTACTGTTTATAAAACAATTTTTGTTTTTTGAAATGCATTTATTTTCCTTAAAGAAAAAATTTCATTACATTAAAAGTACCCAATATGGGTATCAAAAATTTTATTTTTTTATGGCCTATTCTCATGTTTAAATATTTTATCGGAAAAGTTGACATTTCATAGGGCTTCCTACAAAATTTGTCCTTTTTCTTGTAAGTCTCATCGCACCAGTAAACAATAGTTTTAATCATCCAAAGTACCAAATATGGATATTTTTACGATATGCAAAAGAAATGGAATGCATTTGCTCATATTTCTTTAAAAAAAAATTTTTTTGATTTTTAGCAGGAAAAATCATTAAAATCTTCTTCTAATTTGAAAACCTCAACTTTTTGAATGAATAACTCATCAGATATGAAAATAATTTTTTTTATTTAAATTTTATAATAAAAAACATTAATTTTACAATAAGTCCACGTCCTTCAAAGAGCTTTTCGGCCTAAATTCGTTTTGATATGGATTTTTAAAAAAAACATTATATATTTGATAGATCTTTAAAAAAGTGTCACTCAATGCAATTTTTTATTAATTCAATTTTTAAAGTCAATTTTTATTTTTATAAAGGGATGTTTTTGCGATTTTACAAACATTTTTTTTTTCAAAAAACCATTCTGCCAAAAATTAATTTAAAAAAAAATTACTATGTAGTATTGTATCTTTCAAATTTCAGCAGTTTAAAAAAGAAAGAAAAAATGCTGGAAAGACTCCATTTTGTTAAGTAAAGCATCGATAACATTGCTTAATGCTTGTATAATAAAGAACCTTTTTACCGAATTTTGACATATTGTTAAGTTTAAAAAAAAAAATTACCAAAGTTTGCTCTGTTTTCTTGTGCGGTTACTCGCTTAATTTATTTTGGTCCGGTACCCAATCCCGGTGAAATTTTTTTGTGAATTTTCCGACCTAGTTTATTTGGGGCTCAATCATGAAAAATATTTTAAAATGTTTCTTTTGTCTATAATTGTTTTTGAGAAACGTTTGGAGTAGCTTTTAACACATTGTGCCAATAAAAGGATTTATTTAGGCAAAAACTAAAATTTGTAGTTAAGAAGTTGATATGTAAAATTTAAAATTTAAAATTTGGTAACCATTTGTTTAAGTCAATTCCTGAAATTTAGTATTAAACCATGTTTAACCCATATTAAATATTAAATTAAAATTTAAAATATTGGTTAGTCCAAAAAGAAAGACTTAAAAAGATTTAATATTTTATAATCATCACACCGAGTTAATTTAAAATTTTTAAGTTTATTTAAAAAATTGAAAAAGTATTTTTTTTTTGATACGTTGGTTTTTCTTTGTTTTTATAAGACAAATAAAAAATATTAAAATTTGAGATCATCAAAACAAAAGATGTGCAAAACTTCATATACGTTTCAGCTATGAGGAACTTTACTTAAAAACATTTTAAAAGGCTCCTTGAAAATAGCCTTTAAATAATTAAGCATAAAAACTTAAACCTATAAAACTGCACTAAAACTATCTGTGCATACATATTAAGCTCAAAAGTTAAAGCTTATTAAAAATAATTTTACTTCACTATCTGTTAAACAGCCGCAGGCAAGCATGCGCACACAATTGCAACGAATGCGCTGGATGTTGGTGATGATGATGATGTTGAGAATTTGAGTTGTTGTTGGGTCTAGGAAAAAAGTATTTTTTACGCATGAGCCGTGAGTTTGTTATAGACGTCTGTCTATAGCTGCATCTATACAGACAGACAGAATAATTTTTCCCAGCTACTAATGTCCTTCGGCGGGTAATTTAAATTTTATCTTTGGCAGCTATTTTTATGCTCAACATTAATTTTCTTAAGTAAAAAATAAAAGAAATAAAAAACAAGCTGTAACTAGAAGTTGCTAAGATGTATTAAGCATGCTTTGGCATAAAAAGTCGCATTATGCACACAGGCCTTAATTGAATTGCTCGCTTGCTTCAATGGAAACAACAACAGAAAACTTAACAGCGTCGTCGCACATCGCCGTTTAGTGCAGAAAGTTTGTCTGAAACTGAAGAAATTATGTTTCTTGGACACATAATAAATGATAACTACTCTGACAAGACAAGCAAAAGTGCGAAAGTTCCAATCCAATGTCCAAAGAGCAATGATCTTAAATTGTTTTTGCAATTGTGCTCTGACACTCAATATGACCTTTGTCCGTTATAAAAATAAATAATAAGAAATCTGTGTGATTTTATAGAGAAGCGTGTAACAATTTTTAAATGACAATTAAATTATTTATAACGCTCACTCACTCTTCATGATTAAGTATATTGTGGTTGAACTGTCTCAATGTCTTAGATATTTGCGAAATAAAAATTGTTTTGAGTGGGTGTTTTTTTTTTGCATGCTTATGGCTTTCGGTTTTTTTTTAGAGTTTATATCTTTGACAATTTTAAGATGGGAGATTCGTTTAAATATATAAAAATACTTTGGAGAGTATTTTTGTTAAACTGTTTTGAAAAAAGTTAAAAAAGCCTGTAGAAGATACTATGGAAAACAATATAATTTGTTCGTGTAGGTAATATATAGGGAATATATTTTAATATAATATATATTACTTAAATTTTAAACTTTTATACTTTCATGCATGTACTTAAGCACCCTGTTAGGCTGCATTATTACAACGGTACAATCGGATGATCAAACGACTTGGAAAGTCGTAAACAACTCACAACAATTTGCACTTGTCACGTAGGCCATGCGATTCTTGCCCTGGCAACTGTAAAGTAAGCACATTCCAATACTGAGGTTATAAAAGGCAAAGCATGCGAGAATTGAGGACAGTTGGTGAATATCAGAGCTAGAGTCAACATCAAAAGTGTGCCACGAATTCAAATCGAAGTTAGTAGCAGAAAAGTCATTGGGTTCAAGCAGCAGATCAGTCAACCGCAACAGCCCTACCAAAAAATGGCAGAAGAAGTATCGACATAGCTGGCAACAGATGTATCGACAGAGACGTCGGCAGAGAATTTTTCAAATAGTCTAAGCGAGTGAAAAATCACAGTGGCTAGTTTGAAATTCTGCTGATTAGTCCTGCCTAGTAATCGTACAAGTAAGCCACAAGTCACTGTGACAAAGTAAGCCGTGATATGCTTACATCATCAAGAATTAGAGGCTGAAATAACAACGGTAACAGAAGTCTAGGATGTGATGCCATCAATTTTTATTAATTCAATATAAGTTTTTGGCAACAGATGTATCGACAGAGACGTCAGCAGAGCATTTTACAAATAGTCTAAGCGAGTGAAAAATCACAGTGGCTAGTTTGAAATTCTGCTGATTAGTCCTGCCTAGTAATCGTACAAGTAAGCCACAAGTCACTGTGACAAAGTAAGCCGTGATATGCTTACATCATCAATAATGAGAGGCTGAAGTAACAACGGAAACAAAAGTTTAGGATGTGGTGCCATCAATTTTTATTAATTCAATATCAGTTTTTTATATTTTTTCTTTTACAAACGAAATAAAATTGGCAACATGTTGGCATTTTTCATAAAACTGACAACATTTGACCATTGGAAATGACTAGTGAAAAACAGGCTTAATTTTTGTGAACAATCAGCATATCTTTGATACGAAAGACCAATCATCAAAAGGCACATCAGCAGAAAATTAAGCCTTAAACTTATCATAAAACACTGGTAACCACTAGACATGAGTAACGCAGTGAAAATTGCAGCGCTGACACCCTAACTCAAGCGCAGGAAACTGTATCAGCGAAATGCGTTAACGCAATTGCGTCATGCCGCTGTTCAAAATGTTGTGGTATCTGTATCATCAAGATGCGTATCAGCACAGAAGTCCCGCAGTAAAACATTGCATAGTGCGTTGAGTCAAGTGATAAACAGCTCATACATAGAAATTAAAAAAACATCATAATTCTTTTACAATGTTTAATGTTATGGTTATATTCATTAATAAGAAAATAATAAATAGTAGTTAGTATAAAATTTAACTAAATAAAGTGCAGATTTCAGCATCCACCAAAAATTAAAAAACCCAGAATTCAAGCAAGTGAACAGATGGTTGTTTTTTATCATTAAATCGAGCTTTCAAACAGATACATACACATTTCTGGTTGGCAAAACAAGTTTGAAGTTGGATTTAAGTTTGCTTATACTTTTTAAATCGAACATGTTCAATTTGAAATAAACTCACACATGTGTGCTCAAGCATAATTCAATCAGACATGCTCCAAGAATTCGTGCTTAACAGTATCTTCCCCGCAACTTCTTTTCTATATAATACAAGCATATTTTATTTTGTTTGATTCAACTTTCTGTCTTCTCCAATTGTGCTCGATGAACCGTACAACTTGTACATTTGCTTTCAATGTTTTTCTTGGTGTTTGCTTTGCTTTGAGTGTTGCACGTGTATTAATGCGCTATTGCATTACTTATTTTAAAAGAAGTGTATCAACGCAGTAACGCATTTAAATGCTTCAACTCAATATCGCAACGCTGCGTTACCCATGTCTAGTAACCACTCATTAACTTCTACCTCTTTTTCTTTTATTCCTCGTACATATCGCATACTAAATACAAAACAGTCACAACTCAAAAAACATGACTTTTCAGGAGAAGCGAAAAATAAAACCCTTTGGTTGATACTACAGAAGAAAAGCAATTTTCATTTAAACACACAAACTTCATTCTTCCAGTTAATGAAGAAAATATTGAAAAAGATACTGAGATATGTGTTTTGTGAATTGATTCATAACAAAAAGTCGGCAAAAAAAAATTTTTGAGTTGTGACTGTTTTGTGTTTAGTGTGCGATATACTTTATAGTCTCTTTGTTTTATTATTTTTTATATGGTTTTGACAGGAACTATGTTTATTTTTCTACCTTATTAGAAGTCTTGGAAAATTGATCTACCACGTAAGAAGTATAAATTAGAAACAAAATTGTCTGTTGAAAAAAAATTTTCGTAACATGTGATTTAAACCTGGGAGTCTATCTTGTTCGTTAATACAGAGAAGTATACAAACTTCAAACCAGATTAAAAAATAATTCACTTGTCGGTGTCTGTGTATAATTTCAGCTGAAGGGAGAAAACAATTTTTTGGAATATACTTTTAAAAGTTAAAGAATCAACAAATTTGATGAAAAAAGTATACAATTCTGATGAAATTAATATTTGGATAACCTAGATATTTTTCTTATACAAAACAAATTCTAGGTATAGCCTAGTACTGTGCTCTTTTGCGTAAAATTTCACTCAAAACATTAATTTTTTGTTGCGTGAAAATTCTGACAAATATTTTGTTGCGAAGAAATTGAAAAAATTTGAGAAAGTCATGCTTTACTTTTCAAAATAGAGAAAAATAAATATATAAAAACAAAAAATTTATAACAACTGTGACTTTTCACTTCAAAATAAATGGCAGTTCAATTAAATTGTCGTGAAAAAATGTTGCAAGAGAAATATTGCTACTTTGACGAAAATGTTGTGAAAATTTCCACGCGTCTTTCACAGCTATCAGTTTTAGTTTGGAGATTTGAGGGAAATTTCACATGAAACTGAATAGAGTACTAGGCTGGGTTTGTTCGGAAATGTAAAACAAATGCGCAGCCTGCTTTTGCAGTAGAAACATAACGTTCTGATATGCAAATTTGGCAGCACTGCAAACGTCGTGTGTTCTGCAAAGTCAATTTTACATCAGCAATTGCGTATTTATTGCAACATTTTATTTTACGCTGCGAACACTCGGATAAACAAAATGGAAGAAGAAAAGTAAGTTAAAAAATTGTAATTAAAGACTATTATGTATTAATTTTTTAACTTTTTGTATTTTCAGAGAAAGTTTATCATTTACTGAGACCAAGCTCCTCCTAAGGACCCGGCTGGACCTTGAATCTGAATTTGCCGCTGGCGCACGTGTTCTAAAATGCAATCTAAATTATTGCAGCATTCTTCTATCTTCAAATTTGTTTTGCATTTCCGAACAAACCCGCTATCTTCTATCTTCTCAATTTATGCTCTGACCAAATCACTCACCCAAATCACTTTAATTTTTTTCGATCCTTTTTTTTACACGGTAAAGCCTAGTATTCAGTTCGTATGCGTGAAATTTCGCTCGCAACATTAATTTTTTTGTTGCGTGAAAATTCTGACAAATATTTTGTTACGAAGAAATTGAAAAGTTCAAGAAAATCAAGCTTTACTTCTCAAAATAGAGAAAAATAAATACATAAAAACAAAATATTTACGACAACTGTCAATTTTCACTTTAAAATAAATAGACAGTTAAATTAAATTGACGTGAAAAAATGTTGCGAGTATTTTTCACAGCGGAATAGAGTACAACTTTGACGAACATGTTGTGAAAAATTTCACATATATTTCATAGCTATAGTTTTTTGTATGTAGATTCGAGTGAAATTTCACATGAAGCTGAACAGAGTACTAGGCTTAACGGTTTGACTTCGGCCGACACAAAATAATTAAACTTCATTATAATGGTTAAAGCCTAAAATTGGAGAAATTTATTTTTTTATAAAAACAAAAAATATTAATTTTATTAAAAGTTACACAAACGTTTGGGTTTTTTTTTCTTTAATAAATTAAAGTACTTTTTATTTGTATGTCTATAAATTTTTCATTGAATAATTTTCAAGATTTTCATATGAATAAGTATACCTGGAGTCAATTTGTCCATTCCGTGCACGAAATGACAATCCTACGATTGAAAAAAGATAATTGTCTGTTCCCTGAACGTATAACTTGTTACATAAAAATGTGTATTTGGTACTCTGGTTTTGCTTATTTCGATGTTTTTGAATTCTTTTCGAGTTCAAATCTGATTTGGTGATGTTGTTCACTGGATTCATACTGTTTCAATTTTTGAAAGTGTCTGTATTTGTAACCGTTTCTGTATACTAATCTCTATAATTTTAATGGTTTGACTGAACATTTTTTCTCAAAAAGTATTGTGATTTATTCTACAGTAAGGATTTCATAAACCGGCACCACTAAGGACCATATGGTCTATGTGAGACTCTAATGAGAGGCAACCGGACTAACCTAACCTAACCTAACCTATTCTACAGTATTATTCATTCTACAATAGCTAACCTATACCTTATTTCTCATCTAATGACACTCCAGGTGTTATATTTTCTATTAAGTGCAGTTTAAGTATCAAGTTTTTGAAAACCATAATTTTATGTACATTCACATTTAGTACTTTTAATACCCTTATAAGATATAGAAAAGATTTTATTTTTTTTTTTAAACAAGACAAATACAAAAATCTGACATCAAACCGGAAAAAATTCCGACTAAAATGACTATCTTGCAGATTTTATCTTATCTCAATTAGCGCATCTAATAACGACGAAATCTATTTTGGTATTATTCAGCTTAATTTATAAATTAACCATTTTAAATGCATGGGAAAAATTTAAACAATGAAATAAAATGAATATTAAGTGACAGAAAAACACAAAAATTTCCACCCGAGTATAAAGATCAATGCCAACAAACAACAAATGTTTGGTTGACTCTCTCGTGTTTTTGTATTTTTTTTTTTTTTTTTTTTAATGAAAAGTGACGCTAAAAAATGTATTAGATGGAGAATGTGACAGCGTAACTAAAAACAGATAAAGTGAACATTAGAGTAGACTCAGTAGACTTGCTGAGCTACATGTGTATATTTCTGACATGAAAATGAGTTTCCCTTTTCGGTAGTTTTTGTTGTTTTTTTTTTTGTTTTTTATGTGTTTCTTGTGTTGAAAGCAAACACAGTGTAAATGTTGTTTTTATGTAGATCAGTTTTAATTATTCACTTAAAACTACTCAAGTGGGGGGCCATAATATATGAAAAAAAATTGTTTGTCGTAATAAAAACATATAAGGGGTGTATTTATTTTTTTTCTTGTTATAATATCTGCTTAATTAGCAATGAATTATATAATTAGTAAGACACAAAAATAAGAGAAGATATAATAATGAAATAAAAACAAGAGATAAATAAGGCAAAAAGCATAAGAAAGAAAAATTATGCTATTTATTAATGTTTTTATGATTTACTGCTTCGATAAAAATATGAGTTTTTAAGTGCAAGGTTTTTTTCTACTCTTTAATAGATTACACTTAGAGAAAAGAGTTAAATTTTGACTTTCTATTTTTCATTGAAAAAAAAATTTATGGAAAAATTTGCGATTTAGAAACAATGTTTAAAAAGTTTTTCTAACCCATAGCATGTTTTTTAAATATAGCAGAGAAGATTATTTTAAATTGTGTTTAAGTCAAGTAACTAATTAAAAAAAAAAAACACTTAAAAATTAAAAATATTCTCTTTAAAGTATTAATTTAACATTTCTAAAATATTATCTGCCTTTAAGATGAGGAAGATTTCAACTGAGAATATTTATGAAATAACAGACGTACCTACGTTTCATACTAAGAATTAATAAATTACTTAATTAAAACATAAAAAAGTTAATATTGGTTAATAAGGGAGGTACTTCTAGAGTCTAACAGATTTATACTTTTTTTGTGTACAACTCTATTGCTCTATTTGCCTAGCCTTTTGACCAATGTTTATAAAAATCACCAAAGCGTTGTCTGTACCTCCCGTACAATGGACCACGCACTGAATACGCTGAAAGGTGCTCTCACTTAAAATTAAAATTTCCAATGGAAAATCAAATTATTTTGAGTGACAATCAAGAATGTACAAAAAAAAAAAATTGGAGCAAATGACTCATTTTAGAGAACCAGCCAGTAATGTATGAGTCATTTTAGTACGATTTCACCTATTTGACAATGTTATTTAACAATAATAAATATTAAAATATTTTCATAAAGACGTCTAAATGAGGAGTTTATATTCAAATCCAGATAAGTCACATGAAAAAAAAATTTTAGTTAGAAACTAATTTTAAAAACTTTTTATGTCAAACGTTGGTGTGAGTAATAAATTTAGCATTTAGCGGATTTGGGAATGTGTTCTGTAAAAAATAAAAAGTTAAAAGCAACAAACATTTTTTTTACTAAAAAAAGATCGTAAGGAGGTTCAAAATTGCTTCGGCGGATTTCATCCGATTTGAAAAAAAAGTATGCAGAAATCCCGAACGAGTCCCGAACGGCGAAATCTAAATTTTGATTCATTTCTAACTTTCACAACCAGACAAGTCCAAATGTTAAATTAAAACAAGTAAAGAAAGTCTAAAGTCGGTCTAGGCCGACTATGAAATACCCTAAACCTACTTTTGAAAAAAAAAATTTTATTTTGTAAATGGGCGTCTCCGTGGGCGGATGACTCCCAATTTTGAACACACCTTAGTTTTGGTATAAAATACATACATACCAAATTTAATTTCTCTTTGACAAACACAACCTTATTTATTGAGTTTTTAACTTTTTGGTTTGTATGGGAGGTAGGCGTGTTCGTTGGCGGATGATGTCCATTTTTCAAAACCATCTTTGTCTTGTCATAAAAAACATACGTTTCAAATTTTAGCTCTGTAAGTTCAACAGACGCTTATTTATTGCGTTTTCAATTTTTGGGTTGTATGGGAGGTGGGCGTGTCCGTGAGCGGATGACGTCCATTTTTCGAAGACATCTTTGTGTTGGTATAAAACACATATATATCAAAGTTAATTTTTGTAGGTTAATTATGAGCTGAGTTATGCAGTTTTAAATTTTTACGTTGTATGGGAGGTAGGCGTGTCCGTAAGCGGATGATGTCCATTTTTCAAAACCATCTTTGTTTTGTTATAAAAAACATATGTGGCAAATTTTATCTCTGTAGGTTAAACAGAGGCTTATTAATTGCGTTTTTAATTTTTGGGTTGTATGGGAGGTGGGCGTGTCCGTGAGCGGATGACATTCATTTTTCAAACACATCTTTGTATTGATATAAAACACATACATACCAAATTTTATTTTTGTAGGCTAATTATGAGCTGAGTTATGCAGTTTTAAATTTTTGCGTTGTATGGGAGGTAGGCGTGTCCGTGCGCGGATTCCAAAAATATTCAATAGTGCAGATCCTTAGGTGCATGTGACCATGTGTACCAAGTTTCATCCAATTATCTCTACTCCTTCTTCTTATCCTGTGTTTACGGACAACACACAGACGGACGGACGGACGGACGAACGGACGGACATAGATAGCTCGACTCACGTGGTGACGCTGATCAAGAATATATATACTTTTCTATACCGGACTCGCTTCGTTCTATGCGTTACAAACGTTTGCACAAAGTTAATATGCCCTCACCTTTCAGGTTTAGGGTATAAATACGATTTTTTTTCGCATTAAAAAATTTTTGACGTAAATTTTTCTAACACGCCTTAGTTTTGATGTAAAATACACAAATACCGAATTTCAGTTTTGTAGCTTAAATATTAGCCTCTGTATTATGGGCTGTATGGGTTGTGGGTGTGTTCATAGGCGGTTGACTTTGCCTTTTTATAGTTTTCAATTTTGGATTTGTATTAGAGGTGGGCGTGTTCGTGGGTGGATGACGTCCATTTTTCTAATACGCTTTAGTTATTACTGGCAATACCCGGCGCGCGTTGCTACGCCTTAGGCCACGTGCATAGTAAACGCCGATTCAGACTGCCTGCCTGTGTCCGCAGAGTGTGTGAAAAAGCGAGAGAGATAGATATTTGTATCTCATTTGTTCACACAGATTTCAGCTTGCCTGTCTGTCTGAATCGGCGCTGAAAATGCACGCAGCCTTAGACAAACACATGTACTTCATCTGTGACTTCAGAACCTATTCGATCAAAAATGTAGCTTGTAGGGGGAGGTGCACCCACTTGACCAAAGCTCAGACCAGTTTTCTATTAGAAGGACATTACCAAATGGCAACTCCATTCGGAATTTCACTGATCAGCGATTTTTATTTCCAATGCTATTTGCTATTAAAAATTTGGCTTGTATGGGCGGATTCACACCCCGTTTTCCAATGCCCGTGCTATATTTCTTGTCGAAAGACATTTCCAAAAATTAAATTTATACTGAGTTTAAATTTTATGAAACATTAAGTACCACAGCTATTCGATATTAAACATTTAAACTATGTTGATGGTGTCACGACCCAATTTCTAATGCTTGCTGAATTTTTCCAGTGGATGGACACGACTAAATGTTATATTCCTTCCGAGTTTCACAAATTTGTGACTTATGTTTCTTAAATTATACTGAAAAGTTTGAATGCCTTAAAAGTGTCACGCCCCTTCTGCAACGGCTTTAAAATTTTACCAGTAAAACAGCACGTGAAAATTGAGGTCAAATACAGAATTTTGGAGCTGTGCAACATGTAATTCTAAAGCTATTCGATATCGATGCCAAACTTCACAGGAGCGCTCTGCAGACTTTGCTAGAGTTTCCCTGAAAATTTCAGAACAATTGGTTTAGCGGTTTTGAAGTCTACTTGTACATACAATCATTTTAATATACAAAGAAGATGTTAACAGCTTGTTTAAAATATGCTTAACTTACGCATCCTTTAAACACTAAAATATGCGTCAAACATACGTTTTCGATGCGTTTTACATGCGCTGCGTAGCTTATGCCAGGCTGTCTAATATAATGGAAAACCATTCAAAAGTTGAATTATAATATTAAGGTTCAACTAAAACTACTGGAGACCAATGCAAATGCATTATTTATAATGCTATTATAAAAAAACAGAGAAACCAACCAACTTGAGACCCTCCTCCTTTTTGAAATCGGTTAAAAATAAAAAATATGCTCCAATCACAATAACTCTTTTAATGTGCAACATTTATTAACACGCGAAATAAAAAACTTTGAGGCTTCTGTTTGGAACAAAATCGAAAATCCAACTAAATTAAAGAAGTTATATTGGTATTCCTCTACATTTATGGTCATCATTTTGTTACAACTTCATTTCATAGTACCAACCTATTTGATTTTAAAAAAGACGTTGGAAAATAAAAACAAAAATTATTTTGTGATGCGTCCAATATAAACCTATTGAAAAGTTTAAAGGAAATCTATTTTATAAGGTTGTATGCATGAACATAATTTCTGCGCAGATGAACACAAACAATGACATATCAATGCGACATTTCAGACAGGGCTGCCACTCTCAAACATTTTTTTCTACCAATTTTAATCCAAAAATTTACCAAAATCAAAAAGAATTTACCAAACACAAAAATATTTCATTTTTGAGTTAAAGAAACAATACATTTATACATATTTTTTAAATAAATTAACATTTATTATACGCTTGAAGTTGTTATATCGCTTTCCACATTGGTCGCCTTCTTTCTTATAACAAATCTAAACAGAAATAACAAAATCACTTAGAATATAAATTTTAAGAAAATCAATTTATTAAACTTGCTTATCCATGTTAGCCATGATACAAAAATACAGGTAGCATTAACAGCTGCTTATTTTCTCTTGAGAAGGGAACTGGCTGCTGTCAAAAACGGCAGTCAAAGCATAAAAGTTACTGGTCACATTCAGCGTAGTCGACTGTTGTGACGGTGTACCTAGGTGAGCTAAGTTTGAGCTGAATGGGTTGCAATATGAAACTTCTTAAAGTTGACGAAATGATAGTCTATGTACTATTAACGTAAAGCATATTATACTATTACAATAATTTATGCTATATATATATAATTTTTCTTTTTTAAGTACATATGTATTTCATAATATCTAATATTAAACTGCACTCTAAAAAAGTCATATACAAATTTTAAGTATTTTAGTATGTGTTGAAAATTATTTCCCACCACCTCAGATTGATGTATATGTAATTAATTAACACAGATTCAAAGTTGAAGTTTTAATTTCTGAACAGTTAAAACAGTAGCGTACATTTTAGCGTCTCCCACCTCATCAGTTTTACTGAGCGCTATCAAAATTAAATTTTACTCAACTTTTGGCAATGTTGAGTATGCTGAATGTGCCCTTTGTATGATGTTGTTTGCTTATGAGCGCTCTTTTCTTCGATTTATTTTTTGACAATTTGAATTAGTCGACGGAAACGTCAATACTACCTCTATTTTTGTATCATGATTTTAGCGATCCATCAATTTCTTTCCTAAGCCGACGATCTAAGCAACTACCAAATTCAAATGTTTGACTTTTTGCTATGCGTTCATTCGTGCAATTTTCACTTAACGTGTTCAATTATATATTTTCAATCATAAGGTTGGTGCTGAATAATGAGCATGATTGATTAAATTTTTATACAATAATTTTTTAATTGCAACTTATTTTAAATTTTCATTGATTTTAAATTTACCAAACCAATAAAAAATTTACCATTTTACCAAGTCGAAATATTTTTACCAAATTTGGTAATATTTTACCAAAACGGCAGCCCTGATTTCAGATCGTACTGAGATCCTCTGAGAAGCATTTGAGCATATGCAATGGAATATTTGTATACTGAAATAACTACAACAATAAAAAATTTCATCCCCCATTTCATGGTAAGATTTTAATATATTTATATTTCTCTCTGAGCAAGAAGTTAACTGCAAATAAAGTAGCTAGTGTTGCCATAAAAACAAATTTTAAATCTGAACTATTGCATAAAGCTTTCAATCCGTCGAGATTGTGTTATTGTCGATGAATAACATTTGCAATAAATAACAAAATAATAATTTGGTTATATATCAGGCATAAGAGGAAAAAGATTTTTTGACTGTAAATATGTATAAACAATTCAAGTCTGAAAACCATAACAAATACGATGTCAGATTGTTGGCAACACTGCTCAACAGACCAAACTGAGAGCAACTCCCGACACAACATGGCAGCCGTGCTGAGTTACTCTCACAGCCAGAGCTTAAGCATTGGTTTTCTGCTGCTTGTACAGCATTAGCATGAATTAAAAGACATGAATTCTTAAATAATTAAAGAAAAAGTTTTGTAAAAAACGTAGTACCCTATTTTAATTTCGCTTATCATAGCAATTGAATAGTGAAAAAATTATAAAAATCGGTTCAGCAGTTATTGAGAACACGTCGCCGCAAATCCGTGAGTCTCCTTTTATATAATAGTATAGATATAGACAATTCAAGTCTGAAAACCATAACAAATACGATGTCAGATTGTTGGCAACACTGCTCAACAGACCAAACTGAGAGCAACTCCCGACACAACATGGCAGCCGTGCTGAGTTACTCTCACAGCCAGAGCTTAAGCATTGGTTTTCTGCTGCTTGTTGTGCTGCTTGTACAGCATTAGCATGAATTAAAAGACATGAATTCTTAAATAATTAAAGAAAAAGTTTTGTAAAAAACGTAGTACCCTATTTTAATTTCGCTTATCATAGCAATTGAATAGTGAAAAAATTATAAAAATCGGTTCAGCGGTTATTGAGAACACGTCGCCGCAAATCCGTGAGTCTCCTTTTATATAATAGTATAGATATAGATAGATATAGAATACACAAATACCGAATTTGAGTTTTGTAGGTCAAACATAAGCCTATTTATATAGTTTTAAATTTTCGGTTTGTATGGGAGGTAGGCGTGTTAGTCGGTGGATGACGACTACTTTTCAAACACGCCTTAGTTTTGATATAAAATGAATAAATACCTAATTTTATTTATGTAGTTTCGAAACAAGCTTCTTTATATAGTTTTCAATTTTAGGGTTGTATGGGAGATGGGCGTGTTAGTGGTTGGATGACGCCCATTTTTCTAACACACCTCATTTTTGACATAGAATACACAAATACCGAATTTAGGTTTTGCAGGTTAAATATTAGCATCTTAGAGTTTTCATTATTCGAGTTGTATGGGAGGTAGGCGTGGTTTCTATCCAATTTAGCCCATTCTCGAACTTGATCTTGTTTTTTAGAAAAAAAGCTTAAATATCGAATTTCAGTACGATAGCTTCAAAATATTGGCTGTAATTGTGTCCACAGAAAGACAGACGGACAGACGGACATGGCTAAATCAACTCAGGTGGTTATGCTGACCAAGAATACATGTTTTTTTCTATACCTACCACGCCTCTTTATGAGTGTTATACACAAAGTAAATATACTCCTGACGCAGTACGCGTGGGATATACCAAGCAAGGACACTCTGAAGTCGGTCTACCCGACAATGTTTTAATTCTTAACCTCTTAATATTTAAATTAAATAAAAACAAATTGGCCATTTTAGCCCTTTTAAGGACTTGTACCGAGCTTCTTATGATCAATTGTGTTGTGTGTGTTATTAAATGCTTCCAGAGAGGTGACGGTCGAACAGAAAAATTAATTTCTATTGAAAAAAAACTTTTGCCCCAGGTAGGGTTTGAACTCGGAATCCGTTGGTTCGCACGCCACACATTTAGCACGCACGACCACGGCCGCCACATTTTTATATATATTTAAACATAAAAAATAGAAATAACTTGTTATTTTTCTTCAAAATTCATGTAGTTTGTATACGATTTGGGCGTTCATGTGCGGATGACATGTATTTTTGTACTCAAATTAGTTATTAGAGGTCCATGAAAAGACGCTTGACCAATTTTCGAAATTTTTATTTTAGGCAGCGTAAACTAATCTAATAGAACGCTTAAATAATAGTAATTATTTTACTAAGTGTACAAAATTTCATTATTATAGGAGCTCTTCTGTTATTTTTGGACTTATTTTGTGATGGCGCAGTGAGCACCATGTTAAAACGAATTTTGAAGAAAATAAGTACTAGTACATAAGTACATACTTAATGATCAAATAGGTAAAAAAAAATTTTATGAAACATATACATTAGAGCGGGTCGGCCTCCATACAAAAAAAAGTTTGAAAAAACCACCCTCTATTTTAAAGTTGACCTCGAGAGGATTCCGAAAACAAAAAAATTTTTTTTTTTTGGACCACCGGAAAAACAGCCAAAATGGTATTTTTTGAATAACTTAAGCATTACATTCCGGTGGTCCAATAAAAATTTTTTTTTGTTTTCGGAATCCTCCCGAGGTCAACTTTAAAATAGGGGGTGGTTTTTTTAAACTTTTTTTTTCGACCCACTCTAATATACATATCTTTAACCCAAAACTACCATTTTTTGATGTATCTCAAAATCCTGATGTAATGAGCAAATTTTGAGGAAAGATTCGGATTCTACACTAAAACTGACTTTGGAAACCACGCAGACCTGTGTTATTAAAATTTGATAAAATAAATAAAACATGTGGAAAATCGGAAAAAATACGAGATATCATTATTTTTGACTATTTGTTTTAATTTTTAATTATTATTTATTATTACTTATTATTTTTTTGTATTATTTATTATTATTAATTATTTATTATTACTTCTTATTATAATTTATGGTTTTCAATAACACAGTGCGACACGAAAAAATAACTTTAAATATCTCAATGGTTTCTAGTAGTGCTTGGTCTATATATTATGCCCTCATATTCAATTTTATCAGATTAGGTCAAATAAGAGAGTAATTCAAGGTCAAATTCAACCTTTAAGTCACACATTTTTTCTTATAACTCTTAAACTAAATTCAAATCCTGTGTAGTAACTGGGTCTATATATTTGCAATGGATGGTTCTTTATATTTTGAGACCATTTTTTGTTCAAAGAGTTACGTAAGGGGGTTAATTATTTCTTCGAAAGCTGGTCTTTTTTAATAAAAAACAAAATTTTTAATAGTTCAGTTACTTTGTATTTGTCTTCAAAAACAATCAGATTTTGCTGAATTTTTGCACACACCTTAAGTAAAATAAAATAATCCACCTCTGGAAAGATCATAGCAATTACATGTGCGCATCCAAAGATATTCGGATACAAAGATTACCAAAGATGGTAACTTCGTTAATGTAATCCCTAGAGTAAAATCAATCGGATCAAAATTATAGACTCAATAATTTTCTTCAAAACTGTCCTTAAAATTTTTACCGAAAAAATTAACGTTTTAAAAATATAAGCGTAAATATGTAATTACAACATATATGAAAAATTCGAACTTGAGAAGAAATAGAAATACAAATAATTTTTATTTCAACCGTTTAAATTTTTCATTTATAATTTTCATATAATTGTAACAACATATTTACGCTCATATCTTTAAAACAGTAACTCTTTCAGTAAAAATGTTGAGGACAGTTTTGAAGAAAATTGTTGGATCTACAATTTTCATTTTAATGATTTTACTCTAGGGCTTACATTAACTAAGTTACCATCTTTGGTAATCTTTGAATCCGGATATCTTTGGATGCGCACATGTTATTGTTGTAATCTTTTTAGAGGTGGATTATTTTATTTTATTTAAGATGTGTGCAAAAATTCAGCAAAATCTGATTGTTTTTGAAAACAAATACAAAGTAACTGAACTATTAAAAATTTTGTTTTTTATTAAAAAAACCCAGTTTTCGAAGAAATAATTAACCCCCTTACGTAACTCTTTGAGCAAAAAATGGTCTCAAAATGCAAAGAAACATCCATTGCAAATATTGAGATTCAGTTACTACATAGGATTTAAATTTAGTTTAAGAGTTATAAGAAAAAATTTGTGACTTAAAGGTGAAATTTGACCTTGAATTTCTCTCTTATTTGACCTAATCTGATAAAACTGAGTATAAGGACATAATATATAGACCATGCACTATTATAAAGCATTGCGATATTTGAGGTTATTCCAATTGACCCTTAAATTGTCGCACAGTGTAATCATTGGAACTTTTCATAATATTTATTTTCTTTTATATTTTGTTAAAACTAATTACTTTAAAAAACATTAATAATTTAATATTAAGAACTTTTCACCATTAAGTCACGTACACGTGTATTTAATTTGTATAAAATAAGTTTTTTTCTTTTATTTATTTAGTTGTAGTCTAGGCTTTCTTTTGTGTCTTAATTCATGTTTTTTTTTTATAGCGAAAGTAATTGTAAACTTTTTAATTAGATTCTTCTACGGAAACAATAACAGCAACAACATCAACAGTAGCAACAATTAAGCAAACACTTAACTTTAATTACTAAGCATTAGAGTAAACAACAATGCATAGTTTGTTTGTATTTAAAATTGGTTGTTTTTGCTTTTTTTTTGTTTTGTTTTAACAATCAATAACTTAACCTTGTCGTAAACGCAGTTTTGAGAAAAATTATTTACTGCTTGTATCTGCTAGATATAATTAAGCTTTATTTATATAAACTACCGACTTGTTGACGTAAACGTTGACGTTGCTGCAGTTAACAATTTTCGCGACAGTTTTTTTTTTGCATCGTGTGTTTTTGCCTGCAAAGTGGTTATTACGTGAAAATTGAAAAACTTTTTCCGCTTGTCAATTAACAATAACAATTATATTTAAGTTTATCATTATATTGAAAATATTTATTAACTTCAGCATCTGAAAATTTCCCTCAAAAATAAGTTGAAAATCAGAGGGGCCAGGTTGGTGAGCATCACGTGAATAATAAACGCTAATAACTGACATTTGCCTTTGAGCCGTTATAATGAGTGGTTTTGCTGCCAAAATGCAATGAAGGAGAAAAACCGAAAAAATTAAAAAAAAAACAGAAGACAACAATGTGGCAATATTTATTGAGCACGAAGAGAGCTGTTGTGGCAAGCTATACGCTGCTGATGCTGCCATATTATTGAACTCTGCTGTGCAATTAAGTTGATAACCTGTAATGGACCTTTTGTGGGATTCGGAAATGAACGCAATAATTATGGGAATCGAGAGGTTTTTCGCGTGATGCCACAGCAATAGCTGCACTTTGCAAAAATTTAAAAAAATTTTTGCTGTAATGGATGATTATATAAAAAAGATTGTAGCGCATAACTTGAAAATTTCTTAACAAAAGTGGTTTCTGTTCGCTTTTTATATTTGTTATCAACTTCGTTTTTGCAGTTTGTCGTCTTTGTAAAATATAACATTCTCTTAAAACACAAGATTTTTTAAGCCGATTCTTAAAATAGCTGTAAAGAACACAAAGAATGTGTATATTTTTGGTTTTATTATTTTACAACAAGTGTAGTTCTATTTCAAATATAAAACAATACCTTTGGAATTTCGTATTCCACAGCATTAATTATATCTGCTTTCAGTGCTTATGTCGTGTGTTGCATATAAATATACTCAACTGTAGCCAACTGAATGTCAATTGACGTTGACGAACTTGATAGTCGTTGCAAAAAATTTAAATTCTATCGTTTCATATGCTTTTTCATGGAGTTCAAATACCAGCTATGGCCAGTCAGTCAGTCATGATTTTCTGTTGTCAACATGAGTTTTTCAAAAATTTATATGCCAAGCTGCATAGATAACGTTTATAATTCATGGAAGCAAAAATAACTTGATATCATTTGAGCTGGAGGGATTTATTGTAATACTAACTAAAAGTTTTTTTTTTTATTTATAGAATAAATATACAAATCTTTTAGAGGATTATGTGTATTTAACATTGCACAGTTGGATGTTAAATAAGTTAAAAAGCATGCAGGTTGCTTTCTTTTTTAATTGTTATGCATGCAAATTATTAAAAAAGCTGTTAAATGTACTTTTTTTTATCTTTTATAAAGTTTAAGAAAAGTATTTTGAAACAAAATACGTAAGAATTGACGGAGTTTATCAAAAATTATTTGGTATATTGAAGTAAATTTTCTTATTCGCTAGGAAAAAAAGAATTGTTTAAAATTATAATTTTCTTATATTTATAGGGAAAAACCTATTTTTCTTGTTTTTTTCTGGGAAAAAAACCTATTTTCCTCTTTAAGAAGCCTCGATAGTCGAGTGGTTAGCATGCTTGACTGCCAACCTAAAGGTTGCGATTTCGAATCCCGGTCTGGTCATGGTCCTACGCTTTTACCTTTCTTTAATTTTTTCCTCATTTCTCATCAACTAAAATTAAAAATTCATCAATATTTGGAAGTTGTAGTTGGTGGTAGAGATGTTTGTGGAATGTGGTTGCTTAATAACTTGAATGGACTTGAGGTAAAGGCATAACACTTGCCTCAGATTCTAATTCGCGTGTTGATATAGCGTACCGCCACACATACAACATTCTATACTTGTTTCTCTTCACTTTCTTTCCTGCTTATTTATCTTCCCATTTTCGTACCAAGGCAGACTTGACTGAATAGTTTTGACACCTGAAATTCTTGGTTCAAAGCTAAAAAAAAAAAAAAATCGTTTTAAGATGAAATCTTTTTATAGTTTATATATTTATGGGGAACTCTTATTTAATTCTATTATTAAGAAGACATTCTTCTTAATATTCTATGATTTATTCTTAATTTTATTAATGCTTGTATTTTGTTTGCATTTTGTTCACTTATGAGAAAGTGGAAATACGGCACAACGTTACAGCGTTTGACTCTTATGCGTCGGTTTGCGGTTCAACACACGATTACAACGTAACATAAATTTTGACGGTATGTTATTCTCCGGAATAACTCTGTATTTATGTGGGTTACGTAAACCAAAACATAAAAAAAAGTTATCACTCACCAACGAAAATGCTCATCTGGCATAAAAATCTCACTACTACTGGTAAATTACACACATTATTGTTTGTTTAAGTAATATGAAAACAAAGAACAGGATAGAGAATCTTATTTTAATGAAAGTTTTTAAATTTTAATTTCTATTTTTTTAAAATTCTCGTTATTGTTTCGCTAGGTAAAGGTAATTTCTTAAAATTAAATTTTAAAGAAGAATTTTCTATAATTTATGTTTTGAAACTTTAAAGTACATATTTATGTTTTAAGTTTAAAGTTCTGACATTCAAAATAAATTAAAAGAAAGAGCAAAGTCAAACTTATTATTTCAATACAATATACTTAGTATATATAAAAGCACTTATACACTTTATACAGCACGTTAAAAATGTCTGGCTTGCTTGATGAAAGTTGGGGTTGGATTAAAACACAAATTCGCTAGTTAGTGTCTTAATGACATTTTGTCACAACTCCAGCCATCTGCTTTACACGGTATCTTTTTTGGGTAAGTGTAAATAAATCGCCCGAAATACCGCAAAAGTGCTACTAAAAGGTGGGTCACACCCTTTGGGGAATGCTTGAAACACAATAAAAAATAAACAAAGAAAAAAAACAAAAAAGAAAACTAAAATTACATTGAGTGCATGAAAATGTCTGAAAAAAGAAAGCAATTAAGATTTTGGGGATGAAAATGTTGGTTTTTTGAAATAAAAATAGGTTTCTTGTTTGTGTAAAATAATTGGAAAAGTAATTAGACTGGAATTTTTGGCAAAAAAAAAAAAAAATGATGACTAATTAACATATAAAATGTAGGAAAACAGATTCAAATTTATAATTTGTTGGACAAATTTAACAAAATATATAGACCTGATGTTGCTATAGTTGCCAATTTTTCTAAGCATACATATAATGCTTTTCACTTTTTGCAAATGCGGCTATGTTTTTTTACTGACAACGCAACTACAAAACACACGTTTATATAGAGAGAAATAGAAAAAAAAAAACACTATAGTGGAAAGAGTGAGGTTTGTTTTCAAATGATAGTTGGTTGTAACATAAACTATCTTTTATTGATTGTTGTGTGTCCAGACAGAATGCACAAAAACAAGCTACAAACCAAAACAAAAAAGCACCAGTAGCAACAATTTATTGGCAAAGCCACTGAGTAATATGGTTGCCAATTTAACAAAAACAAAAAAACAAAAAACCAAATGACAGCCATCAACATATCTAGTATTAATTCGGTTAGCTGGTATGATATTGGCTCGAATGGCAACTTATTGCGTTGAATATTTTAACGCAATAGTTACATACTAAACCGCAAGTAAGGGTTTGGCAAAAAGTAAGTGAATAGCAAGGGTTTTCGGGTATCTAACTATATGTTGTTTATTTTATAATTTTTTTACGACATAACGATAATTGATAAAATATTCCAAAAATATAAAAATAGGGTAAATTTAATAAAAAAATTGTTAAACTTTTAACTTCATGTCGAAACTTTTTTGAAATTTCAATTTCAATTTCAATTTCAATTTCAATTTCAATTTCAATTTCAATTTCAATTTCAATTTCAATTTCAATTTCAATTTCAATTTCAATTTCAATATCAATTTCAATTTCAATTTCAATTTCAATTTCAATTTCAATTTCAATTTCAATTTCAATTTCAATTTCAATTTCAATTTCAATTTCAATTTCAATTTCTATTTCAAAATTTCAATTTTAAAATTTCAATTTCAATTTCAATTTCAATTGCAATTTCAATTTCAATTTCAATTGCAATTTCAATTTCAATTTCAATTTCAATTTCAATTTCAATATCAATTTCAATTTCAATTTCAATTTCAATTTCAATTTCAATTTCAATTTCAATTTCAATTTCAATTTCAATTTCAATTTCAATTTCAATTTCAATTTCAATTTCAATTTCAATTTCAATTTCAATTTCAATTTCAATTTCAATTTCAATTTCAATTTCAATTTCAATTTCAGTTTCAATTTCAATTTCAATTTCAATTTCAATTTCAATTTCAATTTCAATTTCAATTTCAATTTCAATTTCAATTTCAATTTCAATTTCAATTTCAATTTCAATTTCAATTTCAATTTCAATTTCAATTTCAATTTCAATTTCAATTTCAATTCCAATTTCAATTTCAATTTCAATTTCAATTTCAATTTCAATTTCAATTTCAATTTCAATTTCAATTTCAATTTCAATTTCAATTTCAATTTCAATTTCAATTTCAATTTCAATTTCAATTTCAATTTCAATTTCAATTTCAATTTCAATTTCAATTTCAATTTCAATTTCAATTTCAATTTCAATTTCAATTTCAATTTCAATTTCAATTTCAATTTCAATTTCAATTTCAATTTCAATTTCAATTTCAATTTCAATTTCAATTTCAATTTCAATTTCAATTTCAATTTCAATTTCAATTTCAATTTCAATTCCAATTTCAATTTCAATTTCAATTTCAATTACAATTTCAATTTCAATTTCAATTTCAATTTCAATTTCAATTTCAATTTCAATTTCAATTTCAATTTCAACCAACAATTTCATAATTTTTGTCACATATCTCATGAACTGTTCATGTTCTCCTTGCATTTGTACATGAATTTTATACATAAAAATTGAAAAATGAATGAAGCTGCGTTCGATTCGCCAGTGCTCAACTCGCAGACGTTCACTCATTTTGCTTTTATTTGCTCAATAGTTGGCAACACTTTTGTTATGACTACCACATTAATAAATAAATTTAAATTTTGTACTTGCCCACGCGTACTGCGTAAGGGGTATATTAATTTTGTCACGACGTGTGGAACGCCCAAAAGGAGGCGTGGTAGTTATGGAAAAGTATATATATTCTTGCTCAGCATCACCACCTGAGTTGATTTAGCCATGTCCGTCTGTCTGTCCGTCTGTCCGTCTGTCTGTCGACACGATTACAGCCGCAGTTTTGAAGCTTTCGTAATGAAATTCGATATTTAAGCTTTTTTTAAAAAAACTAAGATCAAGTTCGAGAATGGGCTAAATCAGATGAAAACCACGCCTACCTCCCATACAACTCAAAAATTGAAAACTCTACAAAGAAGCTAATATTTAAGCTACAATACTGAAATTTGGTATATGTGTATTCTATATCAAAACTGAGATGTTTTAGAAAAATGGGCCTCATCCACTCACTAACACTCCACCTCCCATACAAACCCAAAATTGAAAAATCTATAAAGAGGCTAATATTAAAGTCACAAGACGGAAACTCGGTATTTGAGTATTTAATGTCAAAACTTAGGTGTGTTAGAAAAAAGGGCACCATCCACCCACTAACACGCCCACCTCCCATACAACCCCAAAATTTAACAATCAATAAAGAGGCTAATATTAAAGTTACAAGATGGAAACTCGGTTTTTAAGTAATTAATGTAAAAACTGAGGTGTGTTAGAAAATTGGGCGTCATCCACCCATTAACATGCCCACCTCCCATACAGCCCCAAAATTGAAAAATCTATAAAGAGGCTAATATTAAAGTTACAAGACGGAAACTCGGTGTTTGAGTATTCAATGCCAAAACTGAGGTATGTTAGAAAAATGGGCGTCATCCACTCACTAACACGCCCACCTCCCATACAACCCCAAAATTTAACAATTTATAAAGAGGCTAATATTAAAGTTACAAGATGGAAACTCGGTTTTTGTATAATTAATGTCAAAACTGAGGTGTGTTATAAAATTGGGCGTCATCCACCTATTAACACGCCCACCTCCCATACAACCCCAAAATTGAAAAATCTATAAAGAGGCTAATATTAAAGCTACAAGACAGAAACTCGGTATTTGTGTATTCTATGTCAAAACTGAGATATGCTAGAAAAATGGGCGTCATACAAAATCTAACACGCCCACCTCCCATACAACCTCAAAATTTAAAACTTTATAAAAAGGCTTATATTTAAGCTGCAGGAAAACAATTTGATATGTATGTTTTTTAGACACATAAAAATAATAATATCTCTCAAAATCTCATACAAAAAGCTCTCCCATTTAATATTCTTCCACCCTTAAGACTCGGCCGTGGGGGTATTTTTACTTCGGCCAAGTCGAAGATATACCTTACTAGTTTTTTTGTACTCACATCACATTTTGGCAGAATCTATGAAATTTCACCCTAGCACGTACACAAACTAACTATAAAATAAGAACTTGGCAACGCAACTTTACTGAACTCAATCGGTCGTTGACTTTCTCAATGCTCAACTATCTGGAGACTTTGTTGTTGTTTTCTTATACAATTTTTAAAATAAGCTACATCAATTGAATATAGGTTGGGGAATTGAACGCAGCCTGATTAAAAATTTTATTATTTCATGTTTCTTGTACACAAACTTTATGAAATTTAAACAGTAGGCTTCCCAGTTGAAATACGAATCCTCAAAGACGAAGTCTTCAAAGTCGTCTCGAAGACCAAGTACGCATACTCAGAGCGAACGCTGACGTTCTGAAAGACAAGTAGTTTTATTGTCAGCAACAAATAAATAAATAAATTTTAAGCAAACAAATGAGATTTAAATGATATTTTAAATTTTCAAATGATACATGGACGCATGCCGTCCTTGAAGACATTTGAACAACATGTCTTGCAAGACAAAGTGGAATTTTGTTTGAAAATGTCTTCGAAGACACCTATAGAAATGGATCGATCCGTCTTGCAAGAAACTGACATGTCCCGAAGACTTCTTCGAAGACGGATCGATCCATTTCCTGCTGGGTTATGTAATATTCATGTTCTCGTGTGTTTTTCTTTTGTGTATTTCGAACATTGATATTATGAATAGTTTATGTGAAAAATGTTTTTGGTTACTGGAGAAAATTTCATGAATACGATTCATGGAGATCATGTACAAATTTAAAATTATTGTGTCTTTTATTGATTCAAAGTACATTCGTACAAATAAAATTTTTTTGTAGAAATTTTCCTTCAAAAATGCTCAGATTAGATGGTGTACAGAGTAATTTTTTTCGATATGCTCTAGTGTAAGGTAATCCTTTGCGAACTATGTATTTATATTTAATTCTGTTTTTGAGGAAATGTGTAACTTTTAATGTTTAATACAACCATGCATATTTTTTGTTATCATGAAACGCGATGAATGGACTCATAACCTTTGTTTATGAACAATAAGGTTTTTAAAATTATGTTTTTTTATGTAATTGTGGTCTCAGATTTTATCAGCAGAACCAAACTTTCTCTACTTCCTTAGAGTTCCTTACTTATAATTATTATTTATTATTCAGCTGCAAACTCATTAATGTTGAAAAAAATACTGTTTTTATTAGTCATATCTGCACTGTGTTATGATAAAAATAGTGAACTTTTTTTAAATGAAAACAAGTCATTCATTTAACGAATGTATACAATTTAATATCAAGAAGTTTTGTTTTATTTTGAAGTTTAATATTTTTGACATGGTAAGGAAACACCAAGTTTGAAAACAAAAATTCAATAAAATTTATCAAGACAACTCTCTCAATTTTCGCCCAACCTTCGCTTGTGGCTCAGTGAAAATTCAAAAAAGTAATTTTCGGTTCACTGGGTAAACAAGATAAAGCGGGTTAGTGCACTCAACATAGGGCCGCAACGTTACCGCAACTGTTTGACTGAGTGTGCAACTCCTGAACGTCGCTGATTATGACTTGCTCCCAAGTAAAATATTTATTTAGTACCTTCAACACCTAACCTGGCTTTGTAGCAAACACTGGTCAACAAACTTTAAATTATATTCATCTCCAAGCAACCAACGCCAACTTTAAAATTAAAAACGCTTTTCAAGTAGTTCATAAAATAAAATAATTCATAAGAAAATACATAAATAATGCTTAAAGTTCATTAAATTATATGAAGATTAATTGATGGATAGACGTTTGTCTGCGTTATTTAAATGTGAACAGGTGCTGTCCCCGCTGCTTGATAGCCATTTAAGTCAATGAGCATGTTTATTAACTAGTTGCCAACATGCAACATTGTTTTCGCACCTTTCCAAACATAAGCCACATAAAAATCGATATCCTCCGTAGAGGCATGTCATGTCTTTTGGCTATGACCGAACGGCCAGCGAACGACCAGCTTCATAGTTTAAAAGCATTTATTTATTTATCTTTTTGAAAGAAAACGACGTTGATGGAATTGGTTTGTTTGCGTGATGTAGTGATTAATCAGTAGAGTTTAACTTTGGTGCGGTTATCATTTCGCGTATAAATTTAATAAATTGCTTTGTCTAGCAAAACTAATACCAAGTGGGGGGAAAGGGGGGGGGGAAATGAAAGAAGCAGCAGCAGCAGACAAAGCAGTGGCAGAAGAAGCATTGACTGAAGACTTAAGACGCGATTGTTGCGTGCGTGCAGCAAGTTGTTGCGTTTACTTGTGGCGTCTACCGCAAATAGAGTGTCAGACATAATTCCGTGAAGTTGGTCTTTAGCCGCATTAGATTCTTATACAACATTGAATGCGTTCGAATAAAATTGAAAGTGTGTTTTTGTGTTGGTTTTTATATAAGTAAGACGGTATGAACATAAGTAATGGGTAACGAGTAAAAAAGATATAATCAGTGAGGTCTGACGGTAACGAAGATACAACAAAGGGTAGGCTTTGTTATACTTATGAAATGCTTAATTTTATTTTTTTTATCTGGCAAAAACACTTTGACAAATATTTGTAGAAAATTCCAAAAAGAAAGAGAGAGAAAAACAGAGAGAGAGGAAGAAACTGTTTGTTTTAAGACAAATTAAACTAGAACCTTAGGAATTATTGAAAATTCTTTTATATGTTACCTGTCAGTAGAACAAGGAGTAGACCATACCTAATAGGGATGACAAAATTTTCCAGGATTCCAGGGTTAATCCCGGGATTTAGCTTAGAAGAATTAGAGGAATTATAAACAAATCAGTCGAAGTTCAATAAATAAGATTTTATCGAATTTATTTTGAAGAAGAATATTAAGTAAAATTATTTTAAGGTAAAGCCTTAAAAATATTTTTCAAATATATGTTTTTATATTTTTCTTAAATTGCACTTTTTGTACCCTTAACCTTTTTTTATAGTTTTGCGTTCGTGATTATTATGAAGACATCGTGAGGCTTTTGTTTTCAACTTTTAAGAATAAGACGTCTAATTTTTTACATTGGTTGTTTTTCGTTGGCGATTTTCTAAACGTTCGGAAAATTTGAACAATTTTACGTTTTTACAGCGGCTGATGTAGCGGTAAATGCGTCTGATTTTTGCACTAATGGTTCCTTGTTCAAACTACAGTCAGGGCAAGCAACATCTTTAGCAAAGTTAAAAATAATTAGCTCAATGGGTACGTCAACAAACATAACTGTCAAATTTTGGAAATTTTGGACAGTTCTTTTTCAAAAATAACGGAAATTCCAAGGTTACAGTCATTACACGGAGCAAGGTGCCGTGCTATGATTATAGACTTTTTTTGATAAAAATGGAAGAATTTAACTTTGTTGACATGTTGTTTTAAAAAGACGGTTCTACATGTCACACGGTACGCTAAACTATGGACGTATTGAGAGGCGAGTTTGGTGAGCAATTTATCTCACGTTAATCAGTCAAATGGTCATCAAGATAATGCGATTTGGCCCCACTAGACTATTTTTTGGTGGGGCTTACGCAAAGTCTCTCGTGGACGGGGACATGCCAGTCACAATTGCAGCCCTGGAAGACAATATTACAGTTGCCATTTATGACATACCGGCCGAAATGCTCGAAAAAGTATGTCTAAATTGGAGCTTAGGGATGGACCTCCTCAGACATAGCCGAGGACAACATTTTAATGAAATGATCTTTAAAAAGTAAATGGAAGGCATTGATGTATCGCTCCAAATAAATATTTCATGCGCTATTGCAAATTTTTCTCTTGCTTCTTTTTAATTTTTAAAATCTAAACCCTTAAGTAATCATTCTTTATACCAACTGAAATATTTCAGTCAATATGGAATAACCGAATTTTCAGATTTCAAGGAAACTTGATCCGAGAATAAAATTTGACTTGCAAGCGACGGTTGTGCAGCCGTTTTAGAACTTGTTTCCTAATTTTTTTTTTTGTCAAAAACAGGCATGCACGTTAACGTTAATTTTAACGATAGCCGAAATATTTTTTTTTTGTTTCCTTAAAACGAAATAAAAAAAAAAGTTTATTTATAAAACGAAAAATATTTTTTTAAAAAAACGATATAAAATGTTTTCGTTTTTGTTTCAAATCAACCGTTGAAAATAACGTTAATTTCAACGAAAAAAAATCTCGTTTTTTTTGTTTCAGAAGAAATTTTTTTAGCGTAGGAGAAAATAATAGAACATTTTTCGTTTTTCAACAAAACGAAATTTGATTTGATAAATATTTAACAGGCATACACGTTAACGTTAATTTTAACGGTAACCGAAATATTTTTTTTGTTTCGTTGAAACGAAATAAAAAAATAACGTTAATTCAAAAAACGAAAAATATTTATTTCGTTTCGTAGAAAACGATATAAAATTTTTTCGTTTTTTTCCCAATCAACCGTTGAAAATAACGTTAATTTCAACAAAAAAATTTCGTTTTTTTTTGTATCAGAAGAAATTTTTTTAGCATAAAAGAAAATTATAGGAAATTTTTCAAACGAAATTTGATTTGATAAATTTTTAACGTTATTTAATTAATTATAAAATTAACGTTAAATAATTTTGATAATTTATTTTCGGCCTCAAAGAAACGAAAAAATTTTGTTGATTTCGTTGTGCATGTGTGATATTTAACGTTATTTAAAAAACGAAATAATTTTGATAATTTATTTTTCTGCTTCAACGAAACGAAAAAATTTTGTTGATTTCGTTGTGCAAAAATCGTTATTTTGTATCGTTTTGTGAACACTTACATACTAACATCGTAATTTTTTGATTACTTACATACTAACCCAAATTCTTTGCGAGAATCAAGTATCTAGTGAAGCCACATCATACAGTTATCGAAAATAATTCCGATTGGCTTCCAAAACTATTGAAAAATATTTTATAATTCATTATCTTCCATTGGATTTTCAAATTCTCTTTCATGGAAATCTCTCCAAATTGCGCATTTATTATTCGGTTATGAATGAATTGGAAGGACCTATCGCTAAAAAAGATATTATTTCGCTAATTCATGCTTTAACCAACATATTTTATGAGGGCTTTTTGTAAAAGTGTCGGAAGGACCTATCGACAAAAAAGATATTATTTTGATTTAAATCAGCGTTTGCTAATTCATGCTTTAACCAACATATTTTTTTTCTAATAACCTCTCATTTCATAAAATCGAATAATATTTGACAAATAAGAGAAATTTTTATGAAACAGATTCTAGAAAGTACGATGAAAAAAATATTAATTGTGAATTTTTCTCCATTTTCGGAAGTCAATCGAAATTATTTTTTTATTGAATCACATGACTTTACTATAAATTTAATTCCTACAGGGTATGTTTGTGTTTAAAAAATTACGATAAAAAAAGGACGAAATAAAAAAATTATAAAAATTTAATTCCTGCAGGGTTTGGGTATGTTTGTGTTTTAAAAATTGCTATAAAAAAAGGACGAAAATAAAAAATTTTAAAGGAAATTTCTTTAATTATTTCGGTGGCGAGAGACTCAACCGATTTTCCTTAAATTCAGGCTTTCTAATTATGTCTTACTTTAAATTAATTTTTTTCTAAATATTTCATGCCGCCTTAGTGGCTTCCATGCTACAAGTTGAAAACACAAATCAAATCGATGTATTGTCAACAATTTCTCAAGTGGTCAGAATTAGAACTTAACAAAAATTAAACTTCAACCAGATATTATGCATCAAACAGAATCGATTTAAATTATACGTTTGGGGTTTTCACTCTTTTGATATGACGTGTGTAAACATTTCATGTGACTCACTTTGATTGAATGTTATTTTAAATGAAACTATAACCTTTTTTTTGGGGGGCGGGAGGTTAAACCTAGAAAACACCTGCGCTAATGATAATTATATAGTGGATTTAAGGCGGAAAAGTACCGTAGAATTATTCCTTAAAGTGGATTAAATGTTGTAATTTCGGAACAAATTTTTGTTGGCAACCTGCCAATCTCGTTATCCTTAAATCCTTAATATATTAAAAGTTATAACTATATATTTTTAAAGCAAATTCGTTTTATGTTCAAACTTATTTATTTAATTTAAGTTAATTTTCCAAGATTTTAAGCATGTTTTAGAGATATAATATTAAAGCGACCGGCATTGTTTTCTGATCTCAAGCTAAAACACAAATATCAACATGTCATAAATAAATATTATGTTGTCATAAGCAGAGCACAAAAACTTAATTGTTTCATTTTAAAGCTAACAGTTAATAGTGGCAGCGAAGTTTTGTCTATTTATTTTCTTTCTTTGTTTAGGTTTTGTTTTGGCTTTTAACTTGATAAACAATAGTTGTAGACAAAAAAAAAAACAAAAAAATCCGCTAACATTCACGACTTAGCTTTAAGTAATATTTGAATGAAAAATTTTGAATAACAATAATACTCTCTTTCATAGCTTGAGGCCTTGAAAAATATGTCTCATGTTGCCTAATTTTTTTTTTTCAAATTATCTAAACAAAATAAAATTTATACAGCTTAGCGTGTTGAAATTAAATAATTATGTTAAAAACTTAACGGGTTATAATGTTTTACTATCAGCTCAGCAATTGTGTTGATTCGGGCTAAAGAATATCGTTGAGACAAAGAATCAAAACATAAGCAGTATATTTAAGCAGTGAAACTTTTGTGTTACGGTACAGTAGGTTCGCATGTGCCCAGAAATTGGAGCGTGACGAACATTTTTAAGGTATGAAAAGTTAAATGAATTCAGTTGGCACCCAACATAGTGACTTCTGTTCACAAGAATTCTGCTTTTATTTTTATTTTTCAGAAAAGTAAGAGTTTTCTAGGCGTCTCACTTAGCGAGCTTAACGATATATCGTAAAAAGGTCGATACTCTAGGAGAGTCCGTGCCTTGGATAATTTTCGGTTACATCAAGTTGCAGTTTTATTAAAACATTAATTTTTTTCATTAATTATTGAAACACCTTCAATACTTGGGATATAACGTTTCCAATATTTGTCAAAAATGCATTTTTGAACCGAAACAGAAACTGTTTTGATCACAAACAAGCTTGCAATGGAAAAAAATCTATAATACTTATAGATACAATACTTCTTCACTTCATTTTATTAAAAAAAAAATACTTCGCAGTTCCACATTTTTATTTAGAACTTAAACATAAATCATAGTTTAAAGTTGAACCATAAATGAGTCTTTTTGTTGAAATGAGTTCGAATAAATTTTGTTAAATGAGTTCTCAATGAATCATAAATAATACTTTCGAAACACAATTTCTGTAGGTATATAATTAATAATCAGCGAAGAGGCTCATCTATGTTGGAATGGTATTCGAGCGTAAATGTATAACAGTTCAATACACAGGAGCGCCAGTTTTTTATGTATTCTTTTTATAACAATATTGCTTTATATTCTCTAGAGGGTGGTTGTTTCAAAAATATCTCACACTCTTATCGTACTTCTGTTTTTTTGTTGACAAACATGAAGTGCTAAATCTTTGACAGCTGCCATTAAACATGATGGAGGCTTAGACACAATCCACCAGCCTTCATAAAAGAGTATCCACATCATTTTGGAAAAAATGCACAAGCATATGCTTATGTTGCTCCTAATTTATTATATGCCACAAAGCATGATTTACACTTTTTTATTTCGTCAACCGTTAGTCAGTGGCGCCGCTCGAAATACATTGGGGATGGGCTGAAAAAAATATGTTTTAAGGTTTTCTTTTATATCTTCGCTTTTGCGATAGATATTGACTTGATTATCAATCATAGTTTTGGGTCATATTTCATTGAAGTAACTTTCAAAATTTATGGTTAAAAACTAAAAATTGTTTTCAGTTGTAGAGCTTCTTCAATTGTTAAGCTGTACACAGTTGAGTACAGTGGCACCAAATGGGTTAAAGTGAAATGAAAGTTTTATTCAATATTATATCAAAAACAAATAATTTACTATTTTAAATAAATTATTCATATTTGAATCATATTTGAAGCAATGGTTGGACCAATGCATAATCTTTTTTTTTATTAAAATTGATACTTTTCAAAATACTAGAAATTTTTTTAGTCACGGCTGTGCTTAAATTTAATAAATTTGGAATACAATTTGAATTTTTGTACCTTAGGCTTAAAAGGTAATACAAAATAACTAAACGGTTAACAAATTTTGGAGTAATTTTTAAGGTGCGTCGGAATAATGTATTTTTTAATCCTTTATTTATTAGAATTGAGTATTTGCAAAATACTAAAAATATTTTTAGTCAAAGCTGTACTTAAATTTAATAAATTGGGAATAAAATTTTAATTTTAGTTCCTGAGGTTTAAAATTGAATACCAATAACCAATTAAAAAGGTCATAAAAGCTGTATTTTTATTTTTTATTTATTTTGTTATTGATCCAAGCAACAGATAAGCTCGTGGTTAGCACTCACAACTCTAATGCGAAGATTACCGCAGTCCGCGGTTCGATCCTAGAATGTAGCAAACAATGAAAATGTGAACATTGCAATTTTTACATTAAATAATTAATAACATATGATTATATTCATATAAAATCAACAAAAAAAAATAAAAAAAGGATCGAACCAGAGTGACTAGATTCATCAAATCAAATCGACAAAACTGCTTAACCTTTTGAGCCACGGAATAAAATTTTTTACACGTGCTAATTGTGTACTTTAATGTTTACGAAATTTAAAAATTATACCGATAGGAGTTTAAATTGTATATTTTAAGCCCATGTGACACTAAAACTTAGTTTAAGTATTTGACGTAGTTTGAATTTTAAGACCATGCGGGACTATAACTTAGTTTTAGTATTTAAATTTTAAACCCATGAGGGACTATAACTTAGTTTTAGTATTTAACGTGGTTTAAATTTTAAAACAATTTCGGTGTTGTCAGTACAAGATTGACTTAAATTAAGTTCAAGATTTTTAACAGTGTACTTGATAAAAAACTGATAAATATTTTTTATCACTTTTTTATATCTCCTTAGTTTTTAAAAATCTAAATCAACGTTTTGTGCATATTTGAATGTCCATAACAATTCGCTTGCTTGAACTTAAAACAACTAAAGAAAGTCTAAAGTCGGTCTAGCCCGACTATGAAATATCCTAAACCTACTTTTCAAAATTACTATAACATAATTCCGTAAAATATGAGTGCGGAACGCTTGATATTTTTGAAAAATTGTATAGCATATTTTTAGGCATTTTCTGTTTTGCGATTTATTAAAACTTCAAAAACTTTTTATATTTTTTTTTGTAGGTATTTTTTAAAATATTTGGAACTAATAATTGTTATCTGAATAATTTAAAATCGAATATATGACCATCGCTGATTTCATTACATCATCTTGAGTGGTCGCCTAAACTAATAAGTGGTATTTTTCACCAAGTCGCCTTGATCAAAGAAATATTGGAAAATAAAGTAAATGTTTTCACAGTTTTAATTAATTTTAAAAACTACATGTAACCTGACGGAATAACAATATCGTGATGCGTCTTTTAATAGTCTTTAATATGAACTGTTTCTTTTACCGGTGGCATGCGTTTTAATATTATTTTCTTCGGATAGTATTATCAAAGTTAAGAATTTAGTATAATTTAGCTAAATTTTAGTTCTAACTTTGACCAAATTTGTTCTAATTGAGCCTAAAGTTTATCAATATTTCATGATTATCCCTTATTGAAACCGGGCCCGTCATTTTTGACAGGAAATAACTAGTACGATAATATTATGAAAATGAGTGGGCGGATAAGGCCCATATTTTATTTGCATTTCACTTTTGATGAAAAATTTTTATATACCAAGTTTTATTAGCGTAGCTCAAATCTTAATGCCTTTAACGTGTTTTCGCTTTGTGGGTTGTATGGGAGGCAGGCGTGTTCTTGGACGGACTACGCCCAATTTTTTAACACGTCGTAGTTATGGCATAAAATACATACATACCAAATTTTATCTCTGTAGGTTAAACATTAGTTTATTTATGAAGTATTAAATTTTTGGGTTGTACCAGTGGTAAGCGTGTCCGTGGGTGGATGACGCCCATTTTTCAAAAACACCTCTGTTTTGTTATAAAATACTTACGTACTAAATTTTATCTCTGTGCGACAAAAATAAGCTGATTTATTGAGTTTTCAAGTTTTCCATTGTATTGGAGGTGGGCGTGTCCATGGGCGGATGACATACATTTCTCAAAAACGTCTTAGTTTTGTTATAAAAAACATACATACCCAATTGTATCTCTTAGGTTAAGTATAAGCTTATTAATTGAGTTTTAAATTGTTGGATGACATACATTTCTCAAAAACATCTTTGTTTTGTTATTCAAAGCATACATACCAAATTGTATCTCTCAGGTTAAGTATAAGCTTATTAATTGAGTTTTAAATTGTTGGGTTATGTAGGAGGTGGACGTATCCGTTGGCGGATACTAATACTAATCGTATTGGTGTAAAAAAGATAGTTTGTTTGATAGTTTGTTTTCCCAAACAATTTTCTTTCAAAATCAACTTGCTATTAAAAAACATGCAATACGCCCACAACCCATAACGGTTTGGTATGAATTGGGGCGCTGGAGAAGAATGATGAATGATCGCGTGACGTGATAATCAACTTTCTATGGTATGAAGTGGACTTAAGGGCGTTTGCTCCGAGAAACAAGTAACGTATGCCGGATAAATGCAGATTTTTTCGGTTAAATAAACTACGTCATAAAATATAATCAAAAGTTTTTAAGAAAAGAAACTATTTTTGACTTTAAGTGCTTATAACTTTTTTATGTGTGATTTTTTGGCAAAACTTAATGCTCATAGCTTGAGGGACATTTAATTTTCCTTTCAAAAAGCTAAATATAGTGCTCAGAAAGAGAGCTGTCAAATATAGGGAAACAGAAAAAGCACACCCTTCCCAGATAGATTGAAGTGTCCTCTTACACCTAAGATGCAATTAAGAAAACCTGACAGTGATATCTCAACACGACTGGCCAGACAAACCTGGTCTAATAAAAATGGCTATTTCAATAAGCATGGCGGATACAAAAACTTGCATACTTTTTGGTTTATGGGAAAATTTCAACCCTTTTTCCAGTGGCGTAGCTAGGGTTCGTGGCACCCGGGCGGAAACTAAATTGTGCACCCCTTTAGAAGATTCTTTTTTATAAAACAGTTCGATGAATCTAACTACATATTTTCGAATCAATCTCTACAAAAATGACATATTTTAGAAGAGATTAAAAAATAAACAAAACTATGCTATCCATGAATATTTGATAAAAGAAGTAAGAATCTAAAATTTTCAGAAACTTAAAGAATTTTTTTTTTTATTGTTCCAATATTTTTGTCTACCGGGCTTATAGGTTGTGAGAGTAAAATTTACTATCAGTAACACAATATCAGTTTTAAATAATTGAAGAATAGACATTAAAAAAAAATTTTGCATAGTTGAAGAAAAAATAGGACCTGGAAGCAAAACGTTGACAAATTTTCCCTAGTGACCCTGAATAACTATTAATATAAATATTTTTTCGAAATAAGCTCCCATTTTCTAAATTTACGAAGGAAGAGGAGCAAAACCAACTCCCAACTAACACTTTTCCTTCCAATTTTAAACTTATAGTATGATTTAATGTTATAAACGTTGTATAGTGCTTCAATTTGGAAGAATTGCTGTTATAGCAGTGTTTACTGGTATAAATCATTGCAAGAACATTCTCTGAATCTACTTATTCAGGGTTTATAGAAAAACTACATTAATATTGTATAACGATGTTATATTCATTGTATTAAATAACTATGAAGTGATTCTTCCTATAAACATCGCATAACAAAATTATACAATGTTTATGACTTTGTACCTCTCAGTTCGAAGTTCGAAAACTGTTCGAAACGAATACAGAAATCGCCATGACACAAATTTTCTCTTTTTCGAACTTAGCTTGTCATTCAGAATATATAAAAAAAAAAAAATTATTTATATATTATTAAAAAAAAAAATTCTCTATGCGCCCGCAGCATTTGAACCATGGACCTTCATGTTCCAAGATGAAAACATTAGCACCCGACCTATTTGACAAACTTCGAATTCTTATATAATTTCTAATATAAAAAGCGAGTTCACCGTCAATTGTAGTTCAAAAATGTATGTCAATCACAAGTAATGTAAACACAAATAATAAAATTAGGGAGTTTTTACCATTTGGAATTTTAAATTCTGCATGTGTTTATAAGCCCACATATATTAAATTTTATATTTATTGATAAGAGTCACCTCCTGACAAAATATAGCACTTTCAATCTGTCGGTCGACAGGATTACAACCGTAATTTGTGACCTATCGACATAAAATTATAATTATTTCATAAAAATGCACTCTCAAAGAGCTGATGTTGCTTGTCTTTCGTATTAAAAATAAAAAACTTTTCAAGAAATATTTAGGAAGGTAGAAGAAGTAGAAAGCACTACGGTGTGGATGTGATAGACGTCAATCTACTTCTGCCACCTTCTTTAAATAAATCTTGACACTTTTTATAGATCTTTTTGATATAATTACGTAGACACGTGTAGGAGCTATGCAAGAGCTGGCTGCGTGCTACTTTGACTAAGTTGTTTATAACTAAGTTTATTTATTCCACAGAGATAATTTGGTAATATGAAAGCGTAAGACGAGGATTTATTTTTAAGAAAAACGTTAAAAATTGTAAAAAACAAACCTAAAAAATTATAAGCTCGATTCTGTTGGGTAATACTTAAATATTACTACCAAGAATGGGCACTTTAACTTCGGGCATACCGAAAATAATTATTTATAATTTTTTTAATGTTAAAGTTTAATAAAAAATGTTTTTGAACCAGGAAATTATGTTTTACTTATTCGTATAAAACAATAAAAATTTGAAAAATAACAGTTCACTTAATATGAAAAATATTACCTGTTAATAAATAATGAATTATAAATACTCAATAAAGAGTGAATAGTTAAACAAAAATTTCGCCCTTTTCTTATAAAGAAAATAAAAGAAGCATCACCTCAATACGACATTATTGAGATTTCGAATAAATGTCACATATAAATATTGAAGCTACCAATAGGCAGCGTCTATCGGTGCGTCTAGTGGCACTCCATTATACGAACGCACACAAAAATCAAAAAAACCGCCTGATAAATTAATATCAGCTCAAAGTGGCGTTTCCGTCGTCGAGGATTCTTTCGCAAAGCCTGGTTCCAGTTCCGTTGATAATTTTCCACAACAACTTTCCGAGCAAGAAGATATGGATACAACTCCAGCTCATTCTCCATCTGCGCTTCATGCTACGGAACATCTCCTGGATTCAAACCCTAAACATTTGCAGGACACAAGCTTACTTCAACATAATGATGATGGTTTTCGGCTCGCAAAACAAAAACGTCTTAAAAGATCAAATAGCGGTTTGACAAAGAATGCTGAAACTGATGGTAATATTCCAAATTATAATTTAATGAAAGGTTTCGACCCAAACAATTCAAATAGATTTGCTCTCCTCGATTTATCTTTTGATAATAATTTAAACATTAATGCATTTAATAAAAATAATACTAATGTTAAAAATTCGGTTAGCGGTGGGGGGTTACCAACTTTGTCCAGAAAAGGGAAAAAATATTGCCCTCCTATTTTTCTTTTCAATGTAGATATTAAAAAATTAGTTGAACAATTAAATGCTAAGACTCCTAAAATTAATTATAAAATAATTAACAAGAGTAAATTTAAGAGTAAGATTTTTTTTGAAGATCTAAATATACATAATGAAATGATGAGCTTACTTCGAGAAAGAGGAGTTGAGTCCTATTCTTTCACACCGCATGAGCTTAGACAGCCAACAGTTATCCTTAGAGGTCTCTTTTATGGTACAAATACAGATGATATTAAATCTGAAATCGATTTACTGGCTCCTGGTGTGGTAGAAAAGGTCTCTAAGCTCCAAACTCGAAACTCTAAACTACATAACATAGATTCTGGTCTATTCTTAATTACTTTGGTTCCTGGTGGTGAGATTGGAAATCTGGGGAAAATTAAATTTATTCTGAATCAAGTTATATCGTGGGAAACACCCAAATCCAATTCAAAAGAAATTCAATGCAAACGGTGCCAATATTGGGGCCACATTGCAAAAAATTGTAATAAAAAATTTGCCTGCGTTAAATGTAATCAAAATCATATTCCAGGAAATTGTGCACGTAAGGCCGATGACTCATCGAAACCCTTTTGTATTAACTGTAATGAAGAGGGCCATCCAGCCAGCTACCGTGGATGTCCAGCATTTAAAAATTATGTTCAAAGGAAAAAATCATTGCTAAAAGAAGCTAAAGAAAGGAAGTCAATTGTTCAAAGAAACGTTTTGTCAGCCGTCCATGAAGCTAGCTCTTTAGTTCCGGGGAAATCATATGCCAGCCACTTTTGTTCAGAGTCAGTTCAATTAAAAAATAAAAAATCTTCACTTATAGACGATTTTCTAAATTTATCAAGTTTCTTTAAAAATTCTTCCACTCTATCTCTTGAAGATAAAATCCAAAATTTTATGTTAAATTATAAATTACTTCCTAAGGAACAAGCCAAGAATGAGTATATGCTATTACTTAAAGAAGTTTTAATTAATTATGGACCATAATTTATTGACTTTACTTACATTTAATGTTAGATCACTAATTGATAAAAGTAGAAGCGTTGATTTGTCAAATACTCTGAATCGAAATAATATTGATATTGCATTTTTACAGGAAACCCATATTTCTTCTAAAAAAAAAATTTATTTGGACAATTACAATTTTATTCGTGACAATTCATCACTTGGTGTCAGTATAGTCATTAAAAAAAATCTTAAATACATAACGACGTCAATACCTGATCTTATATTTCCTAATTGTTTTATCATAATTAATATTAATATGAATTCAGTTACCAAAAAATTTTTGTTAGGAAGCTTATATTTTCCTAGTAACGCTTCACCCTCTCAAATGGCAGATTCATTATCCAAAATTCAAAATTTTTCTCAAAACTTTGACAGTACTATTCTTGGAGGAGATTTAAATGCAAAAAGTCCAGACTGGGGTGACTCTTTGGAAAATTTAAATGGTAGAACATTAAATAATTGGCTTCAATCTTACTCTCTTGACTTTCATAGATTATGTGATATAAATCCATCGTTTCCAAATAGTTCTTCCTTTCTGGACCATTTTTTAATAAGCACAAATATTATAGATATTTTAAACATTAATTTTTCAATTTCAAGTCTGCCTTCCTTTTCCGATCACTTTCCTTTGAAAATTAAGATAAGACTGCCAGAATTTGAATTTATTGTTAATTCTCCTCGAATTTTCTCTTCTTTTAAAAATACTTCATGGACTGATTTTCATTCAGATTTAGATAATGCTCTTGAAGAGATCATTCCAAATTCAAATACAAATCTTTCAAATACAGAAATAGATCACTCTATTGAATTATTTACAACTACGGTTCATTCTACGATTTACTTTCATTCAGAAACAATTGAGCTCAAAAATAAAAAATTTATAGTCCCAGAAAATATCAAAATTCTATATAAACTTAAATATCAATGGCAAAAACACTTAAAAATTGTTTATCATAGAAATTATAATAGAAAAAATTCTGAGTACCAATTGCTTTCAGCACAAATTAAATTATTGAATACAATGATAAAAAATCAAATTAAAACTCATCAAGCCACTATATTCAGTGAAAAATTATCTAATATCAAACCTGGGCCGTTCGCATATAAAAACTTATATAACTTTATCGGAAGGCAAAATTCCAAATTTTGTAATAAAATTGAAAATAATGGTAATTTTACTTACGATAGTTTTGAAATTGGAGAATCTTTCAAAAATCATTTTAAAGAAATTTATAAAGAAAACATTCCGACTGCAGCTAATCTTAATTTGATTGACACGAAAATTAATGACGTTTTATCAGTATGTTCAAATCCGATTTATATTTTTGATAATAACTTTAATTCTATTTATAACAATTCTTATGCTCACTTTACTAATCCTGATAATCTACAAGATTTGGCGAAAAATTTAAATGCAAAAAAATCAGCAGGTCCTGATTTGATTTCGAATTTCATTATTAAAAAATTGTCAAGAATTGCTTTTATATTTCTTTCAATTATCTTTAATAATTGTATTAATAATGGTTATTTTCCTATAAAATGGAAAGTTGCCAAAATTATTCCAATTAAAAAAAAACCAAATTGTTTTACCTTGAACAATTTCAGGCCAATTTCACTACTGTCCAATCTGGGGAAACTATTCGAAAGAGTCATTAAATCTAAAATGGATTTAAACTTAGATTTCAGTTTTATTCCTGAGCATCAATTTGGCTTTAAACCTGGTCATTCAACTGTTCATGCATTACTTAAATTACATGAAGATGTGATAACTAATTTGAGGGAAAAATCATGTACAGTAGCAGTTTCTCTCGATATAGAAAAAGCTTTTGACAGAGCTTTTCATAAAGGACTTATATATAAATTAATATGTATTGGATTTGACCCTTTTATTATAAAACTTTTTTCGAGTTTTCTTCTAGATCGAAGTTTTTTTATTCAAATTAATAACCTAAATTCCAACTATGGTTCTATCAAAAGTGGAGTACCGCAAGGTGCTATTTTGGCTCCTCATCTTTATAATATTCTTATTTATGATTTCCCTCATGAAATTAACGGATCAAAAAGTATACTTTATGCTGACGATTCCCTTATATATGCTCATAATAAGTCCCCTCTTGAAGCTCTGCGTTTAGTTAAAATCCATCTTAGAGTTATAAATGATTATTATAAATCTTGGGGCATCACTATTAACGCTTCCAAATCTCAAGCTATTTGCATGAGAAATGCTTCAGGAAAATGTAATAGAAAAGTAGTTCCAGAAAGTAAACATCTTAAATTAAGCTTAAATAATGCTGATATCCCTTTTCAAGACAAAATTAAATATCTTGGAATAACATTTAATAAACTGTTTAAATTTAATGAACATGCGAGATTAATTATTAAAAAAATAAAAAAAATAACAGCTATTCTTTCCAGACTTTTCTACAGCAAATCATTAAGTCAAAAAACAAAATTACTTATATATAAAGTAAGTATTCGGTCTGCAATTTTATATGCATTCCCTATATGGTTTTCAATCTCACCGGCAGTTGCCAAAGAATTAGAATTAATTGAGAGAAAGATTCTTAGATCTTGTGTAGGTAGAAATTTTGAATCAAATAATAAAAGATTTTCAAATAACTATATTTATAATAGAGCTGCAATAATACCTTTATGTCATTATGTGTTTGATCTTCAAAAAAGATTTGTTGATAGACTAGAATTTCATGAAAATTATCTTATAAATGAAATTTATACTCGTGAAAAAGAAATAAATTGGTCCAATTCAGGGTACCTCTCCCCAATTGGTATCATTAATGAAACATTATATAATTCTGATTCTCCCACCGCTATACCCGAGTTTTATAAAATTAAACTGCCAAATGTACACAGGGGCTAATTTTTATAACAACTAATTACTTTTTAAATTAATATTATTCTTTAACTACCACTGTGCCTTTATATTTCACTCTTTCATTGTTAAATACAAACATATTATAAATGTATAGTATTTAAAATTTGTTTTGTATTAGTTTTGTTTCATTAGTTTTAAGTTATATATAGTTGAATATGAGAACTTTTCCTCAACATCAACATTCAAGTTATGAGCAAAACTTGGTCCCTCTAATTGTCCTCCTTATAAATATTATAATATATAACATTCCTGTTAATTTAAACATTCATTTTAAGCTCGTAGCATTGTACAATATTGTCATCTCGATATAGATAATACATTATAGTCTATAATTAAACATGTAAAACAAGATGCACTGTAACTATCAAATTCTTAAGCCTCAATAAAATCAATCAATCAATCAATCAGTCACATATAAATATTGAAGCTACCAATAGGCAGCGCAGTCGTTTTTAATTAAAAATTTTTTCAAAGTATTGAATATGAAAAAATGGGCGAGAGGTTAATGTGTCGGACTGGCAACACGGAGGTACCAAGATCGAATCCGCTTCCAACACAATAAATAAATTTTTATAACGCAAAAAAATGTTAGGAAAAAAAAAGAGAAAGTTAACTTCAATTTGTCACATGAAAACAAAGAAAAGAAAAACTGGAATAGAACACTTCAAAATTATTTTTTTTTCGAATAACATTTTTTTTTTCGAACATTTATTTTGACATATTTGACACGGCTATAAAACTTCAATGTTTTCATGATATAAATATTCTCTAATGCCTTCTATAGCAACAAACACTGATATAAGACTGAAAAAATGATATAAAGCTCCTATAAAGTAATGATAAGAATATGTTCAACAGAATATAATTTTACTGATGTAGGGTTTAATACAAACAAAAAAAGTGCGCCTTTTTTGTCTTATACGATTATTATACAATGATTATATCCGTAACTGTTGTGTTTTAATATGTTGTTGAGAATGTTCTTAGGTGTTTTATAGGAGGAAAATTGTTACTTGGGCTGCTATTACTTATAGTTGAAGAGCACAGGAAAGAATTGCCAAATACCACTAGACAAGAATTATGGAGAAACTAAAGTGAAATTTCTTTTATTTTTGTTTCTTATATCTTATTTGTGTTTTTAATTTTTGTGTAAAATTAATATTTTGATGGTTTAAAAATAAAAAATTATCAATTTAAAAACATTGTTTACTTTAAATTATGGTAAAACCAAAATTTTGTTGAATTAAATTTTTCTTTTAAGTAGAAGTTCGAAAAAATCGCTTTGTAAGCACTTCGTTACCTAGTGTTTCAGATATAGTCTTTAATTTGTTTGAAAGGTAATCAAATCCTTCAGTACATAGAGAAGTCGTTTTTAGTTTTTGGCGGAGGATAAATCTAAAAACTTTTATATTTTTTCATGTCTTATAATAAAAATAATGGAAAAAGTAAACTTTTTTGTTAAAAAACCCTCTATTTTTATTTCTCAAAAATAATATATATAACCTCAAAAATGTTAAACTTCAAAATAAATTTTGTTTCCAAATTCATTTTCAGGCAATTTATAAAAAGTGATAATTTTTGCAAATTGAATTTTTCTCAAAATATATATTTTTGAATAGAGACCTCCCAGTTTTCAACTTTTTTATGGGATTTTTTTTAAATCTTAATTTTATAGTCCAATTATTCATATATTATGAAGGGAGCAAAAGTCGGACATGAAAATGCCATTATGATCAGGTCTTATATATAGTCTCAGAACTTAGTAACCACAAAATTATAAAGTATATTTTTATTTTTGACATTTATGACATGAACAAGTTTTTCTGAAAAGTTCTAGAGAAATGTATTGCTTACAAAACAACTTACGCCTCCATTCATCATACTCTGAAAATCATGCAGGTTTTCTAAACTTAATGGTTTTAGAAATGTCTACTATGCTAGCAAGTTTGAACAAGTGCTTTTTTAGAAAACTTAATAGAATATAAAAAAATGTTTTTACATTTTTCCTTTTGTACTCCATCTTAATATCATGCAAATTTTAATATAATTTGTTTGGAAATTGCACCCCTAACCAATGAAAAATTACATATGGAATTAACTTGGGTTTTAGTGTGAGCGTTAATATTGAACAAAATTTAATATAAAGTTTTTTAAGATGGTTTTTTTAAGTTTTTTAAAGTTTTTTTATTTTTAAGATGGTAAAAAATATTTTCATTCACTTTTGCACCCTCTTGATATTCAAATATAAAACCGAAGTCATTGAGGTGTGTTCTTTTTATTAAAAAAATCAAAAATTATGTGGTAAAAAGTTTTGTTGCCAAATTTTGCACCCCATTTTGGCTTGCACCCGGGGCGGACCGCCCCCCCCCTGCCCCCCTCGCTACGCTACTGCATTTTTCCAATGCCAGTGTCTGTTTTATAATTGAAAAACCTGGCCAATCAGTCACTTCATACAAAGATTTATTGTTATATGACATTTAGTTCCAAATCTATTCGATATAAAAAAATTGTATGGGCGGTTGTAAAATTGTACGATGTATGGGCGGTGCAATGCCCCATTTATAGAGATCACTGAAATTTGACAGTCAAAGGGCACGTCTCAATTGAAAGTTTGTACCGAGTAACATTGATATGCGATTTATAGACAAAAGTAAATCCGAAAATGTGTGCTCTTGAAAAAGTGTCACGCGCCTCGCGGGTAGGAAGGTGAAAATACTTAACGACCTATTCTCATACCTACCAAATATTCATACAAAATTTCATTGAAATCGGTCCAACCGTTTCGGAGGAGTTCAAACACTAACACCGTGACACGAGATTTTTATATATTAGAAGATTGAAAAAAAAAAACAAAACCAAAAAAATTAAAATAATAATTATTATGTTTTTTCTATCAACTTCTATGGTCCCCCGGAGTTTCACATTAAAATTTTGTATAAATCGTAAGTTTCTATGGTCAGGCTTAAATAGGTTAAGAACAAAAATATTTCTTTATTGAAACGCATTTTAGTATGACGTATAATTATAAATTTATCCGAGCTGAAAACGAAGTTTTTAACTTCTAAATGATTCTTAAACGATTTCAAAACGAAGCTTTTGGTTCGTTGGGTAGCTATTTTGTTATATTTTTTTAAAGCTTAGCATACAAACAGGTTGCTTCAATTAAAAAAAGCATGACTTAAGCGCGTATTTTTAAAATCTTTTGTCAATCTTTTTAACCAAGTTACTTTTTTTTCTCAACTGACGCAGAAATAAAATACAATAATCATTGAGCAACACAATCTTTTGCAAGAAAAAACCCACTATATCTTCATACGTCGCACAAATGGCGAATGGCAACCCTTTTGTGTGAAACCTGATGCTTAAGCTTAGCCTAATTTAAATAAAATCCACATTAAGACAATTTCAACATAAAACTCACCACCACGTTGTTGATTTGTTGTATTTGCATTCGAGTTGTTTTGATGTGCATTGTTCAGATTGTTGTTGTTGTTGTTGTTGTTAGTATTTTTTTTGCTGCTGCTGCTGCTGTTAAGATTGTTGCTGTTGCCCGTAGCTGAGGGGGCAGTTGTGGAACCACCAACTATGGTTGAAACGCCTCCAATGCCGTTACCAGCAGCTATAGTAGACGTCGCGGTTCCGTTGCCGCCAAAGTTAAGAGTATTTGTTGTGTTGAGCGCTGCTTGTGATGATGTCGTTGTCATTATGTCAGCAACTTATTATTGTTAGCAACACAGCTACAAATACTTGGACTGTTGTTGTAAGATAGTTTGTTTTTTTTCAGCTATATTCAGCTTAAAAGTCGTTATAGACTGCTTTGGCAAAATATGCAAAAATAGTGAAGTTTATTGTTGTTGGCTTTTAGTTTTTTTTTTCTTTTTTTCAATTATAATTTAAAGCAGCTTGTGTTGGCGTTTGGCAGCTGCTTGTCGTACAAATTCTTGTGCTTAAAAATACGCTTTAGGGTTCTGGCTTATTTCTGATATTGTTGGCACTGTTATTATATTGTTTTTGTTGTTTTTTGTTTTTATTATTGCATTGCGGCCAATAATGCTTATAGACATTTTTTTTCACAAACTTATTTTAGGGCCGTTAATAATTTCCAGTGTTTTTTTATGCAGTTTTCCAAAAGTGCACTACGAAAGGAAAGAACAAGAGAGATACGAATAAATATAAGTTTAAAGCAGGCAGCAAAAAAGCATAAACATAATAACAACATGAGTAAATAATCGATTAAACATAACAAATAGCTGGCAGTTTTTTGTTATTTATTTACTTTTTTTTTATAATGTTGAAAGAAGATGTAGCAGAGAGAAGCATAACGAAAGCAAGACACAAGCGATAACATGACAACGCAAAAAAAGGGGTGTTAAACCTGCATGTGCTACCATATAACATAGGCAGGCCAACCAAAACACCTGTCATGCGTTAGCGATACCTACTCCACGCCAGTTCAAACAGAGCTGAGTTACCGTGGTGAATAACAGTTCTTCTTGAGCAACCAGGCACCTTATAGGCACCTAATTACATCAACCATGAATATGCTTCTTGGTTTGACAACCTTCTTAAAATTAAATTTATACCATGTCATGATGTAAATTAAGCGTTTTGTTTTGCTGAAGCTTATTTCTTTTAGATATTAATGGGCGGTATGGTATACTGGTGGTCTAGTTAATGGTTGGATACGCCTGCATTTTCGTAGTTATTTATGACGAATTTATCTAGGAGTGACAAGTTTAAAGTTTTTTATTTTATAATAAAAAAAAATAATAAATAAAAATGTAGTCACTTCTTCTCGGAAACTCTGATATCATTTTCATTACTTCTACAAAAAAAAATTGTCATCATAACTTGTATTATTATAAGTTAAAATTTAAATCGAAATTTTAAAAAAAATTTGATTATTTAAGTTCAAATTCCAATATAAGTTCAGTTTGGAAAAATAAAATCAGTAGTATATTACCTTGGACTTGGCCGAAGTCAAAATACTCCTACAGCCGTGTTGAAAGATAATCCAATTTCTTTAGATAAAATTTAAACTATGTCAAAAACTAAAACTAAATTTTACTTCCGCATGAGTATAAAATTTATACTTTAATTGTAATACACTTTAGGTTTAGTTTTTTTAGAAGTGTGTAACAATATTAAAGTATATAATTAGCACGCGAAAAAAAATTTAACTCCTTGGCTCAGTTGGTTAAGCGGTTGTCGATTTGATTTGATGAATAGAGTGAGCCTGGTTCGATCCTCAGCCAGACCGATTTTTATTTTTTTTATGGTAAATATAGAGTGTAAATATGGAGTGTGGCGAAAAAGAAAATCGTATCGCTGTGATTGTGCTACACAAGTATAAAAATAGTGCGAGTCAGATATTCACGCTGTTAAAAAGCTCGACATATCAAGAGTGTTTGTGTATCGCACCATAAATCGGTTCTTAGACAGGGTCAGAAGTGGACGTCAGCGTTTTATTCGAACGACTGGAGTCGTAAAAGCAGCACGTGGGTGAATTTGCCGAAATCTCTTAAGGAAGCAGAAAATAATGGATAGATAGATGACCATTAGGGCGTATCGAATTAAATTTTTTTTTTCGAATTTCACATTCTAAGAGGTCTCAAAAATTTCATGTGGTTGTCAAGATCTGCCATAAAAAATTTTTTAAAAATAAAAGGACATCTTCCTGCCCCGCAAGGACAAAGTTCTTTTTTGAGCAAAATAGTAAAAAATAACGATCTTAATGTAGGTGTTATTAATATCCAATAAATGTATTTTTTATAAAAATTTTATTTTCATTTAAAGATAACTGTATCGGTACAATTTTATTTTTTAATTGATACTTCCATATAAAATTATTTTGATTATAAAAAATTGACATTTTTTAAAACAAATTTTCTTAAAACTATATTTGTATACAAAGTGTTTCTTATGTAGTGTATGTGTTTTGTGTATGTGGTGTTGAGGCACCACATTAAAATGCTTTGATTTTTGTAAAAAAAACTACTTTTGTCTAAAGGAAAAAATTTAAATACAGCTTAACTAGCAATATCTAACCGAACACGATGATACTCACGATTTTTACCCACAGTATCCTGTTTGAAGGATATTCGAAGCGAAAGTTATATTCGAGATGGCACATAACTTTTAATTGTAACCATTGAGTCTTAATTTTGATGGCATTGATTATGGTGTTGGCGTATTTCTTAAATATGATAAATTAATAATTTGCATAGTTTTTGCATATCAGTTCTCTTGTTTTAGAGAAATGTATACTAGAATGCAATTTTTTAACTTTTTCAAAAAAATTAATATTAGATTTTATATCACGGGCATAAGAAGTGGTGTCGAAGATAATTTTCTCAATTTGGATTTTTCAAATATTTCTGTACATGACCCTACCTTAAAATATGAATTTAATATGCCAGGCTTTTTATATTTTTTTTATATTTTAGTCTTAAAAGACTAAACAATTGTTTTTAAGTGGGGCATAAAGGGGGCAAAACTCAAATTGAGTAATTTGATGCTAGGAAATAACTTTTTTAAAAATATCGAAAAAGAAAAAAAAATCGTGGTCTTAAGCTGATTTATTTAATAAATATTTTTAGGCAGTATCATGTTCAGAAATTTTCAAAAACTCAAATTAAGAAGATTATCTTCGACACCACTTCGGAATCACTTGACATAAAATCTTGAATTCATTTTTTTCAAAAAGTTAAAAAATTGCGTTCTAGTACACATTTATCTAAAGCCAGAGAATACAATGAAAAAACTATGCAAATTATTAATTCATGATATTTATGGAATACATCAACACTATAAATAGTACCACCAAAATTTATAACCAATGCTTACAATCAAAAGTCTTGTGCTATCCCAAGTACAACTTTCGCTTCGAATATCCTTCATACAGGACACTGTTGGTAAAAATCATGAGTAGCACCGTGTGTGGCAAGAAATTGTTAGTTAAACTGCATTATTACTTTTGCTTCAAGACATATGTGGTTTTTCTTAAAATCGAAGCATTTTAAGATCGTAATTTTTTATTGTTTTTCCCAAAAAACAACTTAGTCCTTGCGGGGCAGGAAGATGTCCTTTATTTTTTATAAAATTTTTTTTGGGTGATCTTGACTAGCCTATGCAACTTTTGAGACCTCTAAGAACACGATCTAAATTTTTCGATACGGCCTAATGACCATGTCTACCATATCCATGTCCCAACTAATCCGTGATGACCTCCATATGAAAGCTTTTCGAAGAAGCACTAGTCATCTCTTAATTCAACGGTTAAAGCAAGTAAGGTTGGAAAGATGCCAGAAGCTGTTAAAGTGGCATGCAAGCAAAGGCCATCAAAATATCCTTTAAACTGATAAAAATATTTTTGCGGTGGAGGAAGTTTGTCATTTAAAATGACATAGTGAAAAGCAAGCTTAAGCAAACAGTGAGAAAAAACTAAATAAAAAGGAAGAAATAGCCAATTAATGTCCGAATATTATTAATGCTCGTGTGTCGGGGTCGTTTAATTAGTTTTTATCGACGGTTTTATAAACCAGTATGGCTATATAGTAGGCTGGGTCGATTCTTAAACCGATGTTGCCTGGGTGATTTTCGGTTCGGGCATGAAAAGTTATTAAACAAAAAACAAAAAAAAAGAAGGGGACTGGGGGTACACTTTACCCCATCGCACCCTCAATTTTGTGAATTTTTACTATAGGAATATTTTTAAAAAAAATTTTTTTCTTAAACGTGCTCAGCTAGGGCAAAACTAACGCCAAATATGAAATCCTCACGCCCAATTGAACCAAAAAACGGTCTAACATGTATACGAATTCATACAAAAATTTACCGTAACAAATTCCTAAAGAAAAAATTTCACTTAATTCAAAGTATATTCTTGTCGTTGGTGCGTATGTAATTGTGACCTTCACGGCTGAACCACTGCAGCTATCCACCAAATCTATTCGCACCAAATCTTATATGATATCATATATATAAGTACATATATCTATACTATTATATAAAATTGAAGTGGAAATATTAAGTGCGCTATAGACTCCAAAACTACTGGACCGATTTTTATGAAAAAAATTTTAAAATATCATATTTCTGCTACAGAATGCCATAGATAGGGTTTATTTAAGAAAATTTAACAATAAATATATTTAATTAAGTTGTTAAGTTTTTTAGGAAATTATCGCTCTCCACACTCATTCGAAGAGCAACCAAAAGCAGTTGGCGCTCTTTGACGTGATGAGAATACTAGTAACATATAAATCGGTAATGAAACTGTATAAATTTTGTGCCTACAGCGCCACCTAGGAGGGATTTTCAAAAACATAAAATTGCGGAGCACCACACAAAGATATGGACTGAATATAAGGTGGATAGCAGCAGTGGTTCAGCCGTGATGGTCACAATTACATATGCACCAACGATAAGAATATACTTTGAATTTAGTGAAACTTAGTGAAATTTTTGTATGACAACGTATACATGTTAGACCGTTTTTTGGTTGAATTAGGCGTGAGGATTTCATATCTGGCGTTAGTTTTGCTCTAGCTGTGCACGTTTAAAAAAAATTTTTTTGAAAAATATTCCTAAAAATATAGAAAAAATTCACAAAATTGAGGGTGCGATGGGGTAAAGTGTACCCAAGTCCCCTTTTTTTTGTTTTTTGTTTAATAACTTTTCATGCCCGAACCGAAAATCACCCAGGCAACATCAGATTTTTGCCTCCATACAAATCGACCCAGCCTAATTTATAGACATCCTCAAGGGGAACACTTAATATCAAGTGTTTCAGAAATGTAAATTCGAAGAACTTTGAAGCTTAATGAGGACATTGACCTCCCCAAAAATAGCTCATTTTATACCCAGATGTGCGCAGTCTATAATTGCGCAAAAATATTGCAAACTCCAGGTTAGTCTTCGGATATGAATTTTATGGAAAATATCTTCCTTCAATTCCAAACAACAATTCGAAAGAAAAATTCGAAACACGACCTAAAGAAAGGTTTTTGAAGAAGTGTGGAAAAAAATTAGCTTCAAAACATGTATAAAGTTGGTCGACTCGATGCCAAAAAATAACCAATTATTTTTAAAATTTAATATATTTTTTCAAAATAATGTCTTTCACGAATTTAAGTTAAAGATAAATTTTTAAATTGTTACCATAAACATCATGTTGTTGTCACCAACAACATATGTTTGGTGAAGTGAACATTGATTTTTCTAAGTTTTTCTTTAAAAAATAGTTAGTTTAATACTAAGAAAACAAAGTTGATTTAACCCTAATTCAGCACACTGGGATCATTTGCACCCCATTTTTTATGTTTTTTGATATACTTAATATATATACTTTTTATGCTTTTACTATATCTTTTTGAAGTGAAACTTCTTTGGCCGCGTATACAACATACGACGAACAAAACGGGCAGTAAAAACGATGTAACACTTTAATGAAACGAAGCACATTCATTAGTAATGAAATAACTTACCATAAACCATGGTGAAATGGTTTGAGTCCAAACTAACAAAACTAACCAAACAGACCTAACGAGCTATCAACAAAGTTTCAGTCCGTAATTGTTTGAAGTGAAACTGCCTTAGCCGAATACGAGTGAATAGAGCAGTAGGGTGAATTGAAACTGGAGTAACACCGAAATGGAGTAATACAAAAAATAAAAGTAAAAAGCATGGTATGATTACAAAACCAAGTATGATTGGTACAAAACCTTAAAACTTTTCGAAATACTGTTCAAACAGAATAAGTTTACTCTGCATAACATCAATTGGGACTTTTTTAGACTTTAAAACTATACTTTTTTGGGTTACAGTCTCACTTATACCTTGCATGGCGGCCGCACACTTATTTAATTTATTTAATACAATATTTAGCCTATTAAACTTTTATTTCATTTAAAATTACAATTTTAAGAAACAAGGAAATCGTGTTTTTGAAGTGAAACTTCTTTAGCCACGTATATAATATAGGGTGAACGAAACGGGTAGTAAAACCGATGAAACGAATGAAACGGCGGCGAATAAGGTGAATTTAGGTGAATTTAATTAAAATTAATTGCGTGAAACACCCTATAAATTCGAAGGAAACAAATTGTCAAACAATGGTTTGAGTTCGAACTAACAGACGAATTAATCAACAAAGTTTTAGACCGTACTTTTTGAAGGTGGAATTTTCAACCAGATACTAGATAGAACTAGATACTAGATAATTGATGCGAAACGGCGGCGAATAAAGTGAATTTAGGTGAATTTAATTGAAATTAATTTTTCGAAACACCCTATAAATTCGAAGGAAAAAAATTATCAAACAATGGTTTGAGTCCGAACTAACAGACGAATTAATCAACAAAGTTTTAGACCGTACTTTTTGAAGGTGGAATTTTCAACTAGATACTAGATAGAACTTGATACTAGATAATTGATGCGTTTGAACCAAGCATTGAAGCAAAAACGGCCGGAGTGCGCTCAAAGACACAACAAGGTAATTTTGCAACTAAACAACGCTCGGCCACATGTTGCGCAGCCGGTCAAAACAAACCTTAAAATGCTGAAATGGGAAGTCTTAGCCCTACTATTTGCTTTATTTGATGACGCGTGACCTTGAGGATCAGTACTTTCGCCTTTTTAACTTTATATGATTTGAGACTTTTTTTAGTAAGAATAAATTAAAAACTCTACTTTTTTGGTTTAAAATGTCACTTATACCGTGTGTGGCTGCCACGCACATAATTTTTTTTGAAGACACAATTTTTATAAGAAGCTCAATTATCAAAATTTTGATGTTTGTTAATCCTTGAATAAACAAATTATGTTGGAAATCACAAGTACCGACGGCTTTTAAGATACAATTAAAAATATTTTTTTATAGATGTATTTATGTATTCGTAGATAGATGTTTGTGTGTGGAATTTTTCAATTATTTAATAAGCGCAAAAACGACCGCTAAAAAATAGAAAAAAAAAACAAAAAACTGAACACGAGTGGGAAATCAGCAACAAAAAAGAAAAACAGCAAAAACTGCAAGAAAACATAATAAAAAGCATTGAATATTATTTGTTTCTTTAGACAGACAATAGATCGGTCTATATAAATATATATGTGTCTACATATTTCAATACATGTATGCTTGTTTCTCTGTCACAGCACTGTATCTCCCGCACTGTAGCACACATTTGCATTTAACCCAAAAAACAACTGAATACAAGCATTCCATGTCGTATCTTTTTTTGAGATAAAAGATTAACACGTTTTGTGAATTTAAATTCTTTTATCTAGGCTATGAATGAAAAGAGTTGGCTTAAAAAAAAATACGGGTATTTTTGTTTGTAATTTACAAGTTCTACTAGAGAGCTAAATTCTTTAAATCTCGAACTTGATTTTTATTTAAAATACATTGATTGAACAACAAAAACTAGTTTTTGGATTCTATACCTAGCTATGGATTAATTAATTTCACTTCCAAGTTTACTTCCAAACAACAACAACAACATTGTGGTTCTCAACGCTGTGAGCGCGTTATTTGTTTGGTGCGCTTGTTCAATGCCGAATTTGCGAATAAAACAAAACAAAAAATTAATAAAAAAAAAAACAGAAAACCAAAAAAAAAAAAAAAATTCGTTTCAGTTACAGATACAAAAATTGTATCTACTATAAATTGTATCTCCTCTATATAAGATAGCTTCCAAGCAAGCTGCTCCACTTGGATGCTTGCGCTAACGAAAGTGAATTGTGCCTACAATGTAAGTGTGTGTGTGTTTGTGTGTGTGTGTATTATGTTGAATTGGTGGCGGAACTTGGTGGCAACAAAAATGGAGTGTACTCGAAAACAACAACAATAGCAACAACAACAACAACAACAACGATGTGAACAAACAAACAAGTTCAACTTGATAATAAAAAATACTGGCTGGGTGATAAAAATACCCGTGCCTGAACCGCAACAACAACAACAACAACGACAACATCTTAAATTCCAGCGAATTTTACTTTTTCTTCATTTCACTTTGGCAAATGTTGCCATCTTGTTATTTTTAGTTGACAGACATGTCTTTTTAGCGTCTACAAATGAAGCTTTTCTCTCTATTCGAACAAACAGTCGAATAGAGGCCGGCCGGTCATCGTCAAGTGTCGAAAAGCAGAGAAAATGTGACGCCAGCGCATTGCAAAGATATCCCGGATTTAATTTTTTTTTTGCGGAGCGGCGCGGCTTTTCATCATTTTCTTAGATAGACAAACAAATAAACTTCTGAGCTTTATGTGAACAATGAATTGGATATCAAAATAAGCTGGTCGGTATTTTGAAACTTATATTATTTTTTTTTCAAATAACATTTAAATTACACTATACAACAACTTTGATTTTTTTCGAAATTTTGAATGTGAAGTTTGAAAAGTGAATGTCATCAAGTGATGAAATTTTGATTGCATACTTTTAGTAACTGTATTTCTTCAGTGAACTACAGTCAAAACATAAAAAAAAGGTATGTTTTGTTAAATTTAACAAAATAAATATTTTGATTGAATATTTGAACAGGGTCCGGGGGGCCGTAACCATTATACAATTTTTCTAAAAAAGTTAAAAATTAAAGTTATTTTTGTGTTTTATTTTATCGGACAGGAAATAACCGGAATTTTATAACTTTTATTTTTTCGCACAATATATAACAGTTATTTTTTGCGGGATTAGATTTCCCACTAATCTATATATCTAAGAAACTATGTGATATAAGGTCATAAAATTTGAAGAGTGGATTTCAATATATATAGGCGCGCCGCGCCATGCCCCTTTTTGAGAAGAATTGTAGAGTTTTGCTGTTTTTTTGTTATTTTGTACCCAAGCAATTATTCTTAAAACCGATGACGAGCATTTCCTAGATTATCAAATCTGATTTCCTGAAAGAACTTAACTTTATAAACGTGAGCCGCTCTTTTTTTGTGGGAGTTGTAAGACATTAAATAAGTCTATTATACCGAGAAAAAGAATATGTGAACCCAACTTTTTTGGTAAACTGAATCAGAAATTCATGAATGAATGGTGCTTGGAGGGGAACGCGAATATAATAATTTAAGATTAGACATATACCATGTTTGCTTCTATTTCTTCTTTCTTCAAAGGAAAAAAGCGAAGAAGTGCCTTCAACTTCAAAGTATGTCGCTTATGAGTTGTTTTTGAAAGATGAAAGTTCCATCCTTAGTTCCTCTTCTTTGCTGAAAAGTAGCCTCAGAGAAATGGAACTCGCAAATTCTTCATCTGATGCGCAAAAAAATAAAAGTAAAAAAACTTACCGGTATTTTTCGACTTTTATTCTTAAAGATAAAATTTAAAACAAACATGTCCTTCAAAATATCCTACGACTATTACAACCACTTGTGGTTTTTCTTCGAAAAATGGGGGTAAAATATTTATCGTAAAATTTAACTTCTACATCAAGGTCATATGTGGGTTTTCGAAAAAATGGGTTTTCGTGTTACACGTGTTCACGTGTTTTTAAAAAAATGAAGTGAAAACACGAACCTAAACTACACGTGTATTTTATTGACGAACTACACGTGAGGTTCGTGTTCATGTACTTTAGGCATGAGCCTAACTTTTCATAGTTTTTTTAACTCTAGGTAAAAAGTGGTTATTTTTCCGTTTCGCTCGCTCCGTTTTCGAGATATCCCGCTTTTTTTGGTTTTTTAAATAATTTCGCTGCAATATTTTGGTATAGTGCAACCCCTCTATCTACGCGTCTCGATAATACCATCCACCTTAGAAAACCGCAAAAAGTGATTAGTTTTGGTCTATCTCGCTCTGTTTTCGAGATATCCCACTTTTTCATATATTTTATTTATTTTTGGCCTATCTCGTTCTCAGAAAAGAGAGAAAACTTTCTTTTAAAAGTTCTGCTTTGCTTAAAGTACGTGAATACTATTCACGTGAATACGAAAATTAATAAAATACACCTGTAGTTGAGGTTCATGTTTCAAAACATGAACTACACGGAGTTCGAACTTTCGTTAACACGTGTAGTTCAAAACACGTGTTTGAGCTGAAGCTCTAATTTACACCATAAGGAGAGTTCTGCAGAGATCAAACTAGGGATGTTCGATGTTGAAAAAACATCGATGATGGCATCGGTGTTGACATCGAAAGCTCAACATCGATTCTCGATGTATATCGAACAAAAAACATCGATGTTGCCGTACATCGTCATCAATACAGAAAGCAATGTAGAATCACGGGATTTATTTAGTATTATTGTGATAAATAAGGTGGTTCGATATTTTTTTCGACACTTATATAAAGAAAGCTATATTAAAGAAGAACCTACATCCAGAAGGATTTCGGTTTTGATTTAACAAAAACAGTTTTTCCTCAAAAATCATTAATTTTCCGTCGTAACTTAACTTGAGAAATAAATTCCCAAATATAGGTTGCAAATTAAAGGTCTCCAAAATCCCGAAGGTGTGGATTGCAAGTTTGCCACTGTGGAGATATTTCTACTTGATAAGAATTTAGGGCGAAAAAATCGACGATTTTTGACAAACAAATTTATTTTGTCAAACCACGACCATTGCGAAAATTAAACAGATTTCAAAATACTATTTTTTATGTTTAATACCTTTTTGAATTCAGCTTCCATAATGAATGTCGAAAAAAAGTTTTCCCTCCTGAACAAAATCCCAATATTTCAAACTTTCATAGAACCTTCTTTCAAATTAAACAACGGAGTTTTGAGAAAAATTTTTAATTCGAAAAACATCGAAAACATCGATAGTTCGTGATAATGGTGTAACGATGTTTGAGATATTGCAACATCGATGTTAATCATCGATTTTTTTGGTCTTAGCATCGATGAACATCGGAAATCAATTATCATCAACCTTCAATTTTTTAAAAGATTTTACTAGCAGAATTTCATTACTTTTAATTTCATCATTTTACTAGTAAAAAACTGTCAAATGGTAAGTGTGAGTAGCAGCACAGCAGTTGCGAGCAGGGTTGCCAGATACTCTTCGCTTGAAAACGTCAACAAGCTTTTCAAAAATCGTCATTTGGGTGTAAAAATCGTTATTTGCCCGTCCCAAAAATCGTAATTTAAGTCCTAAAGTTGTCATAAAGTACAGATGATTTAAATTTTTACTTAAAGCAAAACAAGTAATGAAAACTTTTTATTTATAAAAATCAGAACATTAAAATTAGGAGATCAAATTCTGTTTCATATATTCACATATGGCTTATATAAGATATATTTTTTCAGCAGAGATATTGAATAAAACTACTTACTGATACATTATTGAGTTGAAATTGCTTAGTTATTCAGATTGTGGCTCGATTTTATAACAAGAAAAATTATTTAATTTTAGATAATTGTGCAAAAAAATAAGTATCTTCAGAGTATCGCTTTCTGGACGATTTCTAAATTTATTTGTGTAATTTTTAATCTATATTATTTTGATTAAGATTAATTTAAAAAAATTCTTTCTACTTTTAGTTAAGAATTATTTTATTGAAGATTAATATTGTGAAAAATTCTTTCTACATTTGCCGAAGAATCAGAAATAAACACAGTTCGCTTATTAACTAAGTCAATTTTGCAAAAGCTGTAGAAGAATTGCCCCGTTTGTTATTTGAAAAAGTTTTCCAAAAGATTTCTGCTGTCCTTTGTTCTTTATTGGGTAAAATTTAATCAACATCTGAACGTTTTAGATCTACAAACTCTATGTCAATATCTTGAAGATCACCGCTTGTTAAAAAATTCTTAACTTCATTAGCGATTGCAATAAAGATTGCATTTTATTGATTTTTATTACTAGTGTAATATTTAAGTTTTTCAAATCGACATTATTGAAATCGAAACTGTTTTTTATTTTGTTTTGGTCACACAACTCAATGTAAAAGAAAATATAATGATTTGTCAACTCATCTTATTTATCAGTAGGTATATCACATTTGTTAATTTTTGCTATAACATAAATTCTTTAATTCTTTTTTTGAAATTACCATTGCTTTTTGTAATCGATACCTTACATATCGTTAGAATTTATGGTTTTAAAAAATTATCTACAGTGTTGATAGACAAAAATATTGAACAATGAAAGTAAGCAAGATTTTTTTTCAGATTTAAATTTTAAGTGTTGTTTACCCCAAAAATACATATTCATATGTAGTCATTTGAGTACTTAAATCGTCATTTGTGATCTCAAATCGTCCAATCGTCCTTTTGGTATTAAATCGTCAAAATGACGTCCATCTGGCAACACTGGTTGCGAGCATGGTAGACCAATTAAGGTCTCCTGCAGGGTGGGCCGAAAGTCAGTATTGTAAAAAAATACTGAACGAAACAGAGCGGCAAAAAGACCACATCAAATAATTTGTATTGATTTTGACATTTCTGACTCTGAGAGAGAGAGGATTGATAGCCCTGCAGCTACCTTGTTCATTCTTCCATGGTTGCGAGCTAGGCAGATTTGACATTTTTCAGTTTTTTACCAGAAAATCGTTCGTTTACTCTTCTCTCAAGTTGGAGTTAATTCTCTCTCAATTTCATTTTTTCATTATTTTCTTCTAACAATATTAAGCTTAAAAAATATCAACTGCTAAATTAACTTTAAAAATGTCGACACACGCATAATTTCTTTTCTCTCTTCTACCAAAATCTTTTGATTGAAATCTTTAATTATTTTATTTGTTGCACTGTGTTATTTATTTCTGCCTATCATTCGCTCTGGCACATAAATGAATGAATGTCATTTATAGTGACTTAACAATAAACAAAAAAGTTTTTCTTCATGAGTCCTCGATCTGTCTCATCATTTACAAGATTATTAACTTAATGTTGGCAATAACAGAAACAGCAAGCTTATTTCACAAGTCTTAATGCTGTGAAAGTTCCAAGCCATAAATATTTATTGCCACTTAAAAAGAGCGTCGAGAACACACTTGTTTGTATGCAGCTAAATCAAGTATAGACAAGAAAATGGGGTAAATACACCATTTTTTTGTGTCATTTAGTGATTTGCTAGGCAAATTTGAATGCTTACTACGACGAAATCTGTGCCATGTTAAAACTTTCTATAAATAATAAAAAAAAGAAGAACTTAGCTTAATTTGAAACCATGAGTAGTGAGTAGTGAAGTCTTCTGGTTTTCTTATTCTTTTCTTTAGTATCTATTTGTGTGAACTTAAGAACAAAAGAAATTATGACACAAAAGTGGAGTAGATTGCTTTTTTGTTTAAGGTCTATGTTGAAACTTATATTCTTCATAGATGCACACAGTGGATAATGAAAAGATAAAAAAATATTTTAAATACTTGCTTTTACCGCTTTGACAAAACAGACTGACATAATAGAAGTATTATGTTAAAAAAAAACCAAGAATAGTATCAGGTTGATGTTTAGAGATAATGGAACCCTCTGCTTTGTTACTTTGTGCTATAAAGTTTCATTTGTTTTACAAAGAATTGTGACATTTTTATTGTTATTTAAATGTTGCAAGGAACAAAACTGCTTTGAACCATCATAAATAATACTTAAGGAAATAGCCATGCGTTCTACTGCACGATTATTTTCTATGAGAGATTATTTATCTTGTTGACATAATAAGTTCTTCAATAGTACAAGTCAGAGATCGACGATGCCTGAAAGGTTTCCTAATATTCTGCTTTTTGCCTAAACATATAAGAAATGTTGACAAGTAAGATTGAGATAGTAACGGTTGATTTGGCTGTCTCTCTTTGGAGTCTCGAATAGACCATATGGTTCTTAGAGGTACCGGATTGACGAAAGAAAAAATTAGTGGGAATCCTTAAAGGTTTGTGGGGAATACAAAAATCTTAGAGGAATTTTGGTTGAATCTTTTAGAGACGATAAGGTCGGTGAGCCCTAGTGCTTAAGTCTCGATCTAAGTAAGGTGGATCATGTGCAAAGAAGGTTCTGCAGAGTTTCTTGGATAGCTGGTTCCTTGCATTTTCTGCTGTTGTCATACGTGGTAATACCTAGATTTTTCGCGTGGGCCGCCACCATGCAGTGACCTGCGAGGATACACACCAGTGCTTTCACTTTGGGTGCGTGCCAGAAGAAACGAAGTCTGTTTTCCACATATTACATCACACATGATTTTCGAGATCTTGCATGTTGCCATAGCTTTCCATCTACGACTCACAGCTTATTTGACTCTTGTTTCGAGGTTTTTGTACAATTCCTATAGTGGAATAGCTTAGGGGTCTCGGTAGTCGAGTGGTTAGCGTACTCGACTGCCAACCCAGAGGTTCCGGGTTCGAATTCCAGTCTAGCCTTGGTTCTACGCTTTTACCTTTCTTTAATTCTTTCCTTATTTCTTGGTGGAAGAGATGTTTGTGGAATGAGACTGCTTCATAACTCGAATTGACTCGAATTCAAGGCATAACACTTTCCTCAGATTCAAATTCGCACGTTGATAAAGCGATCCGCCACGCATAAAGGGTTTCCCAATGAGAGGTGTTATTTTGAATAGCCCGTTATTTCGGTAGCTGTCACTTTTGAAGCTGTTATTTTTTGACATTTGACAAGTAGAAACTACGCATTTTATAAAAATTCACTACAAAAATGTTGAACATTTTGCAGTCACAGTTCACAAAACTAAAGCATTTATTGGCCGTCGTAAAGCACCTTGTCGGACCGCAATACAGAAATTAGTGGAAAAATTCGAGCCTAGAGCTATTGTTGAGAAGCCTCTCCATCCTTAAAGTGTGACTGTTTGTTGCGGTTTGTGGTCCGGCGGGGTCATTGGACCTTTCTTTTTCGAAAATGAGGTTGGATCAACAGTTACAGTGAATGGATTGCACTATCGAGAGATGGTTAATGATTTTTTGTGGCCAGAGTTGGATGGTATTGATCTGGACAACGTAAACTTTTAACAAGACGGCGCTACGTGTCACACAAGCACCAAAACCATTGATCTTTTACGGGAAAAGCTTCCATACCGTGTTATCTCTCGAAGAGGTGATCACAATTGGCCACCGAGATCTTGTGATTTAACATCTTGCGACTTCTTCCTTTGGAGCCACGTGAAAGATGAGGTCTATGCCAACAGCCCAGCGTCGATTCAAGACCTCAAAGATGGAATTCATGAGTCTATCGAGGACAAAGGGCAGCCACTTTTCGATTTTGTTATGGAAAATTTCATGACAAGGATATGGTCCTATAAGCGTGGTCGTGGCTGCCATTTGGCTGATGTTGTTTTTCATTATTAACGGCATAGCTTTTTCTTTATTCTGAAATAAACATCCGACTATTTATCTCAAAAATTGGCATTTTTCTTTGAATATCAAAATAACACCACTTATTGGAAAAAAAAACAACTTGGCCATTTCAGCACTTGAAAGGACTTTGACCGAGCTTCTTATGATCAATTGTGTTGTGTGTGTTATCAAATGTTTGCACACAATTGACCGAGAACTTGACCTACATGTTTTATGCCCACTCCGAACGGCTTAAGTTCATGTTCTCAAGAAGCTTTACATGGCATTATTTACTCTCTGAGTTTTGCCATTTTCTGCAGAGAGGTGGTGACCGATCAGAAAAATTTTTTTTTGAAGAAAACTTTTCGCCGCGGCTGGGGAAACCCTGTACAAATTTTTCTACACTTTTTTCTCTTGATCTCTCTTTCTTTCCTACTTATCTATTTCCCCATTTTTTTAACCAAGGTAGACTTTACTGAATAAGTCAGTTGACAACTGAAATCCTTGGTTCAAAGCTAAAAAACACTCTTTGTAGTTTTCAATACATTTAGTGCGTCTTTGCTTGCTAGGACATTTCTAGACTTGACAGTGTCGGAGCACATGGATTTGTTTGCCGCTTGACTCTCAACAAAGATGTTAATTAAAGAGTGATGAGTACTAAGAGCTATCTCTGTGGCCTATCTGATGAAAAAAACCTGAAAGACACTGCAGTGGTCTGGTAGCTTGTATGCCTGTCTTATATCGTGCTCTGCGCAGTCACTGCCGCTCCTACTCAGGTACTCATTTTGGAGCCATCTGTGTTGAACATATGTTGACCGCTCGCTGGGCTTGTTTCATATTTATGCATCAGTCGGTTGGTTCTATAAGTATAGGTATTTTGGTTTCGAGAGCTGTGCAAGGGATCATGTAATGCTTCTAATTGTATCCTTGCCAATTCTAGTGTCCAAAACTTTGTTTGCAAAAGTTAATAGCTGCCGTAAGACGCTGTGCCAGTTTTATTAGCTATGAGGTTTTGCGTATATATCTTAAGGGTCCAAATATAATAATTTCAAGAGCTTTAGTTGGAGTTGACTTTAGTGCAGCCGTTATGTAAAGCGCAGTTCAGTTTTTTTTTTCCTTTTTTGATCTTGAGGAAGGAATTTTGAGTGTACAACACCTTTAGAAACGAAGAAAACAGATAAAATCACTGAAGAAGGGTGCGGCAAGTTGTCAACTGGTTTGGGGTCAACTAAAGGACGAGATACTCTGCTTTTTGCAAGGTGATTTGCCTTTTCGTTCACATACAAACATATATTTCTTGTGGTATAGTTTTAGCTTTTGGCTTTATCCGACTTCGTTCAGTGTTTGCTCGCGGTTCATAGTAAGTTCATATTATTGTAAGGATTTTTACTCTAACAAAAACGAATTGGCTAAGTAGTATAGCATGGTGTTGTAAAGTACGTGTTCTTACATTTTTTTAGACAAATGATTTAGAACTGCAAGTTTTAAGCAGACTCCGAAGGGCTTCTGCTCATATTCTCAAGAAGCTTTAAATAGCATATGCTTTTTCTACTAGAGAGGTTCATAATCAGAAATATATATTAATTTTCCATGTTAGATGGTATTTGAAATTGGTATTTTCCACAGTTTATTGGATTGGAAGGATTCGCGCATGTTAACGCGTTTTGCTATGACCATTGCTTACTGAAATATAGGACGATGGAGCTCCTGATTCCATTTTGTAAATTTTTGATCCATCAGTAGCAGTTTTTTATTTTTGGGAATAGAACAAAGTCGTCTGCACTATAGGCTTAGTTCTTAGTCTGTTCCTTAGTACTCCTTTTTTAGTACTCCTATCAAATAGTTTTATTCAATTCCGTGAATTTATTTCATTCTATTATGTTATCCTCTTTTATAATAGTAGCTTTTGAAGCACTGGCTTTATTTTAATGACAGAACTAACATCGTTCTCTTGTGATCAACAAATTTTAACATATTTAGGTTTTTAGTCGTAATTTGATGAGTATTTGTGTTCATAGCAAAAGTTTCACTTTTTGTTGGCATTGAATAAATTCGTTTTTGTTAAATAAAACTCAACTAACAGTCTAAGTTTAGCTGTTTGAAACAATTACTCTAATCTGTTTGATTATCTTTAACTGATTTTTTGATAGACCTTTTACCTTTTAGAATTATGGTAAGTTTGTATACAATTTGATAAGCTTTTCCTTCAATAATTTCTTTTATTTTAATTTACGATTTTATAATAATTAACCTCTCGAAAACGTTATAGTTTAACTTTTCCAACTCAGTGTATAGGCTAGGTTAGGTTGACACGGCTGTCTCTTATGAAACACACATAGGCCAATTAGGCCCGTTGTGATACCAGAGGGTTAATTACTTGCCTACTCTATTTGAACCAGTTGGAGCTAATAATAAAGCTTTATAGTCTGTAGACTGAAGATTTTGAGAGACTGTCTAGGTTACTATAAAACCAGTTCCTCAGAAAGAGGTGGCGGTTTTTAGCTAGCGCTGGGCATGTGCAGAGAAGATGTGTTGTGGATTTTTCCTCTTCCTCATCTCTACAGCTTCTGCAGAAATCGTTATGGAGGATGTTTAATCTTCGGGCGTGGTTACCAATGAAGCAGTGCCCTGTTAGGACGCCGTTAACAGCATTTATTTGATCCCTTTGAGGGAGATTAGTTCTTTCGAGCGTTTCAAGTTCAGAGTTGGCCAAACCTCACGCGCCGTGTTGCGTTTGCTTCCATTAGACCACTTTATGTTGGTTCTTTTAAAGGATAGCTCATTTGTGAGTAGTTAACATATTGTAAGAGGTACACCAATTCTTTCATTTTCTCTCACTAAGGTTTTGGTAGTACCATTTCGAGCTAGTTCATCTGCTTTGCAGTTTCCTGGAAAGTCTCTATGCCCGGGGATCCAGCATAGGAAGATTTTTAGCTGCTCATTTAGAGATCTGCGGCAGCTTACTGTCTTTGATGTTATTTGAACAGATTCGAGTGCTTTCAAAGCGGCTTGACTATCAGATAGAATGCAAATAGCCTTAGCTGATATTTCATTCATCTGAAGCCAAGTAACAGCTTCATGTATAGAAGTGAATTCCGCTTGGAAGACACTGCAGTGGTCAGGGAGTCTAAGGCGATATTGATGTTAAGTGTTTCGGAGTAGATTCCTCCCTCCACTTTGCCATCCAATTTTGATCCGTCGGTGTAGATTTCAATTGCATTGCTAGGTAGAGGATTTCCAGTATCCCATTCATTTCTGGAGGGAATGGACTCAGTGTATGCTGAGAAGTCGAACGCTCTGTGCGAGTTGATACTTTCATTCACTTTCAGGGATTATTTTCTTTTTTTTGATTATTCACTTTTTGATGAGCATTAAAACTTAGACTCATGAAACGTACGTACATATGAACGTTCGACTTTTTACTATTCTCCTGAGCTAGAGTATCCGTTAGATATTCGGTATTTGCAATGTCGCTGAAGAGTTCATCGATCCCGTCATGTATAAACATAAGCATATCTATGACTTCTGATGTTTGTTTCTATTTGATTTTATGGATTCAGAATAGAACGGTGACATTTTTTTCCTTATAGTTTTCTGTGGATAAAAGATAAGAATGTTTTGAATTTGGACAACACTGGCATAAGGTTGTGGTCAGGTAGTTGCTGTAGTGGTTTTTTTATAGTCACCAGAAGCTGTTCATTAAACTTGTACATTTTAAGACACTTCTAAGTAAAACCTGCACATACATCGATAACGTATATATTTAAACCATCCCTTACAAAGTTTTATGCATTCCCCACAAGATATCTTTGAATGCCTAATCGAAGTTGAGTGTTTGAAGTGCGATAAGATTTCATTCAATTTAAATTCTAAGCTAATTGACAGCTGTTTAGAGGTGATCGTAGCTGAGTACTTCCAGATGCGGATATTTGATAAGCGACAATAATTTTGTTCAAGTGTTGGTAAATGTTAGAATTTAAGTACAAAAAACAAACAGCACGTGGTAGTCTGTAAATCGATAAAGATTTGCTATGGATTGTTTAGGTCAATTATTTAATTCTTTTGTTTTGACAGCTGTTTTCTGAGGTTATGTTTAAAAGAAAATAAATTAATTAATAAGACACATACCAGTGCATAGAGTTTAAAACATGCTCAGACTGTGTAACAGGATTTATGGCGACATTTCTATTGACTATTTTTTGAAAGAAAACAAATAAATAAAATGAAACTTGAACACTATCAAGAATATCATATGTTTCTACTTAAGTATGTGAGTATGGATATCATTCCATATTAATTTCAAGTAATATCCTGTTCATGGAATGCAAAGTATAAGCTATGAAAACCTTCTGTGCGGCGTTTCATTCAGTTTTATAAAACACGTTGTATTGTAGGTATAGAAAACCATAATAAATGCTTATGGTTGTATACTTGATGTACATACATACATACATATATCCAAACATCGGTGGTCACTGCTGAGTTCAGCTACTGCTGGTCATTATTTTGCTTTTTATTCGTATTATTTGTTCTTGTTTTTCCACCCATACGCTAGGATTTAATTGCGGTTTATAGTGATTTCCATTCAGTCCACGTTCAGCCAGTTGACCCAGGCAGAACCAATTTGTTGTTGTTGTTGTTGTTGTTGTTGTTGTTGTTGTTGTTGTTTGTATTTTTGTATTTTTGTTTTTGTCTATGTCTGTTGCTATTGCTGTGTCGCTGTTGTTGGCCTCCTCTATGCTCTGATAGATTTTCCAATTCTTTTTCCAATTTTCCACATTTTCACAGTACGACGAAATAAAGAAGCATAGACATGAGTACAGAGCAAAAAGAAAATTTATTAAATATGCATAGAACGTGAACAATGGAGACACAAAACATGGATGCCACACGGTGCTGTTTGAGCAGAAGAAATCGTAGCGGCTTGATGCATGGGAACGATGGACGTTGCTTCTTTGGTCTATGTTTTAACGAGCTTGTCGATGAGCAGATGAGAGGGACTTGAGAATTTTTCAACGTTTCACTTAAATACTGCGGCAGTTCTTGACGTTGTTGTTGTTGTTTTAGACGTTATGGTACTCTGGGGTATCAAGCAGAATTTTCCAAGGTTTTCCCATTGTATGTTTTTGAAAAGGCACAGCTATACTGGCTTGATTTTAATTATTTATTATGCAGCACACAAATTGAATGAACATCACTTCAAAACCATAACAGAAATAAAAAGATGATTCGAAAAATAGTGTGAGTGAGTTACTTACCTTCCTTGAAGTCGATTTCACTGCATTTGGTTATGCTTAAATACTAGACGGCATAATTTATCCGCATTGAGGACGGCTTCATAAAATATCCTTGTATTACAGTTAAAATTTTCTAATGTTTTTCTTATAATTTTTTTTTTTTAATTCCATACAATTAAATTAAGTTACGCAGCACTTTTATTAACATTGATTTTTTTCTCTGCAATTAATTAATTATTTATTTTTGTTAATTCCACCTTACAATCGTACACGAACTAAAACAACAAATACCAACAAAAACGTTACCAAACTGTTAGCAGCATTAATTTAAACGCTTTTTTAATATTTAAGTAAAACAAACACTAGTTATTTTGATTAAATTAGCATTAATTAAGTCGTGTATTGGAGTAGTGTGGGGGGAAGGAGAATAATTTTTGCACAAAAAAACACTAACCGAGACGAATCGATTCACAAGTTATTCCATTGAATGTTCGCGAGAAACTGTTTTCAATTTGCTTAAAAAATTAAGAGAGAGCGTTCAGAAATTTCTAGCCTGGAAAGCGTATGGAACGTAGAAAAACAGCTGTTTTGTGGAACACAGCCAGACGGAGCGTGTTCGTTGAAGACATGCTGTCAAGCATATAACGGCAAGGCCGTTGCTGCCATTGATGTATTCTACAGTGATGGTTAATTTATTGTGTGGTTGAATTAAAAACGGTTTTATACATATGCACACAAATAAACATATACGGTCAATATTCATAAAAAATACTGAATGCTACACAGTAGTATTAACTATCAAGTAGCGAAAATTCGGTAGTGAACACTAGTTTCGGTATGAAAACAAATTTAAAGTAAGCTCAAGTTTCAAATTTCTTACTTAAGTTTAGGAGGGACATGACATTCGTGGCAGAGAAAGCAGACCTTTTTTTAAAAATTCATAACTCAGTCAAAAACACAAATTTTCCAAATTTTGTAGAGAATTGAACAAATTACAAGAAAAACAATTCAAGCAAATATATATTTTTCACTCCAACATGGTTTTATTGAGCTGCAAACGGGCGGCAGAGAAAAAACGGGGCCTCGTGGTTGCAGCGCTGGAAAAAAATGACTTTTTAAATCTTAACAAAATTGGTTATCGTATGAAAGGAGCTTTTTTTAAAAATTTTATTTCAATTTTTGGTGATGTTCCAAATTTGAAAGTGTAATTTTTTCGAAAAAATTATTGACTAAATATTGAAGAATTAAAAAAAAAAATCGAAAAAAAAATTATTAAAAAGCTCCTGTCATACGTGTCAAGCGAATCAAGTTTAAAAATATACAAAAAAAAATTCCGTCAAAAAAAATGAACCCGCCCATTTTTATCATATATCATGCAAATTATTAAAATTGTTATAATTTTTTTGAAGTGAAACTTCTTTGGCGGCGAGTGAAATTTCAAGGTCGTTTTTCGTGACGCTAGGCTAACGTTTTCAATTCATATGAAAATTAAAAAAAATTACTGCCGCTGCCGAGAGTTGAACCCCGAACAACGTTGCTTATGAGCCGGAATCTATATCATTACGCCATGTAGGCACATGTTAATGATCAAACAAAATGTAATTAAAACTGAACGCGTAACATACTTCGCTGGCTAGGTCATGTCGAGAGAATGAACGACGAAGCTCCAGCGAAAAAAATATTGGATTCGGTACCCAGCGGTGGCCAACGCAGACGAGGAAGACCGCATCTCCGTTGGAAAGACCAGGCATTGGATAACCTGACAACGCTTGGAATTTCCAACTGGCGCCAGCAAGCACACGACAAAAGAGGCTGGCGAAAATTCTTAGACGAGGCCAAAACCGACCAACGGTTGTAAGAGCCATCTAAGTAAGTAAGTAAGTAAGCGTAACATACTGAAAATAACATAATTAACATTAACATAACATTAACATTAACATTACATTATTAACATAACAAAAACAAAACAAATTGGCCATATCAGCCCTTGAAAGGACTTTGACCGAGCTTCTTAGGATCGATTGTGTTGTGTGTGTTATTAAATTTTTTGCACACAATTGACCGAGAACTGGACCTACATGTTTTATGCCGACTCCGAACGGCTCATGTTCTCAAGAAGCTATACATGGCATTATTTACTCTCTGAGGTTTGCCATTGTCTGCAGAGAGGTGGTGACCGATCAGAAAAATTTTTTATTGAAAAAACTTTTCGCCACGGCTGGGGATCGAACCCGGGCTCCGAGCATGCTAAGCCACACACTTAACCTGCATGCCACGGTCACCACAATAACATAACCGTAACATTAACACAACCGTAACATTAATTTTCATCCTACAAGTATGCACGGAAAAAAAAAATAGAAAAATAGCTAAAACAGGAGCACAACGCGTTCGTGAATATAAAGAGCGAATTAGAGCTCTTAAGAATACAGCCGCAGCATTCTTGGCCGCAGCTGGCTCTGCAACTAATGATGAAGGTAAGGTGATTGATTGCAACAACGGCTGAGTTTCAAAATGCATTTTTACGAAACATCAGTGTATTCAGGCTGGGGATCGAACCCGGGCTCCGAGCATGCTAAGCCACACACTTAACCTGCATGCCACGGTCACCACAATAACATAACCGTAACATTAACACAACCGTAACATTAATTTTCATCCTACAAGTATGCACGGAAAAAAAAAATAGAAAAATAGCTAAAACAGGAGCACAACGCGTTCGTGAATATAAAGAGCGAATTAGAGCTCTTAAGAATACAGCCGCAGCATTCTTGGCCGCAGCTGGCTCTGCAACTAATGATGAAGGTAAGGTGATTGATTGCAACAACGGCTGAGTTTCAAAATGCATTTTTACGAAACATCAGTGTATTCTGGTGAATCTACAAAGAACCAATCCGCAAAAAATACACTGATGCATCTCAACAAAATTTTAAAGCCAACCAAGTTGATGTACTCAACAATCAACGTTCGCTGCTTTATGAGGCCCTCTATCAACATAGCAATTATTATGATCAAGAAGCAGGAGGTAATAATGAACAAGATTTGCCTCTGCTTTCGGAGGTTCCTTCAAAGAGTACTATGCAAATGCAATCCAGCATTCAAAAAGTAACAATGTTGAGAAGACATTCGAAAGCAACTAAAACACCAACTGAACTAAAACAAGTACCGAAAATAACTGTTATTTTACAATTTTCAAATGAAAAAAATGGTCGAAAGACTTTTTCAAATATACCATTATGTTACAAATGTCCTCAGCCTCACGAATATTAAGTCGCTTTTAAATTTGAAACTAATTCTTTAAAAGTTAATTTCTTGCCTTGTATATTTCGAGGAAAAATAAAGGTTACTTTTGACTTTTATTTTATCGGTCAAAAATAGCAGTTATTTTGTGACTTTAATTTTTTCGGTCAAAAATATCAAGCAATTTGTGTTTTCTTAAAGGCCGCTTGACAGATTGAACTGTTGACACCATGTGTAAAATGTCTCACCGATGAGATGAAAATAATAATATCAAAATTTTTTTATCGGTAAAATGACTTCAACAAATATAAATTACCTGATATTTTTGACCAAAAAATAAACAGCAGAAAATAACTGTTATTTTTGCCCAAAAAAACTATAAGGCACAAAAAACTGTTATTTTTGTCGGAAAAAATAAAAATTAAGAGATAAAAGTTAATATGTGACACTTTCGACAAAAACCGTATTCGGTACGGTCCGTGGATGCAAATATTGAATCAACAAATTATTATTCCATTTCGTATTGATTGAATTTCTTTTCAGATACTTTCTCTCTCTATTTCACATAAAAATCTCTCTTATTTCTTACTGTTAAAGAAGTTTCACTTCTGCCACGTGTACGTTGCTACACGCGAGTTTTTTTTTTTTTTTGCAAGGAGACCTGGTCTCTTTCTTAATCTAATCAAATATGATTTTTTATAATATAAATATTTTTTATAAAATCAGACTTATTTAAAATCAATTTTATTTGTTAATTTTCCAAATTTTTTCATAAAAAATAAATCAAAGCTCAGACAACAATTGAAATTATCTAACGCTTGACGATATATTAAATTATTGTAATATGAAAAAAATTACCAAAAATATTCAAAAAATGTTTGGTTGACATTTAAAAAGATAATTTTCCATATAAAAGTGTTTCCAACCTCATTTTCACCGTTTTCAAGCAATAAAGAAATTCCCGTAAAACGGGGAAAAATCCCTCTTCTGGCAACACTGGATGCATAACGTGTGCTCAGAAAAAACTTTCACACTAGAGAACATCACAATAATAATCTGGATCTTCGATACTCTGAACAAAGTCTTCAAAATCTTCATCAGATTCAATTCTGTGTCGACAAGGAATAACAGATTTTTCAGATGAAAATTGCTCTTTAATATCAGGATAACCTGGCTTTTGTTGTTTAGATTTGATGGCCTCAAACATTTAATTTTCAAGGTACAACCATAAAAGTTTGAGTACTAGTGTTTTTCGTTGCGAAAAAAAGCAAAGAAATTAATAACCTCATTATGTCCTAACTCGACTTTAGCGGTTATTCCTTGTCGACACAGAATTGAATGCACCAAATTTTCAGTTCAGTTAATGTATTCCTACGGATTTTTTAAACATGAATCGAACCCGCCCATCTAAAGTCCATAGCTTTCACCCTTTCGCTTGATTTGCATGTCATCGTTACATTGACTTCCTTCCTTAACTTCGAAGTTAGTTGACCGATTTTAATAGTTTTTTCTAAACTGTTTTACGCTTCTTACATAATAGGGTATGGGTGGATTGAGGACTGTTGACAACTGCGAGCACCTTAAGGGTGGGGTTATGGTTTTAGCTTAAAAAAAACACTTTGTTTATGAATTTTTTCTTAAGAGTATGTATTGATAAAATTTATTAAAGCTTTTTATACATTATTATGTGTACTCTTAACATTGTTCTGTAATTTTTTTATTCGGAAATATTGAAAACAAGCCGGTGACAGAGCTTTTCCCAGAATGTCCAGGAAAAATAGTAATTTGCGGTGTTCGCTCAAAAATGATCTGATAACAAAAACCATTAAAATTTAGTCAAAGTGTCATCAAATCCTCTTCCCAACGTTCAATGATAATTTTTTTTTTTCATTTAAACATTTTTGGCGACCAGCAAAAGTTTAAACTTATATTTTCCACGAAAAGTTACGGCATTTTGTAAGTGGGAAACCCCCTTAACGTAAAAAAAATGTACCTTAACGTTGGGGGGAATTATTTTATAAATATATATTTTATATTTTAATGTGTACCAAGTTTGAAGCAATTTTTAAATGGCAGTCAAGCAGTTTTTAAATGGCAGTGAACACGGACTTCAAAAACACAACTTGTGGGAAAATCGCTTTAATAAAAAATGGTTTAAAAAAAGAGTTAACCCTCTAACCGGCAAGACCGTAAAAATGATGGAATCCAACCCATATTTTTTTTCCCAAGTAGATATAGTTAAAAGAACCTTAAGTTTTAGTTTTCAGGTAAAACAAACTTTCTGAACGAACGCCAGGTGAAAAATATTGAAAAAAGTCTCTGGACGGTCTTGCCGGTTTGCATGTAAAAAACATCACAGGTAAGTTTTATCTACAAAACAATTTTTATTAAGAAAATAAATCGAAAACAGTTATAAAACATATTATTTTCTATGATGGTAGTCCCAGAAATTATATTTATCAATTTGACCGCATGAATGTAGGTCGCATTTTGAACAAACGACTTGTGTTTCAGACTTTTTGCAATGTTTGCACTTTTTTGATTTTTTTATCTACCCAAAAGTGAAAAGTTATATCTGGAAAGTGTTCGACAATGTGTCGGGTGTGATTTTATCAAAAACATAGTCTGGATCAGCGACATTTTCAGCGATATCAAAAATTTCATCTGCGCTCTCCACATAATCCAAGAACTCGAGCAATTGCTCATAAGACATTGCATCCAAATTGATATTTTTTGTATAACCCCGATTAGTACGATCCATCTTTCGCAAAAAAAAAAAAATCAAATAAAAAATAAGAGAAAATAACAATAGCTGAGACGAAACTGAAAGAAAAGGTAACGCAAACCGGGAAAACTGTCTGCAGACGGCCTTCAAATTTTCGTTTTCCACGCACAACTTATATTATTTTTCACTTCAAATAAATAACAAAACACAAGTACAACATGTGAACTACTTACCGTAAATTATCAAGCTAAGCACTTTATTCTAAATATCTCATTTTTGAAAAAAAGCAAAACAAAAATTTACTCAATAATTAACGCTGTAGATTTGCCGACTTTTCGCATTTAACTGATCAGAGAGCGTTCGTTGATATACTTATATGTGAAACAAAGCACTCTTGTAACGGTTTTAACTTGCTTAAAAAAAAAATAGTTCTTATATGAAACTGGAGCACGAAACCCAAAGACCGTCTTACCGGTTAGAGCGTTAAAAAAACCTTGCCTCGCCCTTAATATCAATCTATGATATATTAAACCTCTTCACGAGTGCGCTTGAAATGCGTTTCAAGCCATTCGTTTGTGGTGCAAGCCTTTGTTATGTTTTGCTCTCATCAATGAAATCAATCCAGGGTACACTGAATAAGGTAGCCGCAAGACGGAGAGCGCGACTGCCGCAAATGTCAAAGCGAACTGCTTCATCTGTTGTTGTGGTTGTTCTTTTTTTCGACAGCCAGTTGATTTTGACACTTTCGGATATGCGAAAGAGAGCACAGTCAGTTTTGCAGCAACCTTGTTATTCAACCATGAATCAAGCGTAACACATCAGAGTGCACTTGTCGCTTGAGCAGAACAAGAACAAACACAAACCGAATCAATGTTATGCACGATTCGACAAAGAAGAATGCAATGAGTTGAAAGTTATGTAAACAACAGCAGATCGCTTGGTGTTATCATTAAATAACTCGTCTGTTGTCATTAAATGAGTTGAATAAGCTCTGCTTGACTAACAGAGTTCTGTTAAGCTCTGAACTCTGCACTGTTGGATCTACTGTTGTGGAAAAAACAAGTGCATTCGTGCAGAGGTTTAATATATATTTAATGAGTTTTTTAAATTTTTTTCATCTTACATATAGTTTCTCTCATACAGATTGTATGAAGGTAACCGGGTACCTTCGTATACACGAAAGAGGAACATTTTTCGTATTCACATGAGGGTTAAAAGTACAATGTGGTTTCTAAGACTGAAGGCCAAGTGTGCTGCGGTATCACAATGGACCAAACTGATCTAAGTGAGCTGGTGTATTTATTACATAGCCTGTCGCTCCTATCTAGCCTAACCTATGTAAGACTCTGCGAGGACCGTTATTTTTTGTTTATGGCGACACATCAGTCTCACGAGAAAATCAGTTTTATTCAAACATTTAAATATTCAATATGTGTAATAAAAAGATACAGTATAAATTGTTACATATGGACTGTTCAGAGTTGAACTAAACCAAGTCAAAAAAATTGTTTTTCCATTTCCAATGCGATTCCACGTAGAATTACGCCGAAAATTCAATTCTGTTTAAAACTTAGTCACAACAATTTTCTTTAAGAAAATTACTGAATAAATACAAGTAAGTTTTCTATAGGACTTCATACAAACCATAAACTTTAAGTCGTTCTATTTCAAAACAAAAATTTTATGACTGGGTTCAGTTCAACTCTGAACCGTCCATATAAATATACTTAAAGCTTTTATATATGTTAGTATAAAATACATAAATATTAGTTTTTATCTAGGTACAATTGTACGAATATAAAACAAAATTATATAAGATTCAAAAAATATTTTCTTTCTAGCCTTTTCCAATCCGAAAAAAGTGCTCAAATCAGTTGTTCAATTCCAGAGCATAACAAAAAAAAAAAGGTTTTGCCTAACCATTAGCCAGATTATTATCAATAATCATTTTAATAATTCTCATGCAGTCTTGTTGTCGGGCGGCTGTATTGCTGATGAGCTCCTCGATGAATTTACTCGGTTCGCTGCTGGTATTCGGTGGTATATCCTGTGTGCAGGAAACATATTTATTGAATATCTCCGTATTCAAGGAGCTGGGCAAATAGTTATTTGTATGACGTTGCAGTTCCTTGCTGAGTTGTCGAGCAGCTGCCAGTAGTGCATCTTTGGACTGTTCATAGCTACGCAACTGTTTGAGACTTTTGAAATCAACGCTGGAGAGTTGCACTGAGTTTTCATTGTGGCTGGCTGTTGTGTCGGTTAGCAGCTGATGGACATAATGATGACGGTCAGATACAAATTTTCCAAGTAAAAATCCTAGACAAAACAAGAACCTTAGTTAGTGTGTTGAAATTGATTGCATGAGCTTGTTCAGGTAATTGAGAATACATCAAAGGAACTAAAAAGAAAAAAAAATGAGGCAAGTGTAGTAAAGCTTCGGGCGAAAGCGAGCTCAAGTAGGCATGTTTATTGAATGTCAACGCGTGGTTGCCGTTTTACCGACAAAGTACAAAGTTGAAAATGTGAGCAAGATAATTAATCGATCAGATTATGTTGTGCTTCACACTTTTGCAAGACTTCCTAACTGTACTTCAAGGATATCGAATGTCAACTTTAGTGGTGCTGTGTAACTAAAAAGCTATAATAGTACGGAAAAGTATTGTTTTTTGTTATGGAAAAGATTATGTTAACCGCTTTTCAGTATATTTATAAAGTTCTTTATAAATAAAGTAACCCAGCTGGTTGAAAATTAAAGCGAGACTCGAAGAATTGCTAGGCAATGGAAGTGAAATTGAAAATATGAAAGCCATCTAGGAATTGCTTTTTTCTTAAAATTTCCACAAATGACATGATCTGATGATTATATGTTTATGAATGATCATAAATACATATATCAATTTTTAGTTCACATGGAATTTATTTTAAATATTTTATTATTTCGTAAGAAACACAACATTATTTAATATTACTTAGCAGATATCTTTTTGGTCCTCCCAAAAAGACCCGTAGCCAAGGAGTGTGTGCTATTCTGTTTGAAGGAGTGTGGGCTTCAAACAGAAAAAATTCGGGTTTAAAATTCAATAAATCTTTAAAAATTTTGTAAAGCGGTTTAATATAAAAATTTTTAAAAGCAATCGTTGTGAATCCTTGTAGTCTTAAGTGTTTTTTAAAGTGTTTATTTTAAAAATCCGATATACCCTGCTCGTCAAAAGAGAACTAAGAGTTTTTGGTGCTTAAGCATTTCAATACGACAAGGATATGACTTCGCAAAAAAAAAAAAATAAAAATTTCAATAATGAAAACAAAATATAATATTAATTATATTAATTCATAAGGAACACAAAACATATAACTTACCCGAAACCATGGTGAAGAAAGCAACAATGAAGATAATACTCAGACATTTACGTTTTGTAATATATTCACGATCATGTGGCAACGTATTGGCACGTACAGCTGATTCATAGCTTATAACTTGATGCATGTTGCTTTGATGCATCCTTTCTGAATTAAAATCTCTTTCAGGTTCCAAAAAGTTTCCAACAATCAATCCAACATCAATCAGGGTAAATTAAGTTCAGATAAAAACGAATATTGTGTAGAATCAATCGGAAAAACAACCTAAAATTCAAATTTTTAAGATATAAATTTAGTAGAAAATTTATAAGACTTTTAAAAAAATAAGTGGAATCATGGTTATTTAAAAAATGTAAATAATTTCATTAACTTAAAAAAATTAAAAAAATCGAATATATAAAAATCTCGTGTCACGATGTAAGTGTTTGAACTCCTCCTAAACGGCTGGACCGATTTTAATGAAATTTTTTTTGTACACTTGGTAGGTATGAGAATAGGTCGTAAAGTATTTTTCACCCTCTTACCCGCGAGGGGCGTGGCAATTTTTCAAGAACACAAATTTATTGGTTCTACTTTCGTCTATAAGTCAGTATCAAATTTTGAGCGATCTTTGGGAAGAGGGGCAGGGCACAGCCCATAAAATAACATTTTTTGATATCGGATAGATTTGGAACTAAATGTCGTATAACAATGAAACTCAGTATGAAAAAACTGATTGGTCAAGTCTTTCAAGTATAAAACAAACACGGACATTGGAAAACGAGGCGTGGCTCTGCCCATACAATTGAAATTTTCGATACAGAAATTTAACTGATCAACCGTCAACTCTCTGCAGACAATGGCAAACCTCAGAGAGGAAAAGAACGTTGTTTTAAACTTCTTGAGAACTTGGACACCAGCGGTCAATTGTGTACAAACAATAAGTAACATATCGGACACAATTACTATAATGCTATGTCTACACGGAGAGTTAAGTTAATTTTAACTAACTTTTAACCGAAGTTGTTCATACATAGATTCACACGTAGCAGAATTGAGTTTATTTTCTCATCTGGCATCTCTGCGTGTACAAGCGTTTTTTCTTGCTTTGCGAAGCACTGCTTTTTTCATCCCATATTGGATGAATACTTCATTCCCTACTTTTGCCCAATTCCTTTTCGAAGTTCTTTTACTCATTTGTAAACAGCGCATAGTTAAAAATATAAATTGTATGATTTAAGGGGGGACATGACATTGGCCGTTTATTGAAATCGAATTTTTTGAAGCTTTTTTTTATAATATTGTATTTTAGTAAAAATTCTTAAAATTCCAAGACAAAAAATTTCGTGGAAAAATTTTTACGGGTTCAAAAGTTACAGCCGGATTAGTGAGAGCGAATTTTTAGTTTTCTTTGCATTTTTCTATGTTCACAAACTTTGAACGCCTTTATCTCGAAATTTTATTTATTTTCGTACTGGTTGCGGCACTAGCGGGTTAATTTTTTGACGAAAAAAAAAAGCTCGTGTCATACGATAGCGAATCAAGTTAAAAAATACACAAAAAAAACTTTTTTCGATTTTTTATGAATTTTTAAAGTCAATATTTTTTTCGAAAAAAACACACTTTCAAAATTTGGAACAACACCAAAAATTGAAAACAAATTTTTAAAAAAAGCTGCTGTCATACGATAACAAATTTTGTCAAGAATTAAAAAAGTCATTTTTTTCCAGATCGGACAATTTTTGCGACTCCCAGCGCTGCACGAGGCCCCGTTTTTTTCTCTGCCGCCAGTTTTGAGCTCTATAAAACCATGTTGGAGTGAGAAATATATTTTTTAAAATTTTTTTTTTTGTAATTTGTTTTGGAAAAATGTTTGTTTTTGACTGAGCTATGAATTTTTTAAAAAGGTCTGTTTTCTCTGCCGCGAATGTTATGCCATGTTCACACAGAGAGTTTAGTTTGCGTTTCCAGTACAAAGTTGCGTTTTGCTTAAGTTGCCCCTGAACTCAATTTAAACGCTGGCGTTTCCAGTAAAATTTTGCAGGAGAAAACGCAACTAAACTCAACTTGCTTTCTACGTTTACCAAAACTCAATTTGATACATGCCTAAAAGTATGCTAGTGTTTGATAAAAACATTCGTTCAGTTAGATTTTAGCTGTGTTCGATTCGAATGAACGATAAAAAATGCCAACAACAGCTGATTCTCAATTGTGCAAATTTCTATTTGTATTTTATTATTAACAAAAATAAGCCAAAAAACAAATAAAAGAATTTGGGAAAGTTTAGAAGATGGAGGTTTCTCATCAGTCAGTCAGTATGGGCCGAAAAAAGCTGAGTTTTGAGCGAAATTCCAAATATTGGCATTATGTGAACATGGCATTATGTCCCACCTTAAGAGTCAGCAGTTATATTTTGATATTCTTATCAAAGAAGTTTCTTCGTCAAAAATATCACTGACTTAAACTTTTATATAATTTTGTGCATACTTTTAGGCACTTTTAACGTTGAGTTATAAAAAACTCTTTGTACTGGTAACTCAAACTTAACTTTCTGTGTGGACATTTAACATAACATAATTCCGTAGAAATGTGAGTGCGGAACGTTCAATTTGTTTGAAAAATGTATAGCATAGTTCTAGGCTTTTTGATTTTGTCAAAAAACACTTCAAAATTTGTACATATATTTTTGCCATTTTGAAGTTTTCAATTTTGCAAAAAAAACAGTAAAACATTTTGCTGGGATTTTTTGGCGAAAAACTTTATTAAGTGATTCTCGGCTTCAAAGAAATTATAGTGAAGATAGAGAAAAAAAAACATTGATAGTCAGACGTGGTCAATTTCATGAAATTTTTTAAACAATCTCTCAGAATTTTTTCTTGGTCAAAAAAAAAAAAAAATTTCAAAATATTGCGTATGAAAAATGTTTTAAGAGTCTTAATCAATTTTTTAAAAAAGCATTCATGATTACTTTTTGATATTTTGAACATGCTAAATCGAAATTTCTTTATTAGAAATTTTTGACAAATGATAAGTTGATACCAAGAAGCAACTTTACTGATAAATTACATTGATAGGTAAAAGTGCGATTATAGTGTTAGAAATCAGCTTTTGGCTGAAAACTATAAGATTTTAGTATAATTTAAATTAATGTGAATTTTTATAGAGCCCTAATTTTATCTAAAAGTAAATCAATGATTACATTGAAATAACAAATTTTTGTTTTTTCGTTTTAACATTGACTTGCTTGATACTTACTGATTAAATATCATTCGACCATAACATAATATCGAAGTTTTCCCAAAAATTCCGATATAGTTGTTATCTCGCCCAAAAGCATACAATAAGAAAACCTCAACAATTTTAAAAGAGCTTTTATTCGAATCTAATAAATGATATTTCATTAAAATTCAGCCTCAAATAAGATTATTTATCATCATGAACCCCCTTCTTATATATTCTGAAGTCATTCCTTTCATAAAGTCATTCCCGTTCTTGACAATGCATTTCATAGCTTAAAAATTCCTTCCCCAACGGATTGAAAGTATCTTGCGTTCTGCTTACTATCTGTTGCCCCGCACTTCAAAGACTCTTCACAGAGTTTTTCCTTTTCTTTAACCTTTCCTAACCGCTTAAAGTACAGCATGACTTTGATTGCTTTGACAGAGGTCGTGCCTTGAATGCATAAAATGAAAATTTGTCCTTGTCATTTTTTTTTCTCTGCACTTCTACTTCAAGTTGCTTCTAATTATAAAGCCCATTTGGTAAAGAAGATGCTTGAAATATTTGTAAAATAACAAAATAAGACTCATGTTAAGAAAACGTAATAAAGAAAATAAAACCAAAAATAAAGCTTAATGGCTTTTAATTTTAGCATGTTAGTTTAAGCTATGTTATTCTGTTACACACCAACTATTGAATTAAGGAACACATTTAAATGTTTAAAACACACAATGTTAAATGTATTTATTTACCAAAGTTACTGAGTTATGGCCGAAAATATTTGACCAAAGAAAAATAATTGTTAAATGTTAAATGTTAAATGTTAAATGTTAAATGTTAAATGTTAAATGTTAAATGTTAAATGTTAAATGTTAAATGTTAAATGTTAAATGTTAAATGTTAAATGTTAAATGTTAAATGTTAAATGTTAAATGTTAAATGTTAAATGTTAAATGTTAAATGTTAAATGTTAAATGTTAAATGTTAAATGTTAAATGTTAAATGTTAAATGTTAAATGTTAAATGTTAAATGTTAAATGTTAAATGTTAAATGTTAAATGTTAAATGTTAAATGTTAAATGTTAAATGTTAAATGTTAAATGTTAAATGTTAAATGTTAAATGTTAAATGTTAAATGTTAAATGTTAAATGTTAAATGTTAAATGTTAAATGTTAAATGTTAAATGTTAAATGTTAAATGTTAAATGTTAAATGTTAAATGTTAAATGTTAAATGTTAAATGTTAAATGTTAAATGTTAAATGTTAAATGTTAAATGTTAAATGTTAAATGTTAAATGTTAAATGTTAAATGTTAAATGTTAAATGTTAAATGTTAAATGTTAAATGTTAAATGTTAAATGTTAAATGTTAAATGTTAAATGTTAAATGTTAAATGTTAAATGTTAAATGTTAAATGTTAAATGTTAAATGTTAAATGTTAAATGTTAAATGTTAAATGTTAAATGTTAAATGTTAAATGTTAAATGTTAAATGTTAAATGTTAAATGTTAAATGTTAAATGTTAAATGTTAAATGTTAAATGTTAAATGTTAAATGTTAAATGTTAAATGTTAAATGTTAAATGTTAAATGTTAAATGTTAAATGTTAAATGTTAAATGTTAAATGTTAAATGTTAAATGTTAAATGTTAAATGTTAAATGTTAAATGTTAAATGTTAAATGTTAAATGTTAAATGTTAAATGTTAAATGTTAAATGTTAAATGTTAAATGTTAAATGTTAAATGTTAAATGTTAAATGTTAAATGTTAAATGTTAAATGTTAAATGTTAAATGTTAAATGTTAAATGTTAAATGTTAAATGTTAAATGTTAAATGTTAAATGTTAAATGTTAAATGTTAAATGTTAAATGTTAAATGTTAAATGTTAAATGTTAAATGTTAAATGTTAAATGTTAAATGTTAAATGTTAAATGTTAAATGTTAAATGTTAAATGTTAAATGTTAAATGTTAAATGTTAAATGTTAAATGTTAAATGTTAAATGTTAAATGTTAAATGTTAAATGTTAAATGTTAAATGTTAAATGTTAAATGTTAAATGTTAAATGTTAAATGTTAAATGTTAAATGTTAAATGTTAAATGTTAAATGTTAAATGTTAAATGTTAAATGTTAAATGTTAAATGTTAAATGTTAAATGTTAAATGTTAAATGTTAAATGTTAAATGTTAAATGTTAAATGTTAAATGTTAAATGTTAAATGTTAAATGTTAAATGTTAAATGTTAAATGTTAAATGTTAAATGTTAAATGTTAAATGTTAAATGTTAAATGTTAAATGTTAAATGTTAAATGTTAAATGTTAAATGTTAAATGTTAAATGTTAAATGTTAAATGTTAAATGTTAAATGTTAAATGTTAAATGTTAAATGTTAAATGTTAAATGTTAAATGTTAAATGTTAAATGTTAAATGTTAAATGTTAAATGTTAAATGTTAAATGTTAAATGTTAAATGTTAAATGTTAAATGTTAAATGTTAAATGTTAAATGTTAAATGTTAAATGTTAAATGTTAAATGTTAAATGTTAAATGTTAAATGTTAAATGTTAAATGTTAAATGTTAAATGTTAAATGTTAAATGTTAAATGTTAAATGTTAAATGTTAAATGTTAAATGTTAAATGTTAAATGTTAAATGTTAAATGTTAAATGTTAAATGTTAAATGTTAAATGTTAAATGTTAAATGTTAAATGTTAAATGTTAAATGTTAAATGTTAAATGTTAAATGTTAAATGTTAAATGTTAAATGTTAAATGTTAAATGTTAAATGTTAAATGTTAAATGTTAAATGTTAAATGTTAAATGTTAAATGTTAAATGTTAAATGTTAAATGTTAAATGTTAAATGTTAAATGTTAAATGTTAAATGTTAAATGTTAAATGTTAAATGTTAAATGTTAAATGTTAAATGTTAAATGTTAAATGTTAAATGTTAAATGTTAAATGTTAAATGTTAAATGTTAAATGTTAAATGTTAAATGTTAAATGTTAAATGTTAAATGTTAAATGTTAAATGTTAAATGTTAAATGTTAAATGTTAAATGTTAAATGTTAAATGTTAAATGTTAAATGTTAAATGTTAAATGTTAAATGTTAAATGTTAAATGTTAAATGTTAAATGTTAAATGTTAAATGTTAAATGTTAAATGTTAAATGTTAAATGTTAAATGTTAAATGTTAAATGTTAAATGTTAAATGTTAAATGTTAAATGTTAAATGTTAAATGTTAAATGTTAAATGTTAAATGTTAAATGTTAAATGTTAAATGTTAAATGTTAAATGTTAAATGTTAAATGTTAAATGTTAAATGTTAAATGTTAAATGTTAAATGTTAAATGTTAAATGTTAAATGTTAAATGTTAAATGTTAAATGTTAAATGTTAAATGTTAAATGTTAAATGTTAAATGTTAAATGTTAAATGTTAAATGTTAAATGTTAAATGTTAAATGTTAAATGTTAAATGTTAAATGTTAAATGTTAAATGTTAAATGTTAAATGTTAAATGTTAAATGTTAAATGTTAAATGTTAAATGTTAAATGTTAAATGTTAAATGTTAAATGTTAAATGTTAAATGTTAAATGTTAAATGTTAAATGTTAAATGTTAAATGTTAAATGTTAAATGTTAAATGTTAAATGTTAAATGTTAAATGTTAAATGTTAAATGTTAAATGTTAAATGTTAAATGTTAAATGTTAAATGTTAAATGTTAAATGTTAAATGTTAAATGTTAAATGTTAAATGTTAAATGTTAAATGTTAAATGTTAAATGTTAAATGTTAAATGTTAAATGTTAAATGTTAAATGTTAAATGTTAAATGTTAAATGTTAAATGTTAAATGTTAAATGTTAAATGTTAAATGTTAAATGTTAAATGTTAAATGTTAAATGTTAAATGTTAAATGTTAAATGTTAAATGTTAAATGTTAAATGTTAAATGTTAAATGTTAAATGTTAAATGTTAAATGTTAAATGTTAAATGTTAAATGTTAAATGTTAAATGTTAAATGTTAAATGTTAAATGTTAAATGTTAAATGTTAAATGTTAAATGTTAAATGTTAAATGTTAAATGTTAAATGTTAAATGTTAAATGTTAAATGTTAAATGTTAAATGTTAAATGTTAAATGTTAAATGTTAAATGTTAAATGTTAAATGTTAAATGTTAAATGTTAAATGTTAAATGTTAAATGTTAAATGTTAAATGTTAAATGTTAAATGTTAAATGTTAAATGTTAAATGTTAAATGTTAAATGTTAAATGTTAAATGTTAAATGTTAAATGTTAAATGTTAAATGTTAAATGTTAAATGTTAAATGTTAAATGTTAAATGTTAAATGTTAAATGTTAAATGTTAAATGTTAAATGTTAAATGTTAAATGTTAAATGTTAAATGTTAAATGTTAAATGTTAAATGTTAAATGTTAAATGTTAAATGTTAAATGTTAAATGTTAAATGTTAAATGTTAAATGTTAAATGTTAAATGTTAAATGTTAAATGTTAAATGTTAAATGTTAAATGTTAAATGTTAAATGTTAAATGTTAAATGTTAAATGTTAAATGTTAAATGTTAAATGTTAAATGTTAAATGTTAAATGTTAAATGTTAAATGTTAAATGTTAAATGTTAAATGTTAAATGTTAAATGTTAAATGTTAAATGTTAAATGTTAAATGTTAAATGTTAAATGTTAAATGTTAAATGTTAAATGTTAAATGTTAAATGTTAAATGTTAAATGTTAAATGTTAAATGTTAAATGTTAAATGTTAAATGTTAAATGTTAAATGTTAAATGTTAAATGTTAAATGTTAAATGTTAAATGTTAAATGTTAAATGTTAAATGTTAAATGTTAAATGTTAAATGTTAAATGTTAAATGTTAAATGTTAAATGTTAAATGTTAAATGTTAAATGTTAAATGTTAAATGTTAAATGTTAAATGTTAAATGTTAAATGTTAAATGTTAAATGTTAAATGTTAAATGTTAAATGTTAAATGTTAAATGTTAAATGTTAAATGTTAAATGTTAAATGTTAAATGTTAAATGTTAAATGTTAAATGTTAAATGTTAAATGTTAAATGTTAAATGTTAAATGTTGAATCTTTTAAAATATTAAATTTTAACCACATTGCTGCGAATGGCATTGGTTATCTTATGGAATCATGCCAATATCATTAAATCATTAAATTCGAACTTCATCGGAATACCAGTAGATTGAAAAACCAACTTAGAAGCAAGCTGAATTCCGACACTCCTATCTTAATTGTTTTTTGTTTTTATATCATTCTGTGCAATATTGTTAATTATTTCATATGAGTGTGTGAAAGCAAAATGTGAGCTCTTGACGTGATGTGAAAGCACTTTTTAAGCAAAATTACCCACAAAAAACACATGCACTGCACAACCCCTCATCCACTCACATATACCTTCACATACTTGCACAAACACATGCATTGTTATTCAGGCACGAAATTCTTGAGTGAGGGATATTTGCTAAAAATAAAAGGATATGAGAGCACAAACGTACATGCCTACATGTAAATATAAATATCTAAGGATGCTTCCTTCTGCTGCTTACTGTTACACTTATGCGTTGTTTTTTTTTTTGTTTTTGTTGCTTACGTTTTGCTGTTGCTGTTGTTGTTCTTCAGGGCAACATATTATTGAGTGGCGCTTGCAATATTGTCAACAGGCACATTTTTGCAGGTGGTGGGAAGTATTTTTTTTTGTTGTTTAGTTCTTGTGATTTCAATGTTAATTGTTGGCATTGTTAAGATCATGGTTATTGTTATTGGTGCTATTGTAGTTAAAGCATTTTATTATTCCGCTGATAGTTGTGCGAAGTTCAATACAGAAATAATTCCTATAGATAACTTTAACCACATATATTCACTTTCGTATCTTTTTTATCAGATTTTTATTTTGTTTTTATTATAAACCAAAAGCTTTTGAAATATTTCTAATAAACACAAAAAAAAAAACCAATTGTAATAAACATACTTCTACCAATATTTACCTGCACATTTATAAATTTTTCAATTCTATTAAAAAAAGCAATATACAAATATTTCCTGCATTCTCACAATAGATGCAGAACAATTTTACGAAATCTTTTAGAGTGCAAAATTAAATTCCTGCAAATACTGCAAACGTAGTAATAGTGATGCGTATACCGTGTTGACACACACAATAGCTTATGCCAAAGGCTTTCATGTTTTAAAGGTCTTTCGGCACCTTTAGAGTAGAATTTTCAATACATATTCTTTTATTTTTATTTGTCTCTTTGGAATGGAATGGCAAAATATATCTACGGATTCAACAAATTTCTAGTCTACAAATTTGTTTCTTAAAATCTACTTGTGTGACTCGAAGTGTTAATGTTTAGGAACGAGTGTTTTTTCGAAATGAGTTTTATTGTTTGTTTATTTGTTAATTATTGGCATTAGAAATGCAATTTTTTTTAAGCTTAATCCTTAACTTGATTAAAATAATATGAGGAGGAAATCAAGTGACGAAGTGATGGAGCATTTGGAAATACATTGAAAATTTTGTGGCCAAAACTTTTATGGATTCCATGGAGCATTTGAACATAAATGATGATTCTTTGCTTTCATTGGATGCAACAGGATTATCTAAGATCATAAGCGAGTCATTGGATCTTTAATTGATTCCATGTACCATTTTACAAAAATGTATGGTTTTATGACCAATCGGGTTAATGGGATTATCTGATCATTGGTCACAGGCGGTTCATTGGAAGTTTTATGAATTTGATCGAGGACTTGGACAAAAATGGATGATTATGAGGTGTCTTGGATTGATGGTCACACATAAGTCAGTTGAACTTTTATAGATTCTATGGTGACCGTGGCATGCAGGTTAAGTGTGTGGCCTGGCATGCGCGGAGCCCGGTTCGATCCCCAGCCGCGGCGAAAAGTTTTTTCAATAAAAAATTTTTCTGATCGGTCACCACCTCTCTGCAGACAATGGCAAACCTCAGAGAGTAAACAATGCCGTTCGGAGTCGGCATAAAACATGTAGGTCCAGTTCTCGTTCAATTGTGTGCAAACATTTAATAACTCACATAACACAATTGATCATAAGAAGCTCGGTCAAAGTCCTTTCAAGGGCTGAAATAGCCAATTTGTTGTTTTTTTTTTATGGACCCTCAGCATACAGTGAGATTATCTCTGGACACAATTAAATAATTTAGATTTCATTCACCCCTTGTTGAAAAATATCCCTTTTTTAAACTTTTTACGGAAAATTGGTGTTGGGCGAGTGGACTGGATAAGTTTTGTTTGAATGAAATCGATTTGAACGAATGTCTTAACTTAAGTAACTTTTTAGGTATGGCTGATGGTGAACATCATACGACTGACTTTGATCCGTTGCTTATTATCTTACATCAAACAAGTAAGATAAGTCTAAAGTCGATCTAGGCCGACTATGAAATACCCTAAACCTACTTTTAAAAAAAAATTATATTATTGAAAATGGGTGTGTCCGTTTGCTGATGAAGCCTTTATTTTTTATGCATTTAAATGTTGATGAAAAATTTACACATACCAATTTTTATTCCTGTAGCTCACAATTAATGCCTTTATTTTGCTTTCGCTATGGGAGGTGGGCGTGTTCATTGACGGATTACTCCCAATTTTTGAACACACCTTAGTCTTGGTTTAAAATACATACGTACCAAATTTGATCTCTCTATGACAAACATAACCTTATTTATTGAGTTTTAAGCTTTTTGGTTTGTATGGGAGGTAGGCTTGTCCGTAGGCGGATGACGTCCATTTTTCAAAACCATCTTTTTTTTTTGTCGTAAAAAACATACGTGCCAAATTTTATCTCTATACGTTAAAAATAGGTTTACTTATTGCGTTTTCAATTTTTGGATTGTATGGGAGGAGGGTGTGTCCGTGCGCGGATGATACGCGAATTTTCCGAAGACATCTTTGTGTTCATATAAAACACATACATACCAAATTTTATTGTTGTAGGTTAAATATGAGCTAATTTATCCAGTTTTCAATTTTTGCTTTGTATGGGAGGTAGGCGTGTCCATGAGCGGATGATGTCCATTTTTCAAAACTATCTTTGTTTTGTTATAAAAAAACATATGTGTCAAATTTTATCTCTGTAAGTTAAACAGAGGCTTATTTATTGCGTTTTAAATTTTTTGGTTGTACGTCAGGTGGGCGTGTCCGTGGGAGGATTACACCCATTTTTCGAAGACGTCTTTGTGTTGATGCAAAACGCATACATACTAAATTTTATAGTTGTAGGTTAACTATGAGTTGAGTTATGCAGTTTTAAATTATTGCGTTGTATGGGATGTAGGCGTGTCCATGGGCGGATTCCAAAAATATTCAATAGTGCAGATCCTTGGGTCCATGTGACCATGTGTACCAAGTTTCATTCAATTATCTCAACTCCTTCTTCTTATCCTGTGTTTACGGACAACACACAGACGGACGGACATGAATTGCTCGACTCACGAGGTGACGCTGATCAATAATATATATACTTTTTTATGCCGGACTCGCTTCGTTCTATGCGTTACAAACGTTTGCACAAAGTTAATGTAGCCTGACCTTTCAGGTTTAGGATATAAAAATTAAAATCTGTTTGTTTGTTCGATTGAGCTGATTTTAAACACTGAGTGCGTTTCACAAAGAGGAAGATCATAGGGGGTGTAAAAAGTAGGTAAAATTATGTGGGCGTGGCACTCTATAATAACTCATAAGCGCTTGGACCGATTTCGATGAAATTTGGTATGAACGTTCATCTGCACCCAAGATAAAACATAAAATAAAAAAAAATTCCGAAGACTTCCGCAAGAGGGCGCTTTAAGTAGTGCATTTTTAAGACTCAATAACTCCTAAACGCCTGGGCCGATTTCAATGAAAGTTGGTATGTACGTTCAACAGATAAAATACATATTTATATGAATAGAATAGAAAGCATTTTAACGAATACGAGCAGAAGCTATATAAAGATGAACAAAAATTAACCGAACAGTATCGAAATTATACCGAAGTTGAACAAAAACAATCCATAAATCGAATCAATGCTAAAAGGATTTTTTGAAATTGTAATTTTTTTGAGATACAATTTCTTATTAAAAGCATGCTAAGAAAAACTTTAAACGCCTTTTTCTCGAAATGGCTTTTTTCAAAGTGCGTGACCATTTTCCTTAGAAACCAGACGATAGATCGAGACGTTGAAGATGTCATTTTTTTTTTTTTTGTTATCATGTACGGCAGGTACAGTTTTACGGAGTTTTGACTAACCCAAAAAACGATAATTTAAAAAATTTAAAAATTTAATTGATAATTTAAAAAACGTTAAAATGAGAGGAGTTTTGAAATTCGTCCTTTTCTCTGCTCGAGGCACAACCCCGAGTCCAATCAGTTATATCCGCTAGTTTTTTACTTAAAAATAATTTATACAATTAATAATTTTTTATACAATTTAAATGTATATGTTTTGAAAAGATTAAAACAAATATTTTTTGAAGGCGCCACACCGCCTTAACCATATAAATAAATTTTCGGTCTTTCCCGAAAACCGAAAACATATTTTGAGTTGAGACAGCCGTACACATGATGAACGATTTTAGTGCATGATATTAGTGCATGCATGAATGAAGTTCATAAGTCATCTTTAAGAGAACCGACTAAAAATAAAATAATATAAAAAAAAACAAAAGGACCTTTCGTATATTTTTCTTGAAGTCATGAAGCTCTTTCTAAAACACGAATTTTGAACAATAACTCTGACAAAATTTTCCTTAATTTTCCTTAATTAAAGCTTGTGATAAAAGTTATTTTTTGCAAGAATAGCTCTTCAAGGATTTGGTCCTTGAATAACAAATGTCACTATTTGTTTACTTTTCTTAAAAGAATTTGTATTAACTTTATCAACAAATTAAATCCGAAGTTAGTTCGCTGGTATATGTAGATATATATAAATAAATGTTATAATTTAAATATTTTTTAAAATTCTTGAGCGTATTTTATTTTACTGTTATTCTTGCTCTAATATTTATGTTTCATTTATTTTTATAGTAGTAGTTGTAGAAAATCTTCATAGTGCCAACGTAGTAAAAAGGAGTCTCTCGTATTTTATTTTCATTCGCTTATGTGTAGCTTATATAAAACATGCACTTCGTCCAATATTGCACACATTGAGTTATCCTGACAGTCTTCACTAGTCCTACATCCCAGTTTCAAAGGCATCTTACTTCACCCACGCACATGTTGCAATTAAACGCAGGCATGAATAAAGCAACAAAACAAAACAAAACAAAAAAATACAACACAAAATCATAGCAGTCAATGACCTCTTCCTGCAAGTACAAACTTTCACTTACTCCACTCATTGAGGTTTGCTACTCTGGTCCTTTTGTTTGATGCTCTCGTGCAGCGCTCTTTACTGCCTGTCAATGGCGCATCACTTGTGATTTACACACTTTTATTAAAAAAAAAAAATGTATTTTCCGATTTTCACAAAACTTTTATAGATAATTTATTGCATGATTTGTTGCTTTAACTAGGATATGCAAGAAATATATTCAAAATTTATTTTTCAACTGATATGCAACACATTAATTTTTGCTAACTTGGCTTGATTTAAATCATGGCTGATTTAATGGATTTGATTCGCTTGCAACTGCTTTTCTACTGAGCTGAAGTTGAATTTTACCCTCGTTTAAATGGCTTTTCATGTGCAAGAAATGCTCAAGTTGCTGTTGGAGTATTTCGGAGCAGAGAGTTGAATGCATTGCTTTGGCTCTCTGGAGTAAATGTGAATTTATGTGGAACTTTTCATTATTCTTAACACGTATTAATTAAATCATTTAGACAGAATTTTTTTTTTAATTCTTTTGCTTAGGTTTTGTAAAGAAAATAAACAATTTTTTTGAAAAGGATGTGTCAATAAAATCCTTTTATATATACTTACTCTGTGCTGCACTCTATTACGCGTCTTAAAGCACATTCCATGCTGCAGCTTTTGACTGACAACCGGAAGTTAAGATTATTGTTATACAAAAACTCTTCTACACTTGTTGAACATAGCTTTTGTATGCTATAAAAAGTTTTGCAAGCTTTATTGGCTGAAGCTTTATTATACAAACCAACAGCTGTTTATCTCTATGAAAAGCTCTGAGCTCTACTTAATGGCCTGTTGTTAGCTTTTTTGTGGTGTTCTTTTATTTGAAACACATGCAGAGCTTGTCATTGTTTACTATTCGGAAAATGCTGTCTACAGCCGGCTTTTCCGCAATCGATTTCCATCACAAGGTATGTCACTGAAGCCCTACACTGCTATCTTTGATCACGTTTTGTTAAATCATTCAACAAATATGTATTGTTTTGGAAAATTTAAACATTCTTAAAATAGCTTAGAGGTAGCTCACATGCAGACATAGACGATGGCATTTGGTAGCTTGTTTGTAGTCTGCACTTTCGATGTAGACTTTTATCGCTTAACTAAGGTTTTTCTTTATGTTCTTTTGACTAACGTTTCCGCAGTTCACTTTAATTACGTTTTTAAATTCTTTTTATTTTGCTAGATTTTTCGTAACTGTCTTAGAAAATAGTATTTGTCGGTTTGAATCTGTTTTTTGAAAAAAAAACCTTTATCTTCTATGGAATTTTGAATTGATTTGGGTGCTTTTTTGAAATTCCATAAAAAAACTAAGAATATTTTTATCAGTATTTTTTTTATAAGATACCATTCATATTTTAACAATAAAAAAAATAAAATTCTGGTCGAGGAAACTTATACATTCATTCAAATAATGAAAAAAATTAAGCTAAAAATTTTGACAAATACAAAATCACTGGCTGCTAAGTGAAGGGGCGGGGGGATTTACATGATTCCAACCAGTGTTGCCGGAGTAAATTTATTTTTATATCCAAAACAGAAAATAAAAATAGCCAAAATGAAAAAAAAATAGCCAAAAGGTTAATTAATTGTATTAGAAAAAAGAAACAAAACTAACATTCATGCCTTTTTTAACTAACTAGTTTTTTGTACAACATAGTACTGTTTTTTACGGGAAACAGATTTACAAACATGTTTGTTCTTAAATATGTTATAAAAAATTATGTGTTAAAAATATAAGAGCATATTTTAACACATTTAGGGCAAATATCCTTTAAAAAGACAGACCTTTAATATAGAAGGACCTTAGCTCATTAATGTTTTACTTGATAAGAGTAAAAAAACTTAATAAAAGTAAGGTTTGCATTTTCGGAAGTAAAAACTGTATTACATTTTTTTTTTTTAGCTTCGAATCAAGGATTTCAGGTGTTAAACGTATTCAGTCAAGTCTGCCTTGGTTCAGAAATGGGAGATAGATAAGTAGGTGAGAAAGTGAAATCAAGTGAAACAAGTGGAGAATGTTTTATATGTGGCGTAATGCTATAATTTTAATGCTTAATTTTACTTTTGAAAACAAACCACAATTACTTTCAATGATCAAAGTTAAATACATTGTTGCATAATCTCATGTGACACATGATTCGAGATGTTGCATGTCAAATTATTGGATATTTTGCGCTCGGCTGCACGATTAGCATCACTGGCAGGTCGTCTTCAAATGAAGAGAGAATTCACCCTCACGTTTAAATTTTAAACCATTTCCCTGCAAACATTTGGAAGACGATTGGCAGAGAAGTGGATTTTGCGTTGCACCAGTGATTCGCCCAAGTGTTTTTGGGAAAATGCATCGCTTTTCAAATGCTCAAGCAATGAATGCGCGAGTCACGAAAATTTTTAAAATGTTCCTTCGCTCATTTCGGCGATTGTTGGAAGATGGATTTTTGAAAAATATTCAAAATCAATTATGGGAATATGACGAAAGGCTCTGAAAAATAGTTAAAATTAATCAAAAAGTTGAAATAGTATAGTTTCGAAGCAACGTCACATTATATCGAAGCGAAATAAAAACAAGTTCACAAAAACATTCATTGAATTCGGACAGAACAACGATGCTTCAGAGCAAATTGCTGAGGACTCTTATATGGACTTCGTTTGCCACCCTTTTCGGCGAATTTCTTATAACTCCTCTCGGCGGTTCATTGGCAAATCTTTCCGGCGAACCGGCCTTAGCAGCTTGCAGTCGGTGATACTCGGATGATGCGATTCTTAGGCAATTGAAAATGTTATATGTAAAATAAAAAAGAAATTTTCGCCGGAATGCAAAAACATAGCCGGGTAAAAAAAATAGCCAAATGAAAAATAAAATCGCCAAATAGCCAAAACTGATCACGAGCAAAAAAAATAGCCACTTTTGGCTATAAATAGCCAAAACGGCAACACTGATTCCAACCCTTCTGGTGATCTGTAGAAGAAAAGAAAAAGATTCTTAATAATTATGAATGTCGCTTTTTTCTGAACTACGGAAACTATAATTTTTTCTTTCAAAAATAGTGGGCGTTGAGAAAGAAGTATTTTTTTTTACTTTTTTTCAAAGTTTTAAATTTTTAAAAATCGTTAAAAGCAAAATATTATGCTTAATTAAAGTTTCAACAATGGCAGGATCTAAGCCAAATTTCGAGTTAATCGGTTCAGTAGAACTTCAGATATCACGTCAGACATATACAGTGGCTCACAGCTTATTTGATACAGTGCCTGATTTAAAATAAAAATCGGTGTAACTTCAAAACTAAGAAATGTATAGACAAAATTTAAATGTAGCTTAATAGGCGTGTATTCAACAAAAATGATGCACAAAACGGAATTCACAAAAATAAAACTCCTCGCCCCACTAGAAAGGAAAACCAGTTACAGAGCAAATATTTATCTCTCAGCTTATTTGATACAGTCTCTTCTGTACGCTTATACCCTATAGTGCCGAGCTGTTGATCGATGTTTTATTTTTCTCTACATTTACCGTTATTTTCGGTGTCAGTCACAGCAAAATTTTAGTTTGATCTCGCAAGTCTAAGTGTTGATTAAAGACTTAAAAATAATGGGTCGTCGCACCATAATTGAGCCGCTTTAGTTGGGTTTAAACCAATATAAATTTGCGCAATCGGTTCGGAAAATTGCTCAAAATGTTAATTGAAGTGCGTCTACAGTACAGCATATCATTCAACGCTTTTTTCGCGAGAATCGGGTGAAAGATAACGGTAGAAGTGCACCAAAAAAAATGTTTAACATGTCTGACGAGCGATATATTGTCCGGAAATATAAGGCAAATCCGAAGTTGTCGGCCCCAAAAGTGGTTACCGAGATACAGCACGAATTGGGTAAGTCGTGCAGTACAGAAACCGTCGGCCGTATGCTTCGCGACTGTGACTTTCATGGTCAAGTAGCTTGAAAAAGCCTTTCATAAGCAAGATAAATCAGCAAAGTCGACTTGTTTTTGCTAAGGAGCATGCTTGCAAGACCTCTGACTTCTGGAACACCGTAATTTCTTTCTGATGAATCCAAGTTCAACCTGTTTGGCTCCGACGGCATGTCCTACGTCTGGCGGAAACCAAACACAGAGCTAAACAAACAGAACCTTAAAACTACTGTAAAGCATGGCGGCAGTAGCATTATTGTTTGGGCCTGTATGTCTGCAGCCGGTGTAGGAAATTTAGAATTTATTGAAGGAATAATGAACAAAAATATGTACCTTGACATACTGAAGAACAATTTGCTGCAAAGTGCTGAGCCACTAGGTATACTCGAAAAATTCCGGTTTTATCAAGACAACGACCTGAAGCATAAGTCGGGAATCGTGCAGTCCTGGCTCATATGGATCTGTCCTCACTTGATGACACCACCTGACATGGACATCATTGAAAACCTGTGGGCCTTATTGGAAAATAATATTCGTAAAAACAAAATCTCGAACAGAGAAGAATTGAAGAAGGCGCTACTGAAGCAATGGCAGAAAAGTATACCAGACATTACACGAAAGCTTGTGGATACATGCCAAACCGGATGCAAACCCCTGTTAAGGCAAAAAGGCACAACACAAAATACTAAAAGTAAAATTAAACCTAAAGGTTACACGATTTTTGAGTTTAAATTGAACTGTATCAAATAAGCTGTGACTTAAAATTTTGCATTTTTTTTTTTGTTTTAGTTTTTCTGTTGTTAAGTTACCATTTGGAGGAATAAAAAAGTTACTTGGTTAAACTACATACAATATCCTATAAACTGGCATTAAAATCTTTTGTTAATTCTCTTCAATTATTAAAATAAAAGCGCTTCAATTTTAGAAAAGGTAGTGTATCAAATAAAGTGTGAGTCACTGTAAGTAAAAGTAGTTTCGAGAATAACGAGTTTTAAGATGTTGATTCTTACAATTTTTTTTAATTCTTACAATTTTTTCAAATTTCATTTTTGAATTGTATAGATATCAGAAAAAAATGACTCTTAAAAAAATATTTTTAGTTTTATTTTATCAAATTGTTAAAATATTTTTACTATTATAATTTCTTTGTTTTTAAACTTAATATATAATTTTTTGAACACAATTTTAATAAATATGAAGGAGTTTAATCTTATGGGAAAAAAAAAAAGAAAATTTAAGGGAGGGTAAATCGGTCTAACGGGCCTTACGAGTTGAATATGACTTCAAAAATCAAAATATTCTAATAAGACAATGAAGTGCTCTTTAAGCCCTTTTCAACGATATATATTTTTTTAAGATCTAACATGTAATGCTTAAGTAATGCAAAAAAGAACCATTTTGGCTGTTCTGGTCGAAAAACATTTTTTTTGTTTTTGGAATCCTCTCGAGGTCAACTTTAAAATAGGGGGTGGTTTTTTCAAACTTTTTTTTTGTATGGAGGCCGATCCCCTCTAATGCACATATTTTATATTATACCAAGATGTGTAAGATCTTCACAAACACGCCCACCTCCCATACAACCTACAATATTGAAAATACTTTTAAAAATTTCATATTTGAACTTAAGAATCAATATTAAGGTGTACACAAAAAATTAACTGCATCCACACAAGAACACAACCACCTCCCATAACCACAATATGAAGCTCTAATTTGTGCACAAAAAATACGTGTCATCCGCCCACGAACACCCTCACCTCCCATAAAACTCACAGTATTTAAACCTTTAAATAAATCATTTGATTTTGACTTGAATAAGTTATTTGTGATCATTTGATAATTTTGAATAAGTTATTTATGATTTTTAGTATTTTAATAGAGATATATTATAGAAGGTTAACCCATTGTCGGGCCCATTGTCGGGCTAGACCGATTTAAGAGTTTCCTTGCTTGTTAAAGCCCAGCAAACATTATAAATCTTTTATGACTATTATAAGATTCATATTTATGAGTCTGAGCGCTCATAATGAGCTGATAAAAGACTCCGATAAGAGTGCGTTTCCCGTCATGGAAGGGCATGCAGATCTGAGACCGAAATATGCCTCTTATGAAATATGTCCAAAATATGTGTTTTTTAAGAGTCAGAGTTATGAGTGTTTTAGGAGTCTTATAAGAGTCATATTAAAGAGTCTTTTAGGACTCATAAAAATGAAATGTTATAAATCTTTTAAGATTCTTTTGAGACTCTTATTTAAAACTCATAAAATGATCATAAAAGAGTCTTATATGAACGTGTTTCCCTTTCTGGAAGGGCACACAGATCTGAGTCCAAAATATGACTCTTATAACAGTTCAAAATATGTGTGTTTTAAGAATTAGCATTATGAGTGTTTTCGGAGTCTTATAAGAGTCATATTTAAGAGTTTTTTATGATTCTTAAAAAACAAGAATAATGATGATTTAATGACTCATAATAAATAAATATTATGAGTACTTTAAGAGTCTTTTGAGACTCTTATTTATGAACTCATAAAATGCTTATAAAAGATCTTATATGAGCATGTTGCCCTTTCTGAAATTGCACACATATATGAGTCCAAAATGTGATTTTTAAGAGCCATATATATGAATGTTTTCGGAGTCTTATAAGATTCATATCTTAGAGTCTTTTGTGACTCTTAAGAAAACAAAAGAATAGACCCTTTTTTGTATTAAACAAAGCTGTTTATCGAAAAAGTTGCTGTGAACTATATTGTTGTGTCTGAGTGATAATTATGAGCGCTGCAAAAACCATCATAAGTATGAGCTTTTTCTGAGTTATTATTATATTACTAGCAGGCCACAGTCGTCCGAGGCTTCGCCACGGACATTTTCTCTTTATCAAGAATACCTTTGTATATTTGAAAAATTTCAATAATAAAAAACGTTAAAATATTAGCATATTATTTGTATTTGGAAGCAAATTATATTAAATAGTTTAACTATAATAAAGTGAAGATATTTCCATTTTAATTATTTAATACTTCAGTATTAACAAAGTTTTTTGATTCATTGGCATTACCAGGAATAAGAAAAATCTGATTATCTGCTGTACCGACTCGTTTACCATAATCTACTTCTACGTTTTTCAAAGTTTTGTATTAAATATTTATTATACTCCATCCGCAAAGCGTAGCGGGCACAATAATTTTGTCACGAAATTTTTTTCACTACCATGAGTCGATTAAGCCATGTTCGTCTGTCTATCTGTTCATTACTTTGTCCACACGATTACAGCCGTGTCTTTATTGCAAATCTCTTTAAAGTCCATAATGAAATAATTTTCATGATTTGAGATTTGTCATACAGTGGTGCTCCAGTTTAACGAAAGATATAAAGTCCAAGGTCGTTCGGTAAATCGAAAAGTTCATTAAATCGGTAATACTATTTTCGAGTTTTTTTACCATATAACAAAGCTAATAAATTTGTTAACTTGAAACAAATATCCTTACATTTTTTGTTTTAATTATGCACTCCAATAATGTTGAATTTTTGAACTTGTTTTAGGTATTATTAATTATTATTATTAAATGTTTAGAAAGCTGCTGGTTAAAATCTATTCACACTCCAAATGAAAAATCCAAGATTATGTCAATACATTCCTATAATGTTTTTTAAAAATGAAACCCTACAATATGTATATTAACCCGAGGGGACTATTTGAGAATTAGATAAGTAAATACATATTAATGTTATTACAAATTCAAAAATAAACGAAGCGAGCTCAGAGAAGCAAATGTTGTTAAATAGAATACCTACAATTTCAAATGTTCGGAATATAGAGTCAACAACATTAAATAAGTGTTCCTTATATTGGGAGTTCGTTAAATCGGTGTTCGCTAAATTGGAGCACCACTATAATGCTTAAATTTGAAACATATACCCTGCAGTTGAAATTCAACAAAATTTTGTGAATACTTCCATAGAAAGTGATGTCACGAAAATATCAAAACCTTCATAATTTATACAAAAATTAATGTGTTTAATTGAAAGATCATACATAAGTCTTGTTTTCTTGATAAATAAAACGTAATCTGAGTTTGAAATATGAAAAGTTGGAAAAAATATAACCTAAATAAATCCGAATAAGCTTCAACCTGAGTATTTTGACTTCGGGCAAGTCGAAGATAATTTTTTAATGGTTTTATTTTTTATTTGTCTTTTATTCATCATTAAAGTGATGAATTAAAGTATATTTCTATGTATATATTCCTAACTTTATATTCCATAAAGTTTTTAAAAAAGCTTTTGTACTTCAAATATTCATTTTAAGAAGTGCTCAAACATGCTAGTATAGTAGACATTTCATCCAATATCCCAGCAAAATTTTTCATTGGGTCTTGTTTTTTAATCGATTCTAAAATGCATAACATAAATGCTAATGCAAGAACTTAAATTTAATCCGTAATAATCACAATGCATTCACATCAACTTGAAAGTTGTTATTCAAGTATTAATTTCGTGAAATCAATTATAAACCAACCGTTTTAAGCGATTAATCTTTTCAAGTGACAGCGCTTTCGATTACCTCTAATGACATGGATATATAAAAATAATGGGTTCAGTAAGCGAGAGGGTAAGCGATGAATGAAATTTTCTGGATTACTTTTTCGATTATATGTAAGCGAAGATTTTGCTGGGATGTTCTCCAGCAATACATTTCTCCAGAGCTTTTTATAAAAACGTCCTCGTGTCATAAATGTAAGGTTAAAAAAATATACTTTATAATTTTGTGATTACTAAGTTCTGAGACTATACATCGACAAACAAACCTTATTTGCAGCTCTTAACCTGCTAGAACATAATTTTTAATACTAATATGTTTTTGGGTGTCCTGTTACATAAAACAATTTAAAAGCTAAATTTATTACTTACTTCAAAATTTCTAAAAAAATTTAAAAAGGGTTAAAATTCATTACATTTTTTATTTAAATTAATTTAATTTTATTTAAAATAAATGGCGTTTTATAACAATTTTATGGCGTTCTGATGTTTTTTTATTACTTACTTCAAAATTTCTAAAAAAAAAATAAATTGATTAAAATTCATAACATTTTTTATTTAAATTAAAGAAATGGCGTTTTATAACAATTTTTTGGCGTTCTGATGCTTTTTTGATTTATTTTGAAAATGTCTATTTAAAACTCTAAGATGGTTTCCTAACTCCTTTAATTTACTAAAATACATAATTATTATTCTGTTCAAATCAACTAACAAAAACTGTCAAAAATACACTTTTTAAGAAAAAACTTTTCTAAAAACTATTCTAATTTTCATGACTCTTGGCCTTGTTCTCCCAGGGCAAGTTTGCTTCGGGAATTATGTAGATAATGACTATGAAACAAATTTCTGATATCAATTTGGTATCACTGTGATATTGTGATATTTATGGTCAAGAATAAGGCAGTCAAATGTTACAGACCTCAGTCTTGTCTATTTAAGTCGAAGCTAAAATGTATAAAGAGTACTATAAAGAAATTTATAAAAATTAGAAAAAAAGTTTTTTGAATTAATTTTAATATTTTTTTCTAATTTTCACTTAACTTTTATATAGAAGACGTGGATTGATCTCGAAAAAATATTTAAATTGATAGTTATTCAGGGTCACTGAGGGAAAATTTGTTAACGTTTTACTTCCCGGTCCTATTTTTTCCTCAATTATGCAAAATTATTCAAAATAGATCTTTGGGGATAACTCACTATTGCTAGTCAAAATTTTGCGTAAACAAAACATTTTTGAAAAATTCCTTGATTGCGGAAAATTTTTAATTTTGTATAAGTTACCAATTTATCTTTCAAATGAATGATATCTAATATATTACTATCGATGAGATTAATTTTGTATATTGTTACCGACTTTTATAAATAATACAATGAATTAAAATATTTATGTTTACTCATTTGCACTTTAACAAAATAATCATAACAGTAAACTATTATTTAAAAGAATTATATTAATTTCGTAGTACTTTTTAAGCATTGCTTTTATGAGGTTAAGTATAACTTTCTTAAAGGATGCACAATAAAGTTTCGGCCCGGGTGCCAGCAACCCTAGCTACGCCACTGCCTCACTCCAATTGCAGTCGTGAAAGCAAATAATTACATGCATAATTTACCAACAATTTTCTCTTTGAGTCGCTGCTCTTGCTCTCCTAGCGCGGAGCATCGCTCTTGCATTTTCTGTTAAACTTGTCAAACTTGTTTTACGTCGAGGTATTTAATTGTAGCTGTATTTGTAGTTTAAGGGAAATACGAACACTTAATTTTTCAAACTTTTAATTTATCTTTAATCTATACAAAATATGCTATCACACTTGTGAATGCACATTTTGAAATATTAAAATATCTTTCTTTCTCAAGTGTAAATTAAAAATTTGGAAAACTACAATAAAAATATGTGTAAAAATTGTATGCGGCGAAACAAATATGCACACATTGGTTTGCAGCTCATCATTCTACAGCAATAACAGCACAGCAAGGTTTATTTAACTTGTATTCCCATCACGTCAAAGAGCGTCAACTGCTTTTGGTTACTCTTCGAATGAGTGTGGAGAGCGAGATCAATAAACTTTAAAGATAAGGGTTGATAGCAACCAGTGTTGCCAGTCTAGCCTTTTTGAGGCTAGATCTAGCCTTTTTTTTTGTTGTCTAGCCTCGAAAATTACCATCTAGCCTCTAGCCTTTTTTTTAGCCTTTTTTTGTTTTTTTCTAGCCTTTTCTAGCCTTTTTTAATATATTGCTTAAAGATGCATTACTACATCCAATTTTTCTGACGTTGCAATTTTGAAAGTGTAAATCTTCTATTGCTCTTTTTATTCTTTTAAAGTGGTTAAACCCAAATATTTTCTGTTATAGAGAAAGAAAACTCCAGTTACTCTACAGAAGAAATAACTATAATTGAAATATAATGGCAAAAAATTGTTAATCACAAGTAGAATAGGAATCTAGCTGGGCAGAAGCTAGAGATTCATTGAATGAGGATCCGTTCCAAGAGCTATAAGATTTGATTTTTAGTTTTATTATTTTAGCATCAAGCAACGCTGAGGTAGAAAGAATTCTTAGTACAACGAAATTTAAAAAAAAAACTAGAAAACAAACCGTATTCAACTGTTCTTAAAAGAAAACGAGTAAAGAAAGTCTAGTCCGACTATGAAATACCCTAGACCTCCTATTATATTTAAATAAACTATATATTAAAATACTAAAACAAATAGAAGTAACTTCCTATTTTTGTTTAAAATCCCTGTATTTATAGAACTATATAGGTTTTACTAATGAAGGTTGTATGGGAGGAAGGCGCGTTCGTACGTGGATTACGCCTTTTTTTGTGAGCACACCTTAGTTTTATATACTATGATCTCATACCAAGTTTTATCTCTGTAGGCCAAATATAAACGTTTCTATTGTGTTTTCCATATTGTGGGTTTCATGGGAGATGAGCATGTTTATGGGCGGATGTCACTCAGTTTGTGAACACATCTTATTTTAAATACAACAATCTCAATACCAAGTTTTATATTTTTGGCTCATATAAACCTCTTTATAGCGTTTTTACTATAGTGGGTTGTATGGGAGGTGGGCGTGTTTAAGGGCGAATGACGACTATTTTGCATCTAAGTACACATCTAAGTTTTAATATAAAATACATATCTGATAAGTTTAATCCCTGTAGTTCAAATAAAAGGGTCTTTATAATAGTGTTTTCAATGTTGGAGTTGTATGGGAGGTGGGCATGTTCATGGGTAGAGCACGCCAATTTTTTGTGTACGTCTACGTTTTGATACAAAATAAATACATTTAAATTTTATTTCGGTAGCTTAATTACAACCATCTATACAGCGATTTTTATTTGTTAGTTGTATGGGAAGTAAGTGTGTCCGTGGGCGGATTCTAAAAATATTCAATAGTGCAGATGCTTGGGTTCATGTAAACATGTGTACCAATCTCATCTCCTTCTTAACCTATATTAACAGATAACACATAGACAGACGGAAGGACGGACATGGTTAGCTCGACTCAAGAGGTGACACTGATGAGGAATATATACTTTTCTATACCGGACTCGCTTATTTCTATGCGTTACAAACGTTTGCACAAAGTCAATATACCCTGACCTTACATGTTTAGGGTATAATAGCGTTAACAAATCTAGCCTTTTTTTAGCTTTTTTTTAAAAGCCATCTAGCCTTTTCTAGCCATTTTTTAAATGCCATCTAGCTTCTTTTCTCAAAACTTTCTGGCAACACTGATAGCAACATGTAGTTGAAACTCTCGTAACACAAACGCGTGAAAAGCAAACGACCAAGCAATGCTTAGCATAGGTGGTAATTTCCTAAAAAACTTAACAACTTAATTAAATATATTTATTGTTAAATTTTCTTAAATAAACCCCACCTATGGCATTCTGTAGCACAAATATGATATTTTAAAATTTTTTTCATAAAAATCGGTCCAGTAGTTTTGGAGTCATTGACGTACTTAATATTTCCACTTCAATTTTATATAATAGTATAGATATTACTATTACATAATTCCGTCAAATGTGAGTGCGCAACGCTTGATTTTTTTGAAAAATTTCATAGCATATTTTTAGGCATATTTTGTTTTGTGATTTATTGAAACTTCAAAAACTTTTATATATTTTGTTTTTCATTTTGAAAGTTTCAGTTTTAAAAAAATTTTTTAACATTTTTTGTCGTACCTGCTATGGTTTCCGTTTTTACTTTGAGGTATTTTATAAGTATTTGGATCTTAACGTTATTATTTGAATAATTTAAAATCGAATAAGTGGAAACGGGCCCGTTATTTTTGACGGGAAAGAACTAGTTATATCACTATAACATAATTCCGTAAAATGTGAGTGCGGAACGCTTGATTTTTTTGAAAAATTTCATAGCATATTTTTAGGCATATTTTGTTTTGTGATTTATTGAAACTTCAAAAACTTTTATATATTTTTTTTTCATTTTTAAATTTTCAGTTTTACAAAAAATTTGTAAACTTATTTCGTCGATCCTACTATAGTTTCCGTTTTTAATTCAAGGTATTTTTTAAATATTTGAAAATAAAAATTGTTATTTGCACAACTTAAAATTGAAAATGTGACCATCGCTGATTTCTTATCCACCTTACATAAAATCATTATTTCACGTTTTTTCATTATTAAAACAGGGCCCGTCATTTTTGACGAGAAAGAACTAGTAACTATATAATAAAGGTTTATAAATTATTTAATTAATAATGTGCGCTCCTTAAAGGTTCATAAATAAGAGTCCCATAAGACTCATAATAATTTGCGCTCATAAAAGGTTCATAAATAAGAGTCTTATCGGACTCAAAATTATGAGCGCTCATAATATCGGCAGAATATGAGCGCTCTTATAAACGTTTATTGGTTTTATAAATGTCTTAAGATTTGGTGTTATTGTATTGTGTAGTGGCTTAGCATGCTCGGAGCCCGGGTACGATCCCCAGCCGCGGCGAAAATTTTTTTCAATAAAAAATTTTTTCTGATCGGTCACCACCTCTCTGCAAACAGTGGCAAACCTCAGAGAGTAAATAATGCCATGTAAAGCTTCTTGAGAACATGTATTAGCCGTTTGGAGTCGGCATAAAACATGTAGGTCCAGTTCTCGGTCAATTGTGTGCAAACATTTAATAACCCACACAACACAATTGATCATAAGAAGCTCGGTCAAAGTCCTTTCAAGGGCTGAAATGGCCAATTTGTTTTTTTTTTTTGTTATTGTATTGTTGCGTTTTTGGGGTTATGTATTTTTATGCTTTTGTGTTTTTATAATTGGTGTCAACTTTCGTTAGTATTATTTTTGGTTTGTAGGTTTTTGTGGTTTAGTATTTTTATATTTTTATGTTTCTGGGTTTTTTTTTGGTTCTTATATTCGTTGTTGTGTTTTTGTATTTTCGTGTTTTTGTGCTTTTCTGTTTTTTGCTGTAGTTGTTTTGTATATTTGTGTTTTTCTGATTTTGTTTTGATTGCTTTTACATGTAGCTTACATGTAAGCACCAACTTGTAAAGGTGACCATGAAAATTAACCTTTTCGCCATGTTATATTTCTTTACAGCGACAGTTTATTAAGATTATGTTAAGCGGTTCCCCCCTAACTTTCTGATGAACTCATAATTTTGTTATGTTATTTTTGTCGTGGAAGCAGGATCCTTTCATTAAATTCTCTATCATAACATTTACTTTAGCGGTATTAATCAATTGTAAGAATAATTTAACCTTTACTTGCCACTAAATCGTCGTAATCGTCATAATTACATCTACTTCGCGAGTAATAATTCCATTCAATGCAGTTGCATTTGTAAAAGACAATCGTGTTAATGCATAACGTTTGAAAATTGGAAAGGCCTGGTTGGTATAACAAGTTAAATGTCGTATTCACAGACTGTAACTCGTAATTATTTACGCTAGTATTATATAATGAACCTGATTAATGTTCTGGATAATGACATTGCAATATTTTTGAAATTTGGTTGATAAGGTTTTAACTTTAAGCTGTATCGTTTGTTTGTTGAAACTAAAAATAAAAATATTTCAATTTGCAACAATTTGTGGAATGCTTTCCTTGAAAGCTTGCTTTTTCATGAGTTATATGGATTCGCTAAACCAGCCCTCAAAATCAATTTTTGTCATATTTATATGACTAGAATTTGTTTTTTATTTGCTATGAAAGTTCTTTACACGTCTATCTTAAAACATGTTCTCATGTTAATGTTAATGAACGAGGTTATTTTTTATGGTTTCAACGTATTGATTTTTCTGATTGATTGATATGACAGCAAAACATACGCGCGTTTTAAACATTTACAACTTAGCTGTCAGAATCAGAATATCAAGCAAAATGCAAATTTTATGTAACAGCATTATACAGACTGTTAAGAGAAGGATCTGATAGTGAACTCTTATAAAAGTTCATTCTAATAAAAAATTAATTTTTCTTATATGCCATTATGAGTAGTGAACATTATATTATATCTGTTTCCTATCTGTTTCCGATGATCAAACAATTTTTACCTATATTTTACCCTTATTTTTTTTAAAAGTGTTATTTTATTTCTTGTATTTAATAAACTTAACACCCTGCCACTTTGCTAATTTGTATTGACATTTTTCCGATTTGCTTTTTGACCGACTTTAGCTATTCGCTAATTTAATTAGAGTCCATAAGCTGCGAGGTCTTAGCTTTTACTAACAGTTCTTCGCGAATTCTTGGACTATGAGCATCGGAATGAAGGAATAAAAAACGGCAAATTATGTGATAGAAAAATAAACGTATTATGTTTAAAGGATAAAGAGGACATTCTTAATAATGTTAGTTTGATTAAGTGCTGAAATAAATAAAAAATTAATATATAAACAAAAAGAACATGCGTTTATTGTCTATTTATTAAAAATCGAATTATTGTTATTAATTAGTGCTTCTTAGTGAAACTTTTAAGAATGAAAATTTTTTAAAAAAACTAAATATCCTTTAATAACTTATACCAAAAAACTCAACCGTTCGTCTGGGTCTTGTTTCGTATGAAACGCTTGCTTATTAATCATTCGAGCTTATATAAAAAATTGAATTTTTTTGAAAAAATATATTAAATCTCTTTCATAAATGTGTGCAGTTCTTGATGTCCTTTAATATCGTCGTGAATTGAAATAATAAAAATTTTTATTAACAACTTGTCATCTAATTGTTAATTATTGTTGAATTACTCGCAGGATAACATTTTTCTGAAAATAGAACCGTATTTTTTGTGCAAATATAACAATACTTTTTCAAACTTTATTTTGACTTCCTCTTTTTCCAGATATTCTTGATATGGTGCCTATCTGATTTCTTAGGAAAATGGTTTGAAAGAAGTAATTTCGAGAAAAATTTAAAGTTTTTCTTAGCATCTTTTTTATCTCAAAAAAAAAATTCAAATTTTAAAAAATCGTTTTGGTATCGATTCGATTTTTGGATTGTCTTCGATCAACTTCGGTTTTGGTCGATACTATTCGGTTGATTTTTGTTCATCTTTATATAGCCTCTGCTCGTATTCGTTAAACTTCTTTTTATTCGTTAGTCTTTGGTTCTTGATTTAATTGCCTTCGGCTCATTCCTACATTTTTGTCGAAAGAACTTTTGAAAGCATAGGATCTATTTCAGAAACAGATACAAATGCTAACCAAGTTTCATCTAAATCGGTTCATCCGTTTTGACGTGAATGAGCCAAATAAAGTTGATTGAATAAAGCGCCCTCTCACAGAAGTTTTCTGAAATTTAAATAGCCTCAATTCTGTTGTAGGGTCAAGTTATTTGACGTACCAAATTTAAGTAAAATCAGTCAAGTCATTCAGGAGTTATTGAGTCTTAACAATGCACTACTGTAATCTTGAGCGCAGTCGAACCTTCATACCAAATTTCATTGTAATCGGTCGAGATGTTAAGGATTATTTTATAGAGTGGCACTCCCACACACTTCTGCCCAATTTTTTACCCTTTGTTTTATCTTGGGTGGAGTTCAACCTTCATACCAAATTTCATTGAAATCGGTCCAGGCGCTTAGGAGTTATTGAGTCTTAAAAATGCACTACTTAAAGCGCTCTCTTGCGGAAGTCTGGAATTTTTTATATTTAATGTTTTATCTTGGGTGGAGGACCGTTCATACCAAATTGTGTTAAAATCGGTACAGGTGTTAAGGAGTTATTACAGAGTGCCACGCCCACATTATTCCGCCCACTTTTTAAAATATGTTTTATCTTGGGTTCAGCTCAACCTTGATACCAAATTTCATTGAAATCGGCCCGGTCACTGAGAAGTTATTATGGAGTGACCTCTTATGATCTTTCTCTTTATGAAACGTACTCGGTGTACAAATTTCAGCTCAATCGGATAAACGGTGTGCGGATACATTTGATTTTATATATTAGTAGAAGAAGATAGAAGATTGGTTGATTATGTTTTATTTTTTTTGATTTTTTGCGAAGTAATGTTAACGCCGCATCGTCATGGTCTGGGTTTGCTTTATTGTATGAGAATAATACGACATCAGGACTTTTTTCCATGGTAGCGTTGACATTTTGCCTCTTACTTATAATTAATTCTAGACCTCAAACAAGAAGGTTACTTTGTACCCGGGAAAGCCCCAGATATATTTTTTTCAATTTTGCAAAGAAGAATTAAAACACAAGGAGCCAGGTCAGCCTCGGCACTCGAGTGAAAGAGTGCTTGGCTCTCGGGTGAAAGAGTGCTTGGCTCTCGAGTACTTGGCAACCCAGAGGTTTCATATTCGAATACCAGCTAGGCCAGGGAGCAACGCTGTAACCTTTCTTCAATTCTTTCCTCATTGCTAATCAACTGAAATTTATTGTTGAAATTTTTAAAAATATGAACAATGTCTTTGTTTTATTTCGGACGATTATCTAATATATCAGAAATTCAAATAAAAATTAGAAAGATTTCCGAGTTAGCCTCGGTTAAGAAATATAAAAGTTAGAAAAGTGCAATATATGAGGGGCAATCAATAGGTAACTGGCTAAAAAATGAAAACGTAATTTTTCCACATTTTTTAGTTTTCAACTGTCTTCTTGTAGTTTGATACACTTTTTTCTCAACAATTCTTTAACTTCTAGAAAAGCTCCGGACCCATTTTTTTCTTTTTCGGAAGCAATAATAAGACGTAATCAGCTAGGTCGGCATCGGTAACCTTTCTTTTTTGGCACAGCTTTAAACATTCTTCAATTTATTCCTCATTTCTAATCAACTGAAATTCAAAATTCATCAACATATACAGCTTTATGCGTGCTGGCCGTGAGTGTTAATTGTCTGGCGTTCGAGCCAGCGAATCTCCGCAAAATCGGGTTTAATGTATGACACTTGCCTCAGATTCAAATTCACTAGATGATATAGCTTTCCGCAAAACAAAGCATATTCTGAAATAACACTTGTTTCATTTGATTTTCTTTTTGTTCCTACTTATCTATCGCCCCATTTTCGAACTGACTGAAAAGGTTTGGCACCTCGAATCCTTGCTCCAAAACAAAAAAAAAAAATGGTGCCGTGTTTCTTACAATTGCTTATAATTTGCTCGATCCAATAATTCACTGTAATATTGGCTAGTGGTGGTTCTTTCTTTCTGCAAATATATCCAAATATAAAAATGTTAATTTCTGATGGAATTCTTATTGAAGGTACATTTTTAAATGTGTTCCAGTGAGCCGCAATCACGTCCACGGTAGTCAAAATTCCAGTAGTCGGTAGTGATTAAAAAATCCAAAAATTTTTTTATATAATTTTTTGACCTGAAAAAATTTGTGGATAATTTTTTAAAAAGTTATATTTTTTTGTATTCAACCATAGCTGCTAAATAATGATTAGTAATCTTATTCATTAGTAATTAGATTATTTTTATTTATTAAAAATTTGAAATAATTGATTATGTACGATTCTTTTTTGTTTGGCTCAGTAATCAAGCGATTACGATTACAAATAATCAAATTATATTCACGATTACTTCAAATTACGAAAATAATCAAAAAGAATCAAAAGTTATACACAAAAAAAAGTTCGATTATTTTTAAAGATTACTTTTGATTCTTAATGAATATTTTGAGAATTTTCGATTCTTAGGCTCAAATTATTAAAATAATCAAATAATCTTTAAAAGTAATCTGATTATTTTTGTTGATTACTTTTGATTCTTTTTGATTATATTCGTAATTTAAAGTAATCGTGATTATAATTTGATTATTTGTAATCGTAATCAATTACTTATCATAACATTTTACCTAAGAACAATAATTTTTGATAAATAATCTAATAGATTACTAATCGTAATCGAAATTTAACAGCTATTTATTCAACTTATACGCATTTAAAAGATTAAAAAACAATTTTTTTAGGTTTCATGTTCCTAAAGTTTCCTAAAACTTATATTCAGCCCACTCATGAAACAATTTCTCCCGGGAGTTGTAATTGGGAGTTTGCATTTTTAAGATAAAGTTAAAATACTTTTTTGAAATTTTGCATGCAATATTGTTCATCAACCGCCAATATTCATGAGTGTTAAATAAAAAAAAGAGATATCTTTATCTGCTATCCTAAAACCGGAAATACCCATTTACAACTCCCGGGAGAAAATGTTTCATAATTGGGCTGATTACGTTAACATTTTTTTTTTCTTTTAATCAGCAGAAGAACTGGACTCGTTTATGACCGCATTCAAACATTTCAAGGAGTAAGATTTTCAAAAGACTAACAAGATGGCAACATCACCACCGAAAACCGATGGTGATCCTGAAAAGGGTGGACAATCCGACTATGACTTTGTTATGGCTGAGGAGTACGTTTTGAGCGATGTTGAGAAGAATTTCATATTGGCCGGTGAGCGTGGTGATATTTCGGGTGTCAAGAAGTAAGATCTTACATCTTTCTTAATCTTTAATAAAGACAACCATTACTAAGGCATTCATTTCTTCAACAGAATAATCGAGGATAATCGAGATCATCCCGATAAGTTCAACATCAACTGTGTGGATCCAATGAACCGTTCGGCCTTAATATCGGCCATTGAGAATGAAAACTTCGATTTACTTGTTGTGCTGCTGGAGGAGGGCATTGATGTGGGTGATGCGCTGCTGCATGCAATATCTGAGGAGTACGTGGAGGCAGTGGAAGAACTACTGCAATGGGAGGAAACACATCACAAGGAGGGACAGCCATACGTCTGTATTCAATGCTTAATGAAGTTAAATGTTGCATTGCAATTCTTTGATTTCTACAGAGTTGGGAAGCAGTGGACCGTTCAAAGTCAACCTTTACGCCCGACATAACGCCATTGATATTAGCTGCACATCGTAACAACTACGAAATACTAAAAATATTATTGGATCGTGGAGCAACATTGCCAATGCCGCATGATGTCAAGTAAGTGATTGTTTGTTGGTATTGAAGGTCAATTGTCATCGTGTGCTTACGATGGTTTTTTTTTTTGTTTTGTTGTTTCAACTTGCATTTACCGTTGTTGCACACCTCTGGAAAATTTATGCATTTTGGTTTTACGAATTTGTTGCAAATGTGGCAACATCAGCTTGTTTTGCTTGTGGGTTGGAATTTTACCGACATATTGCATTTATATGCAATTCATAGTTGTCGTAGCCGAAATTGCTTCGTTTTGTCACGTTTTATTGTTTGCTACCAAAACAATTTTACGTGATTTTCATTGAGTATTTCGTCGGGTTCTCATTAAAGATGCTTGCGGGTTTTGGTTCTTTTTGAGCTAAATGTTCATTTATTTCGTTGAATGAGTTTGATACGTAGAACCTTTCAAATTCATTGATTAGTGGTTAAATGAACTCATTACGATGTGTTGTTGCTTCAGCACGGAGCATCAGTGATGATGTATCATAACGTATGTAGGTTATAAACAGTATTTTTATGCAATACTTAAATATTGAAAACCTTAACAGATATCGACAAATTATGAAGTAACTTTAAAAAATGTCACAACTCATTTTTTTGTTGTAATTCGCAATTTGTAATTTATAATTTGTTAAAATTAGTAATTTGTTTTTTCGAAATCGGCCTAACAATAATTCTTTCAAGAATAGCAAAATCGTAGGCATATGTGTTTAACCGCCGATGGAAACTTTATTGAAGGTAATGCAATAAATATTGAAAAATAATTAACCACTGCTTAGTTGCACAGCCCGTTTATCTTTTGAACGGAAGGTATTATCTGCTCTTTTTATAAACAAGATAGCTACGGAAAGGAAATAAAAGTAAGCCTTCCAACCGAGATTTGTTAAGATCGGCCATCTTTTGCATGCACCTCCCATATAAAATCATGTAAAAAATTAATATAGCTCAAAGGGAGGTATTCATAGAGTCCAATCGATTTTGACCATTTTTAATACACATCTTTTACTCTACTTCTATAGCCTTCTGACCGAGTTTCGTTAAGTTCGGCCAACTTTTGCATATATGTACCACCCAAACATAAAATCGTAAAAACTTAATAGATGTCTTATATAGATAGATAGATAGATAGATAGATAGATAGATATATTAATGGTGAGCTTATACAGCAGCTCTGACACTGCAGCATCATGTGATGCCTATTGTGTCATACCTTTTTATTTAACACACTTCAACTGCTTTAGTTTTTTTTCAGAAAACATAGTATATTTTCGAAGTTAAGATTAGCAAGATGTCTTTGCGTGACTATTTCGCTGCCTAAGTTTCTCTTCCTTATATGAAGAAGAGCTGGACATTCAATGAGAATATGTCTGGAGGTGTCTTCATCCTCATGGTATAGTCTACATAGGAAATCAGTAGCGAGATTCATTTTTTTCAGGTGTTTCTTTAGTTTTCAGTGTTCAGTTATGATTCCGGTCATCACCCTAGATCTTTTTTCCTTAAGTTGTAATATTATTTTAGTACATATCTGTCCTAAACAGTTCTTCCAATAATATTGAGATTCACAGAATGAAGTTGTTTTGACGTGCTGCTTGAAGAGATTCTTACCAACACCACAGAACGGTTTCTGTCCTGTAAATGGTTATTCTGCTTCCTGTTTGGCTGCTTTCTTATTCCCGTCAAAGCCACGGTGGGCAGGAATCCACTGTAGTATAATTTTGGACGTCTTAGAGAAGTTCTTCTTGGTTCTAACCGAAATACACTATTGATAGAACATACTTAAAATTAATTAATTTTCATCTACTGATGATTTTCAAATTACTTACAAATATGTCGTAGAAGAGAATCAGGCAAAAATTGTATGTATAAAACGTGCAAATATTATGAGTGATATTGCTGTTATAGTCGAAATAATTAAAAAATTTCACTTTTTTGCTATTCCGCAAATCCACAAAAAAAAGTAAACCTAAACCTTAAAAAACAAAAATGCTTTAAGTTTAATAAAAAAACATGCAACGTTAAGGATATTGTTTGTGTTTTCCTACGGAAAAAGCATTTTGAAAAAACATATTTATTGTATCCTAAAATTTTAACTGATTTTATTGAATGTATATTTTATCAGTAAAAAATTAAAAAATGTAGGTTTTTATTTTTTGTAATTTGGTATTTCGCGATTTAAATATCAAAGCACAGTTATATAATATTTACAACTGAAGCATTTTGAATATTGAAATTTTTAAAAAAAAATCATTTTCTATCGAAAAATATAAAAATATAATTTAAAAAAGTGATTCAAGAGTGAAATGTGAGTGACAATTTTGAATGATAAGTTGGATTATCTTGGAAAATAATTGGCTGGCACAATTTATGTCTTGGATTTACTTTTTATATAAGATTAGTGAATTTTGTATTTTGTTAAATCAAGCAGGCGAAATATAATTATTTTTCATTAAAACAGCATTTGAAGAAGTGAAACGTGAGTGACATTTAATTTTTTGTTTTGTTTATTTTTGTATTAGAAATGAAAGTACGTATGAAAAAAATATAGAGAAAATATAGAGAAATTATAGTTATATCCGGATTTATATAAGAAAATAAACTTAGCAAATAATAAAAAGATCTAATTAAATCATTATTTTAATAGGTCAGTCATATAGTCAAATTTTGGCGCTGTCTTTGGTTTTTAATGAGCGTAAGGATCAACGAGTTAGGGTTTCGTACAGGTTAGGGTTTACATACAGATTTAGATGCAGGAACGGAATATATTTTGTTAAAATTATATATATATGAAATAGTTTTTGTTTTGTTTTTATATTATGAATTATTTATTCAACTATAATATGCTTTACATAATCTTTTCCATAATTTTTTTTTTCTTTATTGTATAAAAATTTCCTTAATATTAAGAAAAAAATGTTTTTTACAAAATTTGCTTAATAAAGTTCACCAGATTAACCCCGAGGCAAAAACCAATGTGAAACGTGAGTGACAAAATCAGTATATGAAAAAATCTTAAAATTCTGAGAAAAAAATAAATTTTTTTCCTGCAGTTAAATTTCAAAAAAAAAAATTCGTAGATTTAAAGCAATTTGTTAAAACTCAAAAAATTCAAATCGTCCGGAAACGTGAGTGACACACCATGTATTGATAGTTTTTTCGAAAAGAGTAAATATATATAAAACATTTTGCATGAGCTTATAATAGTGAGCCTAAGACTTATTGTATCCATATAATTTTATATTAAAAGCTTTTATATTTAATGGAGAAAAATTCATGTTTAGTGCTATGACTGAAACGTGAGTGACACTGGATTTGCCGTATTTTAAAAAAAAAAAACTTAAACTTTCAATCTTTTGATTAAGAAAGAAAAGTTAGCGTACAAATCAAATATGCCAAGTCCCTTTCAGCCAATCATGGGACTCTATATTTTGGTAAATTTTTTTAAAATATGAAGTTCTTCTCATTTTTCATGGTTATTTCATGATAAATGGCAAGAATAAAAAATATTTAAATAGGCTGATGGATATAAAAATATAGAGCGGTGTTACGTTTCATAGAAAATTTAAATACAGCATTGTTTATCAGTATATTTCTAATATAAACACAAGCCAACAATAACTTTATTGATTTCCAAGTGCTTTTTATACCCTAAACCTGAAAGGTCAGGGTATATTAACTTTGTGCAAACGTTTGTAACGCATAGAACGAAGCGAGTCCGGTATAGAAAAGTATATATATTCTTGATCAGCGTCACCACGTGAGTCGAGCTATCTATGTCCGTCCGTCCGTCCGTCCGTCCGTCCGTCCGTCCGTCCGTCTGTGTGTTGTCCGTATACACAGGATAAGAAGAAGGAGTTGAGATAATTGAATGAAACTTGGTACACATAGTCACATGTACCCAAGGATCTGCACTATTGAATATTTTTGGAATCCGCCCACGGACACGCCTACCTCCCATACAACGCAAAAATTTAAAACTGCATAACTCAGCTCATAATAAGTCTACAACAACAAAATTTGATATGTGTGTGTTTTATACCAACACAAAGATGTCTTTGAAAAATGGACGTCATCCGCTCACGGACACGCCCACCTCCCATACAACGCAAAAATTGAAAACGCAATAAATAAGCCTCTGTTTAACCTACAGAGCTAAAATTTGGCACGTATGTTTTTTATAACAAAAAAAAGATGGTTTTGAAAAATGGTTATCGTCCGCTTACGGACACGCCTACTTCCCATACAATGCAAAAATTGAAAACTGCATAGCTCAGCTCATAATTAGCCTACAACAATAAAATTTGATATGTATGTGTTTCATACCAACACAAATATGTCTTCGGAAAATGGACGTCATCCGATCACGGACACGCCTACCTCTCATACAACCCAAAAATTGAAAACGCAATAAATAAGCATGTGTTTAAGTTACAGAGCTAAAATTTGGCACGTATGTTTTTTATAACAAAAAAAAGATGGTTTGGAAAAATGGACTTCATCCGCCCACGGACACGCCCATTTACAATTAATTTTTTTTTTTTGTTTTGAAAAGTGGGTTTAGGGTATTTCATAGTCGGCCTAGACCGACTTTAGACTTTCTTTACTTGTTTGTTGTTATTTTTATATATACAGGGCCGGTAAATGCAGTGGCGTACCGAGAGGTTAAGCCGCCCGGGGCGGATTCCCAATTGACCGCCCCTCTCATATACAATATACAAAAACATCTTTTATATTAATATAGGGTTTTGTATGCATTGTTTTCAAACATACACAGAGAAAAATAGTACCACATAAAATCTACAAGATTTCTTCTTAAAACGTATTTAGAACAAGGGGCATAAAAGACGAAAGAGGAGACGTATTCTTCACGAAGAAATCTTAAGATATCTTCTTAATTTCTTCTAATGTCCATATTTTCAAGACTTTTCAAACACAAGGGGCATGAAAGGCGAAAGAAAAGAGGTATTTTTTAAGAAGAAATCTTTTTGTTTTACAGCATAAATCTTCTCAAATTTATTTAGTAAAATTTCTTCTAAAATTCATATTTTCAAGACTTTTTTTCAAGTCCTAGACTTCGTGTATCGTTTATTCGTTATTTAACTTCAATATTGAGTAGAAAAGCAAATCATGTAGAAAACCTTAAAGCTTCCTGACATTCCTTCCGAAAAAATCAAAAAGAAAACCTAGTAGCTCTATGAGATTTCTTCTTAAACAAAATCAAGAAGAAAACCTAGGAGATTTCTTCTCAAATTAATTTAAGAAGACATAGACAATAACTTTCAGAACATCTTCTTGGGTAAAAACCAAAGAGAAATCTGTTTAACTTTGTTCTATCTACATTATTAGGTTTTTATGTGCCGATTTTTCTGTGTGTACACTAGAGTGGGTCGCTTTATATGGGAGCAAAAATATATATAAAAAGACACCCCTTAAAATGAAAGCTTACATCGAAATTGTTTCAGCACTATAAAAAGTTTTTTTTTTGGGTGTCCCAAAACAGCCAAAATGGTCATTTAGTTATAACATTAGTATTGTTAGTCTGATCATGAAGTACAGCATATCCTTTGATAGAATACTATATCGTGTTCTTTGGTGTCGATGGTGTCAGAGGTCATATTCAAGTAGATATTTTACAATTTTTATTTTTTTGCTCGAAGTACCCCATCACTTCGATTTAAAATTATTGTTTGGATGCACTTCATAAAAAATCAATATACTATTGTGAAGGAATTAATTGATTTTGTTCACTACAAAAAAAGTTTCAAAGGTTAGAAGTTTAAGTACAACTTTGACCTGTAACTTTTAAAGAGGACACACGAATCTTACTTGTTCCCCAAGATGCATCAGCTATTGAAAATCTAAATAGCACCTTTGGTGAAACTCTTCGTGAAGGTGAATTTACAACAGAAAACTAACGAAGGATTGGTTTATTCGTACTCTGCCTAATAAAGAAAAACTTTGAGGACGTGGCTAATGTATTGCTTTTCAAAAAAGCTCTATACTGCTTTTGATTATTTGAAGAAACAGTTCAGTTGAATCGTAAATCATGATTTAATAAGTGGTGGAGGAATAAGTTCTCTTTGCCTCTTGAACAGTAAATAATTATGACTTACGTAGTATCAAAATTAGGTTGATGATATGTTTACAAAAATTTTTTTATATAATTGAGAACAATAAAAGATTATATTCTAAAGATTTTCGATAAAGCTACTATGTGTACACTAAGGTAGGTTACCAAAAATGAATATAAAAATACACTCCCTAAAATGAAAGCTTACATCGAAAGTTTTTCAGCACTATAAAAATTTTTTCTTTTTGGGTGTCCCAATAGTCATAACTAGTTATAGTCATAACTATGTCTTTCAGTAGTCAGTAGCTAAAAAATGTTCGTCACACTCTTTATCGCTGGCTGAAGACTCTATTGAATTAAGCAATAGTATTTTAATTCCTTCTCCCTAGTTTTTTTCTTTTCGTGAACGGCGGCTCTACTCTGTTTTACTCGCTTCATATGGAAAGCCGAAGGACAATAAGAAAAAAAACTTACACAATTTGGCTTGGCTACGTTCAATATTTGTACAAGGTGGTGCAAAATAAATCACCCTATCGGAAGATGTTATAATTTTTGGAAACGGCGTTACCATTTAAGCGGTTACGTCAAAAAACAAAATCTTCATTTCTGGGCACTGAAAATCCGTGATGCACGAATAGCATTACATCCACTCACAGCCAATGTGTGGTGCGGTGTTCACGCGGGCCATGACATCGCACACAGCACGAGTCACAATGAATATTGTGAAGGAAGCGTTTCCTGGTTGGCAATCTCGCGTTTTGGTGATTTGGCATGGTCAGAAAGATCAAACGATTTAACCATCCCAGACTTCTTTCTTTGAGGCTACTTGAAGTCGCGGGTTGATGGCAACAAGCCTAAGACAATCGCAAACCATAAGGAGAATATTTGAAAGGATTGCCGAACAGATATCACCGGAAATCTTTCGGAAAGTCATTGAAAATCGATAAAACAGGCACAAATGTGTATTAACACTTGCAACAGTCCCTTAAAGAATATCACCTTTTCCACATAACACAAAAAATGAAATGGTTCAAATAAAGACTTTCATCACTCAATATCATTTTTTTTATTTACTAAAAAAGATATTCAAAAACAGAATTGGATGATTAATTTTGCGCCACCTTGTTCTTCACAATCTTCATTGCTGGCTGAGGACTCATCTGAATTTAACAGTGGTATTTTAGGGGACACTTCTTCAGAAACACTTTTTGAACTAGGTTCTCGATTAAGGTATTTCGGTAAAGAACCTTCTATAATTTAAATTTGTTCTTCCCTTTCTATTCAAAATGTTATTTTAGACATATGTATTTCGTAAAATGCTTAATTTAGCCTTAGTACCGCCCCTATAATAATGCCGCCCCCCCCACGGTACGCGGCTGGGTAAATGTTGTTATTAAAAAGCTATGTAGGTTATTTTATTATGCTTTTTATTGAAACAGAACTTGCATCTATCGAGAAAAAAAAAAATTTGAAGATATCAAGTGGAGTATAGGTCCACTTTTCCTTTTGAACATTAACATACCGCAGTACGGAGCTAAATATCATACCGCCTAAGTTCAACATTTAATATGCTTTATTTTAAATCCTCAAAGGTTTTGTCTTATAAGTCTTATATATTATGCTTCATACAGATTTGTTGAAACTTATTTAACATCTTTTGACAAAAGTATTGTAGCGAAATTAGAGAAAAGTGAAAACTTCAATTTTCAAAAACTTTTTATGATGGACTTTGGTGACTTTAAAAAGTATCGAGTCATATTTCTTCAATTATTCGAGATAAGTACTGTACAAATGATCTTCTCCGAAATTTCAATTTTGAGTTCTGACAGTCTTGCACGAAATAAGCGATATTTTTATCCATTTGAAATTTAAAGGATGCCAACTTTTATAAAAAAATTTGATAATTTAACAAATTTAGGAGTTATATTTACAGAAAATGTTTTTTTCTGTTTTAGGAACAATATTCCGACCTAGCGCGGTTTCAATAGATGTCTTAAAAAATTGCTTTTGCTAGAACTCCCACCTAAAATTGAAATTTTTTATTCATATACCTAAAACACATTTGAACACTTTTATGTGCATAAAGTATGATATCAAGTGAAAATTGGTATTTCTCTCAAAATAAATTCGATAGCAAATAATTCATACCCGATATTTTGAATTTTGCTGGGTTACTTTTATGAAATAAGTGTACATTTTTTGCATTTTGCTATGAACTATACTTGTTTTCACTTAAATGTTATCGTAGTAATTCCATTGTGGAGCCTTAATGCAATACCACTAACTTGTACATGTACTACTCATGCACTTAATTTCATTAAGCATTTTTGCTGACTATGGTTTTTTATGCTTTGAACATAAAATGCTCAAGTTAAATATAATTCAATAAAATATCTAGAAAAACATCTTTGTTCTTTATGAAATCAACAGAAAATAATTTTGTTTTTTCTTCCCACAACTATTGATGCAATAAAAAGATGCGGCTGTGATGAGTGCGTCACCTCACAGGAATCGGACTCCTTGCGACACTCTCAGTCGCGTATTAATGCCTATCGTGCACTTTCGGCTAGCTCGCTGATAGCGCTTAGCTCACGTGACCCTGTATTGACTGCCTTTCAGCTATCTTGGGAATTGAAGCGCTTGCAAGCCATGGAATCTGAGTTTCGTGCGGAATATACTGTAAGTTCACATATGTATGAATAAAAAACAAAAGAATTTTCATAAAGAAAAAAAAAAAAAACAAAAACAGTTCACAAAAATACATAATTTAATTATTGTCAATATAAGTGTTAAGACATTAATGCCCCCTTCCTCCTGGGCATATGTTGTTCTTTCTCTAGGAAATGCGTGGAAATGTGCAGGAGTTTGTCACTTCATTGTTGGATCATGCCCGCACTTCGGTGGAACTGGAGGTAATGTTGAACTTTAATCATGAGCCTTCACATGATATCTGGAAGCCGGGTCAGCGTCAGACATTGGAGCGACTTAAGTTGGCCATTAAATATAAGCAGAAGACGGTAATAGCCGAATTCGTTAAGCCATTAGCAAAACATTCATGCGTTTTTATCTAGTTTGTTTCGCATCCGAATGTACAACAGCTTTTGGCTGCCATCTGGTATGAAGGACTACCGGGTTTTCGACGCAAACAGGCATCACAGCAAATAATGGAAGTCTTTAAGTTGGGCTGCATGTTTCCAGTAAATAGCATGAACTATCTAATGGCACCCGACTCTGATGCCGGCAAATTTATGAGAAAACCATTTGTGAAGTTTATATCGCACTCGTGCTCATACATGTTCTTTCTAAGTAAGTTCATTTTTTAGCATAATGTTAGATGATGCTATCAGCTGGTTTTAGTGCTGCTTGGCGCGGCTTCATTGCGTGTGGTGCAGATTACTTTCGAGATTCTAGCATTTCCCTGGATGTTGGCCATGTTAGAGGATTGGCGAAAGCATGAAAGAGGCTCTTTACCGGGTCCGATAGAGTTGGGCATCATAACGTATATAGCAAGTAATATTTTGAAGGCATATTTGTGGCAGGTTTTCAATTTGTTTTTGCCTAAATGTAGGTTTAATTTTTGGTGAACTTAAGACTCTTTATGCCGATGGTCTTTTTGACTATATTACCGATCTGTGGAACATTGTGGACTTTATATCGAATATGTTCTATGTTACCTGGATTCTTTGCAGAGCCACAGCATGGATTATAGTTCATGTAAGTAGCTCTTTCAATATATGTTTGTATTTTTTTTTTTTTGTAAATATGATTTCTCTCCGTTTTCGTAGCGTGATTTGTGGTACCGCGATATAGATCCGTACTTTCCACGCGAACACTGGCATCCCTTTGATCCTATGCTGCTGTCCGAGGGCGCCTTTGCCGCTGGCATGGTCTTCTCCTATTTGAAGTTGGTGCATATATTTTCCATAAATCCACATTTGGGTCCCTTGCAAGTGTCGCTCGGTCGCATGATTATCGACATTATCAAATTCTTCTTCATCTATACATTAGTGCTGTTTGCCTTTGGCTGCGGTCTCAATCAGCTGCTTTGGTACTATGCTGAGTTGGAGAAAAACAAGTGCTATCATCTGCATCCGGAGGTGCCCGATTTCGATGATCAGGAAAAGGCCTGCACAATATGGCGACGTTTTTCCAAGTGAGCTTTAACTATGAACAGGGAGAAGTTCTTTATTCATCTACTTTATACTTCTAGTCTTTTTGAAACCTCACAGTCGCTCTTTTGGGCTTCTTTTGGCTTAGTCGATTTGGTTTCTTTCGATCTGGCTGGTATTAAGAGTTTCACACGTTTCTGGGCTTTGCTGATGTTTGGCTCGTATTCCGTTATCAATATTATTGTACTGCTTAACATGCTGATTGCCATGATGTCGAACTCATATCAAATCATTTCCGAGCGCGCTGATGTTGAGTGGAAATTTGCTCGCTCACAATTATGGATGAGCTATTTCGAAGATGGTGGTACTGTGCCACCACCCTTCAACTTAATGCCTTCTATCAAGCTATTGCGCAAGACTTTGGGAAAGGAACCAAAGAAGCGTACCAAGAGTTTTATGGTAAGTCGCTGAGCAGATATTCTGCGCAGTCAAACAGAAACTTTTAACTTAAGAATTATTAAATTAAACTGAACGACAAAGTTCGGTTTCAGGCATACAACTTTTCCACTAAAAAAATAATTTTGCACAAAATTTTTATGAAATATTTTTTCTTATTGCATGTTTATGTGGCTTTTATATCCAAAATTATGCTGAATAAAATGTCAAATTTTAAATATCCATCCTACAGAGGAGAACACACATATAAAAATCTGGGAAAATTTTTATTTAGCAACTATTGAAAACTGTTTTAGCCCAGATTCTAGATACTTGTGCATCAACTGACTTTAAAACTTAACCATAGAAATTGTATGTTAAGCATATTTTCTTCCTAACTGTTCCAGCTAGATTTAAAAATAGTTACCTACTACCCGCTACTTGTGCTACTTTCAAGCACTAAAGTGTCCCGCAGTAAACTCAAAGCCAAAGCTAACATTGGTATAAATTACTAGCTATTAATTGCAATTTTCAGCATCATCTTCTTCCTTGTAGCGAAGGTGTGCGTCACTGACGCACAGCTGTTAACAGCTACTTGGGCGCCATTCAGCTGTACAAATCAAAAATATTCAATTTGCATTTCAATATGGCGAAGAAATACACTGCAAGAAAATAATACACAAAATAAGTAAAAAATTATAACAGTGTCCGAACTAGAAAGTGACATTTTGCAAAAAAAATTCAAGGATATTTTGTCAATACCTATTGTCAGCTTACAGCCAAAAATATTCTTGCAGTTTTTAAATGACATAAAAAAATTTTACTGTATATATTTTTAATCTCAATTTTTGAGTTATCATTTCCTAGCAAAAATCCTTTTCCGCAATTGGTGTTTTCATATCAGAGTATGTATTGAGTTTTGTGCGGTTATAGCGAACGTCAAGAAATTAAAATGAGGTTGACGATTCTATTGCAAATCCTATCGTTCGAGACAGGCAATATACAGTTTTACGAGTATCTAACGGGGGTTTCGCTAAGCCAATTTCGGGATGCACAGACAATATGGGTTAGACTCTATGAAAATAGAGCTTAAAAAATTATAAAATAACAAGTAAAGAAAGTCTAAAGTCGGTCTAGCCCGACTATGAAATAACCTAAACCTACTTTTTCAAAATACAATAAAAGCATTGAAAATGGGCGTGTTCGTAGGCGGATGAAACACATCTTAAAATATAAAAGACAAGCGTCCTGCTATGTGCTCTATATCGTAAAACATGTTCAGCGTGGACCAGAACATGTTTTAACATTATTATAAAACCTGTTCAGCCTGGACTAGAACCTGTTGTAAAATTATCCAATTGAAATGTTTGTACTTACTAAACCTTTTGCTCTATATTGTAAAACCTGTTCAGCCTGGACCAGAACCTGTTGTAAAATTATCTATTTGAAATCTTTGTACGTACTATATTTTTTAAAACCTGTTCAGCCTGGACACGAACCTGTTCTGAAATTATGTATTGAAAATCTTTGTACTTTAAGACTATCGTCATTTTCCTCAACTACTATACATCAAACATCATGTCTTGCTATTACAGTGCTTCTTAATTAACAGAACCAGAACCTATTCGGTCTGCATAAACTGAACAGCAATTATTACATTCAGTGACGTTGGTGTCAATTGGAATTGCTAGAATTAAATCACAATGTTCGGTCTTCTGATCCAAGTTTAAGCGATTGGCTACTCAAGTTAGTAAATGGAGATGAAGATATCATAGAAATTCCCGATCATTTTGTTTGTAAAGGTTCGCTTATTAACCCTTTCAATGGCTTGCCTAGAATAATCGTGGACAATTTTTTTGAGCTTATATTCCCATCATTTAAGCAATAAAAAGATTAAAAAACATCCCTCTGATTTTTACATGAGTTGCTTTGCTTTTGGCAGGCTGTCTAATATAATGGACAAAACCATGATAACGTTGTATTATAATATTTTAGTTCAACTAAAAAAACCGGAGACAAATGCAAATGCGATATTTAGATATTTATGCAAATGTTATTATGTTGGGCATAAAATCGAAAATATAACTATGTTAAACGTTATCTATCTCCCTAAAATTATTTTTGTCATGTTGGCACAACTTCATTTTATAGAACCAACCTATTTGATTTTAGAAAAGGCGTTGGAAAATAAAAAAAAAATTTTTTCCGAAGTGTCCAATATAATGGACAAATCCATTGAAAGGGTTAAATAGATTTTTGGCGATACTTTGAGTTCGAATAACATCAACCGTTATTCCAAAATTGCTATCCTGTGCCCAAAAAATTCCGATGTGAACGAAGTCAACGAGCAAGTTCTAAATATTTTAGTTGGTGACACAGTGAGAGATCTGAGCACGCATTAAATTGAAGATAATGATGATAACGATAAACAAAATTACCCTGCCGAGTTTTAGAATGAATTTTATCCTTCAGGAATGCCACTGCATAAGTTAAACCTCAAAATTGGAAGTATTATAATACTTCTTCGATTTTGGTTAGTTTTGAAAACCTTAAAAACTTAATTAATCATCGCACAGGTATTGACTGGCGAACATGAAATAGTTTTCATACCTTCAATTGATTTGGCCCCGACAAACACAGATTTGTCTTTCACTCTCCGGAGTTCAACTGACCTTTTCAATGACCATAAATAAATTGCAAGGTTAAATATTGAAAAAAGTAGGAGTTTTTCTAAAAGAACTGGTAATTAGTCATGGGCAGTTTTAGCGGGCTGATGATGTAAAACTAAGCATTATAGATGGCAAGGGACAAGGTTAATTGGTTAAAAATTCTAAGAATTTTTTTACTAGAAATGTTGTATATAAAGAAGTTTTATCAAAATAATTTAATAAACATGTTTTCAAATAAAAACTTTTGTATATAAATCCAATAAATTTTTTGTCGCATTTTGTACTCTAAATGGTTCCTTCCTGTCGTAGGACGGGCTTTTACTACTAGTATTTAATAAGAATTTTTATTTTCATAGAAAATTTCCCCTTACCAAGTTTAATTCCTGTAGCTCACATATAAATGCTTTTAAAGTGTTTTCGCTATTCTGGGTTGTATGGGAGGTGGGCGTGTTTGCGGATTACGCCCAGTTTTAGAACACATCTTAATTTTGGTATAATATATATATAAAATTCTATAATTGGTATTTATAGAATTTTAAATTTTTGGGTTATATGGAGGTAGGCGTGTCCAGAGGCGGATGACATCCTTTTTTCGAAGAAATGCTTGTATTCATATAAAATACATACGTACCAAATTTTATCTCTGTACATTAAACATGAGATTATTTAATGAGTTTTAAATTTTTGGGTTATATGGGAGGTGGGCGTGTCTGTAGGCGTATGTCACTCATTTTTCGAAATCATCTGCTTTGATATAAAATACATACATACCAAATTTTATGTCTATAGTTAAAACATAAGCTTATTTATTGCGTTCTCAGTTTTTGGGTTGTATGGGAGGTGGGCGTGTCGGTTAGCAGATGGCACCTATTTTTCGAAGACATCTTTGTTTTGATCTTAGAAACATATATACCAAATTTTATAGTTGTGGGTTAGTTATGAGCTTATTTAAGCAGTTTTTAGTTTTTGTGTTGTATGGGAGGAAGGCGTGTCCGTAGGTGGATTCCAAAAATATTCAATAGTGCAGATCCTTAGATCCATGTGACCAAATGTGCCGAGTTTCATAAAATTATCTCAACTCGTTTTTCTTATCCTGTGTATACGGACAACACACAGAAGAACGGACATGGATAGCTCGACTCACGAGGTGACTCTGATCAAGAACATATATTCTTTTCTTTACCGGACTCGCTGATTTCTATGCGTTACAAGCGTTTGCAAAAAGTAAAGATACCCTGACCTTTCAGGTTTAGGGTATAAAAAATCAAAATAGCCCAAAAATCACAAGTTCCCAAGGAAGATGTCAATTTCGAGACGCATAGATAGAGGAGGATACATATAGAGGTTACTGTAAGAAAATATAACCTTTTAGAATTTTAAAAAATGGGAGTCTCGAGAACGTAGCAAAATAGTCCGAAAAGAATCAGTTTTATGGGCTTTTAAGAGGACGCAAATTTCGGGACGTGCTGACTAGTGAGTCCCAACAAATTTTTTTTTTGCTCAAACTTTTTTTGAAACCTTACGGGAATATTTATTAAAAATATGTAGAATTTTTTTGAAATATTTTGAATTTTTTTAGAAAACGTTTAGAGGTCGCGCTAATCGTATTTTTACTAAAAATACATTTTTACGGAAAATTTTCAAATTTCAAACATAAATTTTGGAATTTTATGGAATTTTTTTAAAATTATGTACCGTTTTTTAAAAAGTTTATGGAAATTTCATGAAAAAATTGAAAATTCGTTAACCAAATCACCAAAAAAATGTGCCAAAACTTCTGACTTTAGTTTACTTTAGAATGCATATTAAAGTTAAGTTAGAACACTTTATTTCGAAAACTTACTTCAAGAATAAGAAAATATGTGTTATTGACCAACTAAAATCAGATTTTTAGTAAAAATTCGACTAGCGAGATATCATAATCTTTTTCAAAAAATTTTAAAAAATTTGCAACAAATCGAAAAAAAAACCTTAATCCATAAGCTTTCAAGCAAATATTGAGAAACAATAAAATTCTAAAACTTAGTTCAAGAATAAGAAAATGTCTGTTATTGGCCAACTTATGTCTGAAATTTAAAAATTTTTCGAAAAACCTGATATTTTAGTAAAAATTCGACTAGCGCGATCTCATAACCTTTTTGATAAAATTTGCAAAAAATCGCAAAAAAACCAATCCAGCAAAGGTTAATAAAATAAAATTCGAAAAAGAATTTTATTTGGGACATCCTAGATGGGTAACTCTTTATGAAAATATAACCTTAGAAACTCGAAAAATTTTACAAAATGTCCCTTGATTTGATATATAATGTTAAAATCAAATTATAAAAATGCCATATCTCGAAAACAACCTACAAAACGACAGCAGAAAAGAACGCATTATGTAAGTTTTGTTTGGTTTATTGGTTAAGTCATTATCACAACCATTTTTGCATTTATCTTGAAATTTTAAATCATTCGGACATTTTATGTTCGACATATTTGTAGAAAATTATATAAAAAAAGTACCTTTTTCCAAAATTTCCGATATCACTGACCATTTTTGGTCTTATATCTCGAAAAGAAATAATCCTAAGGAAACTTTGTTCTACATCTAACAAAGAGGATAAACCCTCTTGCCCAAAATGTTGAGAAATTCATTAAATATTTAAAAAAAAAACGGATTTTATTAACCCTCTTTGTTCGATATCTCAAAAATTTTGTTCCATGAAAGATTTTTAAAAGGCATTTACGGGTAAACTAATGTAATGAACTAAAGCCCATTTAGCTCAAAACTATTGATAAGTTCTGTTTTCGTGAAATTTAGAAAAATTCCGATTTTGCCAGCCCAGATTTTGTAATACAAAATGTACTCCTTCGGCACAATTTTTAAAAAAAAATCCCGGAACGATATATTTGAAATAAATTGATTTTTATCATGACAATAGTTCACCCAACAGCCGCCACACTGTATATGTATCCTTGTATGCTAAACATTACACTATAAAGAAAAGGCATTAAATAGAAAAAGTTTTTTGAAAATATATAATTAAAAATATTTGCTTCCAACAATTTTCTATATTTTTATGAGTGTACAAAATTCTTTGTCTCATCATCTTTCTACAACCAGCGCAAGACTATGGAGAAGGCCTTTGCAATGCATGACAAGGTAATGAAGCTGTTGGTGCGCCGTTATATCACAGCTGAGCAACGGCGACGTGACGACTTCGGCATCACTGAGGATGATATCATTGAGGTGCGCCAGGACATCAGTTCTTTGCGTTTTGAGCTGCTCGATATATTTACAAACAACAAATTTGATGTGCCCGACATCGAAAAGAAGACAGCAGGTGGGTGGCTCTGAGTTAAACTAGCAAAAAACAAAACAAAAGAAACAATAAAGTTTCAAAATTGTTCTTATTTTGAAATGCATAACATTATTTATTTGAAAGTAAATGTTTATTTTAATCTATAAAAAGACAAAATTATATATATGTGTTATGCTACGAAATAAAAGTTTAACATTTTGTGACGCATTTGTTAACTTTCGAAATTATTACAGCTGCTGCGGGTACCAAGAAGGGCAAAATTATGGAACGTCGCATACTTAAAGACTTCCAGATTGGTTTTGTTGAAACCTTGGCTCAAGAAATGTCTTCTGAGGGCGATGGAGCACCAAAGGATATTTTTGCGTCATTGGCTAAAGTTATAGGCAAGAAAAGATCACAAAAAGGGTAAAATTTTCTCTATATATGTTAAATGATTAAAGAAGTTAATTAAGTATTTCTTGTTTGCTATAGTGAAAAGGACTGGAATGCCATTGCGCGCAAAAATACCATGTCCTCGGATCCTATTGGCTCAAAGCGTTCCTCGATACAGCGTCACAGCCAGCGCAGCTTAAGACGCAAAATTATCGAACAGGCCAATGAGGGCCTAAAAATGAACCAGAACCAACTTGTTGGTAGGTCTCAGTAAATAAAATTTACTTAAATATGCTAGACATTCATTATTTTTATACCACCACAGAGTACAACCCCAATCTTGGCGATGTGACACGCGCCACACGCGTTGCCTATGTTAAATTCATGAAGAAAAAGATGACCGCTGACGAAACTGTGGTAAGTTTAAAGGATTAAATTTGATCTTGAGCTGATAACATTTAATATTTTAAGCTGGAAACTGCAAGCACTACAGGCGAATCTTCGCTGAAGCGTGCCAATACAAAATCTGCCAAGCTTGCAGGTGCGGCTGCAAAACCAGGAGCCGAAACAGCTACCAAGGCAGATGACAAGACAGAGTCTGCTAGTGGAGCCCCTAAGACTGATATTGCTGCAGCTCTTTTGAAAACTGCTTCTGCCAAGAAGCAAGATCCAAAGCCTGCTGATGCTAAATCAGCCGACGGAAAACCTGCTGAGACCAAGCCAGCTGAAGCTAAATCGGCTAGTGGTAAGCCAGCTGAGACAAAGCCAGGTGAAAGCAGCAAGCCAGCGGCGCCAGCACCACCTTCCAAGCCAGGTGAAGCGGCTGCTAAGCCGGCCGTGAGTAAACCAGGCGAAGATAACAAACCAGATGCAGCGGCTAAGAAGGAAGAGACTTCTAAAACAGATGAAGCGAAAAAAGCCACAACTGGAACGGGTGCAACAAAGGGTGCAGCGCCAAGTGCACCAGTGGGTGCCAAGCCCGAAGCTGGTGCAGCAACAGCAGCTACACCACCAGCGGAAGCCACCAAAGCTGCTGATGCACCGGCAAGCGGTACAGCTGCGACCGTCAAACCTGATGATAAAAAAACTGACGATAAGAAGGCTGCCGCAGATAAACCCGATGATAAGAAACCTGATGATAAAAAAGCCGATGCAACAAAACCCGATGATAAAAAAGCTGATGATAAGAAACCTGATGATACGAAGCCTGATGACAAGAAACCTGCTCCTGCTAAGCCTGCTATTAAGGTGGGTCAAAGTAGCGCTGCTGCCGGTGGAGACCGTGGCAAATCAACAGTTACTGGTCGCATGATATCGGGTTGGTTGTAGTTTTGTATGATTAGTTTTGTGTTTTTTATTAGTTGGCAAATAAAGTAAGATATTCCATTAAAGTATTTCACATATAAGGTGTCAGGCATAGCAATGACACAAACCTAGTATTGTTTCTTAATTTATTTTAAATAAATGTACCTACATAGTACAATAAAAATTCTAAACCGAATAAGCGTTCGCTTATTATGCAAACAGTTTGGGTTAATTTTCTCGTGTTTACATGTTCGAAAAAAATTAAAAAACCGATTTTAGAGGCAAATTCATCGATATGGCTAGAGACTCAATCGATCTTCCTCAAATTCAAAATATCTTGGTTTTTCATCCCAAAGTTTCGGAAATTAAGTACATTTTTTGACACAAAAATGGGCTGACCTAATAAATTTAATACATAAAAATGAATAACGGTTTATTTTTTTGTTACTTTGTTTCTTTGTTCGCCATTTATTCGCTGCAATACCGTTCATTCGAATCTGATGAAACTTTGTTAACTTATTGCTTACACTTGCGTGAAGAATATAGTTTTATTTCGATTCTATAAGGGGGCGTGGCTCTCCCATACAAATATACGATATCGGAAATCTCTTATATACTCTTATTATACATAAAAATATGTAATGAGTAAATTATGTATGTACGGAGTACATGAAAATTGTTCTAACATACTGTACTCATCACAAATGTTCTACATGATTTTATGTAATGGGTCAATAATCTATGTAGTACGTACATCAGAACTGTACTCATTACATAAAGTTATTTACAACAGTTTGTGCTGAGTACAGTGTGAATGTACCCACCAAAAACATCCGTGAATTCATTTATGTGTTGAGTACATAGAATTCTTTATTGACTATAGCATCTCTTTAAAACATTATTTACTCAATACACATTTCAACATGTACTCAATAAAATTATTGTGTACTATGCCTTGAGTACATAAATTTATCTAGTGAGTCCATAGGTTTTTTCCTCTGAGTAGTAATCTGAAAAAAATTTAAACGGTACAACAGCTTAAAAGGTTTGATAGTCGATCTTACAAAACTCAAAGAGTATTGAATTTCTACCGGTGCTTGATCAATTTATACTGGCGCTAAATTTTTGTACAAAAAAAAAAAATTGAAAAAAAAGCTTAAGTTTTTATTCATGTCCGTCCGTCCGTCTGTGTGTTGTCCGCATACACAGGATAAGAAGAAGGAGTTGAGATAATTAGATAAAACTTGGTACACATGGTCACATGAACCCAAGGATCTGCACTATTGAATATTTTTGGAATCCGCCCACGGACACGCCTACCTCCCATACAACGCAAAAATGTAAAACTGCATAACTCAGCTCATAAAAAGCCTACAACAATAAAATTTGGTATGTATGTGTTTTATATCAACACAAAGATGTCTTTGAAAAATGGACGTCATCCGCTTACAGACACGCCCACCTCCCATACAACCCAAAAATTGAAAACGCAATAAATAAGCTTGTGTTTAACCTACAGAGCTAAAATTTGGCACATATGTTTTTTGTAACAAAACAAAGATGGTTTTGAAAAGTGGACATCATCCGCCCACGGACACGCCTACCTCCCATACAACGCGAAAATTGAAAACTGCATAACTCAGCTCATAATTAGCCTACAACAATAAAATTTGATATGTATATGTTTTATACAAACACAAAGATGTCTTCGAAAAATGGACGTCATCCGCTTACGGACACGCCCACCTCCCATACAACCCAAAAATTGAAAACGCAATAAATAAGCCTCTGTTTAACCTACATAGCTAAAATTTGGAACGTATGTTTTTTATGACAAGACAAAGGTGGTTTTGAAAAATGGACGTCATTCGCCTACGGACACGCCTATTTCCCATGCAACCCAAAAAGTTTTAAACTCAATAAATAAGGTTATGTTTGTCATAGAGAAATTCAATTTGGTATGCATGTATTTTATACCAACACTAAGGTATGTTCAAAAATTGGAAGTAATCCGTCCATGAACACGCCCACCTCCAATAGGGAAAGCACAATAAAGGCATTAACTGTGAGCTACAGGAATAAAACATGGTATGTGTAAAATTTTTATCAACATTTAAATGCATATAAAATATAGGCTTCATCCGCCCTTGGAGACGCCCATTTACAATAAAAATTTTTTGTTTTTGAAAAGTGGGTTTAGGGTATTTCATAGTCGGCCTAGACCGACTTTAGACTTTCTTTACTTGTTATATTTAAAATTAATATTTATTGGAACTGTTTTATTTTTCCTTGACTAAATTTTTGTCATATGAATATGTTCTTTAAAGCTTATTTTTAGATATAGGTATTGTGTGTGAAATTATATTTTGCTTTGATTGTGATCGTACTTTTGAACATTAATTATCAGAATAGCGGAATTTTCTATGTAGGTCACAGATGAGGTCACTATAATATCAAGTGACGTCAACGGAAGCAACAAATCTGGGTCAAGACTGTGTATCATTGCAATTAGCATTAATTAAGACTTTTATCCCGGGGTCATATTGAGAAATCAACGCCTTCTGTCAAGTATTGAAGCTTGTTATACAAAACTATACTTGCTTTTATTCGAAAAAATAGTTCAGTTCTCTGATCAACACACTTTAAATATATTATTGTATGCTTTTGGGAGGTCGAAAATGGAGTAGGCCTCTTTCATTTGGAGTCTTTTCTATTTCTCAAATTCTTTTAGATTGGAAATGGTCAACAAAAATTTGGTCAGCTTCGGCTTGTGGTCGTTTAACTTTCATGAACCGAGGTCGGACATCTTCAGAAGTCATGATGCAAGCCGAAAACAGCCGAAGAGATGTTAAGTCAACAAATGCTGAACAGCAATAAACTTGATTCGCTGCCATAATAACAACAAAGTAATAGCCGAATGCACATGATCGTAAGCCACACGAAGTAGCTTATAGTAAACGTGTATCGACGTCGCACGTTGGGAAAAAATCAGGCAAAATGCGCGCATTGCGATGATATTTCGACTTTTTTTTATTGGCTTTTAACGATGATTTTATAATTTTGGATATGTTTAATGATAGAAATGCATTTTTTTTTAAGTTCGTAAGCCTTGCCAATTTTTTTTGTATGGACCTCAAAATTCATGCCTAACTTAAAAAATGTCTAATCAATAATTTCACTAAACGTATCAACTTACTAAAATGCTCATAAAAACATCAAACTAAAGTGAAAATAAATTAAATTTTCAACAATTAATCACAAATAACTAGACTTTAAATATGTGTACTTAAAAGTTAAATCCTGTGACAAAATAAGGAGATGTACTTTCTTGAAATACCATAAATTTTAAGAAAATATAAAAAAATAATGAATTTTCTTTCATATGCAACTTCCACAGGTAATCGCGGGTAATGATCAAAACAATGCATATGAAAATATAATGCTTTATAAACAAAATGGTACCAAATCTGTTTGCTACTTCTTGCAACCTTTTTTGTCATTCTGTATATTATAAAAGCCTTAAAACGCGTACTGCGTAATTTTCAAACTATCATAATGAAATTCGATATTTGAGCTTCTTTCTAAAAAACAAAGTTCAAGTTCGAGAATGGACTGAAGCGGATGAAAACCACGCCAACCTCTCATACAATCACAATAATGAAAACTCTATAAAGAGGATAATACTTAAGTTACAAAACTGAAATTCGGTATTTAAGTATTCTATGTCAAAACTAAGATGTTTTAGAAAAATTGACGTCATCCACCCACTAACATGCCCCTTATATAAAACCCATAAAATGTTACCAATGGGCGGCACTTATAAATTGAGATTTTATTCCTAATTCTGAGATTGTGTGACCTGTAATTTCAAAGTTAACCGATATTGCAAATTTGACTTACATCGGAGGTGCCACGCCTCTTTTATCGATCAGTACCAAACTTCACAGTTACACTTTCGAGACCTTGTGACAGGTACCCTGAAAAAAATCCCATTAATTGGTTTAGCGGCTTGGGAGTCTATTACTTACATACAAACATACGTACATTAATTTTTATATAATGTAAATTACTTCATTTTTGAGTGTAAAACGACACTTAAACTTCTGAAAATCGTTAAGTGTAACGATATCTTTCTAATTTTATGTTTTTTCGGATTGTTCTCTATTTTATATTATTTGTTCACCATTTTATCTATATTTATATTATTGAAAATTGGCGTGTCCGTGGGCGGATGAAGCCTATATTTTATATGCATTTAAATGTTGAAGAAAAATTTGCACATCCAACTTTTATTCCTGTAGCTCACAGTTAATGCCTTTATTATGCTTTCGCTATGGGAGGTGGGCGTGTTCATTGACGGATTACTACCAATTTTTTAACACACTTTAGTTTTGGTCATGATATAATTACTCCAAGGTAGTATTGACGTTTCTGTTGGAAACGGACTTTTGTCAAAAAATACAACAAGAAAGAGAGCGCTCACAATCCGTCATAGCATACAATTAATTTTTACTGGTCACATTCAGCGTACCCAACAGTTGCCAACTGCTAAGTCTTGATGCACATAAATATGAAGATGCGCATTAAAATGCATTTAAAAATAGAAAATTTTTAATTTGTCGGTAAAATTTCCATTCGTATTTGATACAAAGCTTGATATTTCATAAACTTGACAATTTTTCTGAAACTTCAATACCGATAATAGCGCTCACCGATGTGTTGCTGTCACAACAGTTGACACAGCTGAATGTGGCCAACGAATATAACAACGAACAGCTGTTTTTGACAAGGGTTCGTTTACTTGTAGCTGAGAGCATCAACATTTGTCAACACTACCTGGTAAAATTTTTCTATCATGAGTTTTGGTATAAAATACATACCATAAATTTGATCTCTCTATACATAATCTTATTTATTCAGTTTTAAACTTTTTGGGTTGGGTGGGAGGTAGGTGTGTTCATGGGCGGATGACGTCCATTTTCCAAAACCATATTTTTTTTGTTATAAAAAACATACGTGCCAAATTTTATCTCTGTTGATTAAACATAGGCTTATTTATTGCGTTTTTAATTTTTGGGTTGTATGGGAGATGGGCGTGTCCGTGAGCGGATGATACCCATTTTTCGAGGACATCTTTGTGTTGATACAGAACACATACACACTAAATTTTATTGTTGTAGGTTAATTATAAGTTTATTTATGCAATTTTCAATTTGTGCGTTGTATGGGAGGTAGGCGTGTCCGTGGGCGGATGATGTCCAGTTCTTAAAACCATCTTTGTATTGTCATAGAAAACATGTGTCCCAAATTTTATCTCTATAGGTTAAACGGAGGCTTATTTATTCCGTTTTCAATTTTTGAGTTACATGGGAGGTGGGCGTGTCCGCGAGCAGATGACACCCATTTTTCGAAGACATTTTTGTGATAATACAGAACACATACACAAGAAATTTTATTGTTGTAGGTTAACTATGAACTTATTTATGCAGTTTTCAATTTTTGCGTTGTAAGGTAGGTAGGCGTGTCCGTGGGCGGATGATGTCCATTTTTGCAAACCATCTTTGTTTTGTCATGAAAATCACAATTGTCAAATTTTATATCTGTTGGTTAAACAGAAGCTTATTTATTCCATTTTCAATTTTTGGGTTGTATGGGAGGTGGGTGTGCTCGTGGGTGGATGACACCCACATGGATGTGTACCAAGTTTCATCCAATTATTTCAACTTCTTCTTCTTATCCTGTGTATACGGGCAACACACAGACGGACAGACGGACGGACGGACATGGATAGCTCGACTCACGTGGTGACGCTGATCAAGAATATATACACTTTTCTATACCGGACTCACTTGGTTCTATGCGTTACAAACGTTTGCACAAAGTTAATATACCCTGACCTTTCAGGTTTAGGGTATAAAAACGTAATGAAATCATTAAATTCGAATTAAATGTTAGAGTTTTTCTACAAAATTCGGATGTTTCTGTAATTGATTTATTGACGTCAGGAAAACGTAGAAAAAAAATGTTACCAATTTTCGACCCAGTCAAGAAAACTGGGTCATACTAACTGGGTCATTCCGCCGAGATTGATCACAAAATAGCAAATTTGGTCGGTCAACCATGTAAAAAAAATTTTTTTTTAACCTTTAATTTCGTAATGTTTCGGCATCTTAGAACTGCTTTAAAAAAAATTTTTTTTTGTTGTACATATTTACAAAATGGCGACCATGCTTATCATGCAACCACCAGCGAAAATTTGAAATTAATGTTAAATAGACAACGTAATAAGAGGATTCTGATGATATAAAAATTTAAGTGATTTTTATGGTTCATTAAAAAGATATAGCATTTTAAAATTCGTACATTTTATTGCATAATGTATGAGTATTAAGGTGGTTCACCCCATATGGGGGAAAAAGTTTGCACTAACCGCCCCTAATATGAAAGCTTATGTTGAGAGGATTTCAGAACAATACAAATTTTTTTTTTGTGAACCTGAAATCTGCCCCAAATGGTCTTTTTTGTATAACTTCACCAGTTTTAACCCGATCGTGAAAAGAAATATATCTTTGGATAGGTCTCAATTAGTACACAAGCACCCCCAAAACTTAAAATTTTTTTTAATATAACAAAAGTTCATAAAAAAATCATCAAACTTTTTTGAAGAAACTATTAAATTTCATTCGTAGGAAAAAAAGTTACAGCGAATCAAAATTTTAGTGAAGTTCGTTTTCGCTTTTGGACTTTAGTCTTCGGTTCATCTTCGTTTGGGTTCGTTTATCATATCCATTGATAAAGGGCGCTTAATGTAATAAAATATATATGGCTCAATAACGCCTGAACGACTGGACCGAATGTAAAGAAATTTGGTATGAAAAACGAACCAATTCATAAGAAATGATTTATCATTTGAATAAATTTTTACAACACCAACTCATGAAAGAACAGAAAAGGAGAGAAAAACAAAACAAACAATGGAAAATGTTCCAAATGTCGAATTATGAACTGAATAATTCAAAAAAATTCTAAAAACTTATAAAAAAAACTGTTTAGCAAAGCAAAAACATTCGGCAAAAATAATCGGCTATCTCGGCCAAAGCCGATGCCGGAGGTCCAAATATCGGCCGATTATGCCGATTACCGAAGCCGAAGCCGAATAATCGGTCGGACACTAAACAAAATCTTATCCAATTGAACTGGAATGACCTTCTACACAACTTTTTTTTTTATAAAACAGTTACTTGCATATTTTGGGCTTTTTTGATTTGTGCATTTTGAGCTTTGTCTGGCGTATCAATCAACGACAGACTCAACCAGATTTGAGTAATCTATCTTTTGATTTGAAATCCTTGCAAAAAAAGATGTTCTCTTCATAATTTCTTATCAATTTGACATTCTTAATGTAGAAATCTGAGTACGCCATCTTGGTTATGAACTTTGAATTATGTAATATCGACTATCAAACCTCTTGAGCTTTTTTAAAAAGTACAGTTTTTTAAATGCAGAGACATTAAATGAACCATTTTAATGTTGGGGCTCTAGTGAAGATTGAAGTCATATTTTTTCTCACATCTCACCACTCTTGAAGCATTGTGCGTTCGGATCTTTCTTTGACATAAAAACATTAGCTTGATATTTAACATAGTTACCATGTTTTCAATCGAACTTTTAATATTAAAGTTTTTGTAAACAAGTTGAATAAGCATTGATTTTTTAATAGCTTAATTAATTTGAATAGCTTTTATGCTAGAAAAAAACCTTGAATTTATATACCTAACCACAAAAGGAAGCAGAACATATAATCTGCCTAATGAAAGCGATTTCCGGTCAAACAAAAGTGTGAACTCTTATTGCAGCTGCACCACTTGAGCCATGATTAAAGCAAAACATTATTGCATGAAAGTGGCAACTTTTTTCTTAAATCAACTTTAAAATTGACGCAGCAACGCCATCAACTCTGCAACACAAAAATACGTACATATCAAGCAACAAATGTTGATAAAAGCTACGCAACATGTTGTGTTGCGCGCTCTGCTTAACACCTGTTGCTAACACACAACCATTAGTAGCAGCAACGCGTGTTTATTGCCATAGGATCAGCAATTAAAGGGCGCACATTCTGCAAGTTCAAGAAGCCAACATTACCACATAAATAATGAGTAAAGAAACGAAGGTAAAAGTAGCTAGAAAGCAAGGCAATGAACATGTTGCGGTCATTACTTAGAAGAATCCATCCGTTAAAAATCATTTGTAGGCGCTAGCAGCAAAAATAATACCAACAACAACCCCAAATGTTGCTATTTCCTGTGTGATGCAAACGTTTCCTACGCTTACTCTTAGTATGAGTGTGTTTCTGTAAATGTATGTGCGTTGTGTATGTGTATGAGTGCGGCCAAAATGGCAAGGATATCATGACGATGATGATGCTTCTGTTTGCGCTATGTTGCCATTATCCTGCAGGCACTGCCTTTTGTCTTTGCATATAAAAGGACACGAAATTCACCAGTTATCAACCATAATTTTTGTGAACGTCCACAGGAAAACAACACAACATCACACAACACTAGCAACATCGTAACAAAACTACAAAAGACAAAAGTTATAATAATACAAAAGGATATTTTCGTCCTTTTGGTGTTTGTGTACTATTGCCAATTGTGAAGAGAAGCGACGGTTATTTTTAGTTGCTGTTTTGCTCAGTTTTAAAGAAACAGCTAAAGTTTGAATTGTGATCATCATTTGCTGCACTTTGATTGCGTTTAGTTTGTGTTAAGTTTGTTGTGTGTTAGCGACCAAAGGAAAAAGCGATGAAGTCTTTCGTTTGTGTGGATTTTTTAGTATTTTTATTGGTTCTGTTGGCGGTTACATTTGGATATTCTACGGCTGGTAAGTTTGACATTTACTACAAAGATAAGAATAATACAGTGTTTTTTTGAAGGACATGAAGAGTCATTTAATGATTTGAAATTAAGTGAAATAACAGTTGTATTTTAATTTGTTGTTTTTTGTTTAATGTTCATAAGATAATTTTGCTATTTAGGTTTAGTTTTGCCTGTAAACTGTGACATTTTTTTTTAAGTTTAAACAATTTTATATTACATTAAAAATAAAGAACATTTTTTTTTAAGAAGAATAGTTAGAGTTGCAAGAAATTGAAACTTGAATTGACTTGAAATTGACTTCATTGCTGATGACTTGAAGTTTTAAAATAAAAAAAAATTACATTTTTTATTTTTTGTTTGCAATGATTTAAAACTAAAAATTGAAAGTAATTTAAGATTTCAGTTTAAATTCAAATTTATAGCTATCTTAAGCCCATATTCGGCACACTTCTCTGGTATAACGTGCTCGGCATACCAGGATCATATGAACTTCAACGTCAAAAAACCGTCATGAAACATAAATTATAGAATATTTTGACTAGATTTTAATTTAGCTTCTTAAAAGATTATTTTTAAATAAAAAAGGTAAAAAATTTGATTAACTAAATTAAAAAAGATATCGTTAAAGTATAGAAAATTTATATTTTATATCAAAACACAAAAATTATCAGGTGTTAATAATTCCTTTTCAAACTTTTTAAAATCAATTCGAACTCAATCTATAATCTTTGAACTCAATTCATTTAAAACTTGCAAAATAACTTCATTCATATACAAGAGAATGTAATAAGAGGTTAATTTCTTACATTAATTTCTACCTAACTTATTTGAAATAATTAAATTAAATTGAAACTTAATCTCTTCTTTCTTTGCTTCTTTAATTTTTTGAATAAGAAATCAAAATCATTTAAAAACAAAGCAAAAAATGGACAATAATAAAAAAAGTTTTGATGCAAATAAAATCAACTTGGTTAAAGAATACGTTCTTTAAATTCAAATTCGAATCCAAAATCCTTTGACTCCGTTTAAATTTAAGCCTTTGTTTTAATTGAACATTTTTTTTTTGTGTTCGTGTTAATTTTTATATTTGTTGTTGTTTGATTTATCTTATATATTAATACGTGAACATTAAAGTCTGTCGTACGCTTTTTTGGTATTAATTAAAACTCAAAATAAATGAAACTTATATCATTCGAAAGGCTATGTTGCCCAAATGTGCAGAATGTATATATAAATGATATATCTGATATCAAACTTCTAAGAGAGAAATTAAATTTTTGAGAAAAAACCCGCTCTTTAATTAAAATGAAATTTGGTTGGGGTAGAGTTTTTGAGTTGGTCTAGTTTGAATTTTTTTTAAAAGTAACAATTTCTTAAAAAAATGAAGTTTTATCTATTCGTCAATTGTAAACTTCGTAAAAAATTTATTTTGAATTCAAAAATTTGACTTTCCATGTCAATATCTTGGTTAAATTTTAACGGTTTTTAAATTTTTCAAATTTTTTCTGAAAGTTTGTTAAATTTTCTTTCAAATGTGATATAATTTACAGCAAATTTCTAACCAAAAGTATTTTTAATGAATTTTCTTAATATTGTTGTTACTTATTTAGCGTGTGTTTCAACCAAATGCCAAGAGAGAGAAAAAAACTGTCTCAAATTGAATGTTCTCATTTCTGAAGCCAATAATTCCGCCATCTGTGAATAAATTTTATTTATTTCTTTTTTGTATTTAAGTCTTATCAGTTAACTTAAAAAAACTTTTGAAAATAATACCGTTTTTTGTTTGTTTATATTTAAGTTATTCCTTTTTAAAAGAAGACCATAAAATTTGATTTATTCTTAAAATATGGGGTAAAAATGATTTTTATTGTAAAAAAACAAAAACTCAAAATTGCATTTTTAATTTTCTTTCAAAATCTATATAGGATTTTAGGTGAATTTATTTTGTCTTGACACTAAATTAATAAACTGCCCGCGCCATCAAAAAAATCAAAAAAAAAAAATGTTTTTTTTTTCAGTTTTCGAAAAAAATAATTATATAAAAAAATATTTTTTTTTTGAAGAAAATAGCTTCATACCTCCAATCAATTAAGAGTTATAGCCTCGAACTTATTTGAAACATCTCGCATATAATTATAATTATAAATAGGCAATCAATAAATTGGTCGAATTTCGACCCCAGGCGATACTAGTTATAATAAATGGACTAAAGTTTTTATTACTTTTTTTGTGGCAAATTTTAATCTCTTAGTTTTTTTCCCCCATATGAAAAGCTCAGATGAAAAGAGGTCAAAGCCACGTAGAAATAATTTATATAATATAATTTATCTAAATATATTAACTACGATTAAACTATCTTAAAAAAGTGCGCTTTACCATAAGTTTTATATCAGTAACAATTTATTAAGAAAAGTTAAATTTTTTTCCCAAATTAAAGTTAGGGTTTTATAAAAGATAACCCATTCAACCAAAGTACATGTTCCAAATTTTTTAATCATTTACCAGACTTAAGGCCTTCTTAATTTTTATGTTTTTTAAATGAATTTGCAAAAGCATAAAAAAAGTTGCTTTTATATTTATTTAAATAGATGAAAGATGTATAGAATGATAGATTTTTTCAGTTGGAATATGAATCCTTAAAGGCGAAGTCTTCAAAGCCATCTCGCAGACCAAGTACACAAATTCAGAGCGAAGGCTGACGTTCTGAAAGATGCGTCATTATATTGTCAACAACAATATAAATTTTAAACAATTAAATTTTAAGCAAACATTTCACTCTCACAAAAAAACAAAACCATGCACGGAGATGTGGAGATATGGTTTTGTTTATACTATGCATCCGTTCTGCAATACATGGACGCATGCCGTCCTTGAAGACAGTTCAACAACATGTCTTGCAAGCCAAAGTGGAATTTTGGTTTGAAAATGTCTTCAAAGACAGCCATGAAAATAGATCGATCCGTCTTGCAAGAAACTGCCATGTCTCGAAGACATCTTCGAAGACCAATCGATCCATTTGAACGGCTTTGAAGACTTCGTCTTTGAGGATTCATATTGCAACTGGGAAACAAATGATATTTCTCTCACAAAAAATACACAACTATGAACGGAGAGAGTATGATTTTGTTTATACTATGCATTCGTTCTGCAATACATGGACGCATGCCGTCCTTGAAGACATTTCAACAACATGTCTTGCAAGCCAAAGTGGAATTTTGTTTGAAAATGTCTTCAAAGACACCCATAGAAATGGATCGATTCGTCTTGCAAGAAACTGACTTATCCCGAAGACGTCTTCGAAGACGGATCGATTCATTTCCTGCTGGGATGTTTGTTTTTCGATTTAAAACAAGTTTTTCAATGAGTAACCCTTTTATTCTGCCTTAACTTTCATGGCCATATTTTGCACGATGGAGAATATATCAATTTTTTATTCGAAATACAGAATAGGTGTTGACAGAGAAAGAGTTGACAGAATAGGTGTTACACCGGTAATCCTTGATTAAAAGTAAAAAAAGGCTGTCCCCCATAAGCATTAATATTGATGCTGCCTTAACTTTCATGGTCATATTTTGCACGATTGTGCATATATGAATTTTTTATTCGAAATACTTTAAAAATTTTCGAATTAAATCAATAGACATCAACGGACTTCAGATAGTTTTTTTAACTTCAGTTATTTCAAACATTATTTGAACTGACTTCAAAAGTTTTCATGGAGTTTTACAATTAAATGCTATTAAATTAAAAGACTTAAACAAACAATGTCAAAAAATGATAAAAAAAAGGGAGTGTTCAAGTATTGTCATCATATTCAAAACTATGTTCCAAAATTTATTAAAGCAGAGTGCTGAAAATTCACTACAAAAAAGTTACAAAAAATGAAAGTTTCATTATAACTACTGTACTTCTATTATAGAAATATACATATTCAACATGATGTGGTATTCTTTTAGATATATCCATTGATTTACTGTACTTTATAATCGGACTAAAAATACCAATGTTGTAAATAAAAGGCCATTTTTGCTATTTTTTGGAACACCCTAAAACCACATTTTTTAAAGTGCTAAAACACTTTCGAGGTAATTTTTCATTCTAAGAAACTTGTCTTTTCATTTTCATTTTTTGTGATCCGACTAAATGTATATTGACAGAAACTCACACAAAGTCTTGAATAGCCAGGGTCTCTTTTCTTTGGTCTTTGAAAGGAGACACAAAACGATCTCATTAATTATTGAAATGAATGCCTCTTTATCAAAGCAATATTATGCACTTAACCTTAAAACTGAGACCATAAAAGAGATTTCTAAGGATTGCTGTGATCTCGCAGAATCCTCCGCTTCATTTTCTTCTTTGTATGCTTTTCCAAAAAAAAAAAATTGTAAAAATTTTTTGAACTTTTGACACTTGAGCCTGAAAATATTTTCACAAAATAGCCAAGCAGTTGATTTTCGACATCAAAATTTAATATTATTTCGAACTAAGTATTTCCAATTGGAATGCAAAAATCCTTCTCAAATCCGATTTGGAATGATGTTATTATTTTGTCCAACTCGAAAATTCGGAACACAGCAGATTATATACATATGTATAGATAAGAGATAATATGAATATTTATGTTATTGAATCACAAAACCATAGTTCTGATAATTCCGCAAAAATACTCATAGCTCTGACTTTTAAAATGCAAATATTTTGAACTCAGATGAGCATGTTGCTCCTCCATGGATGGAAACAATCTCGTTATAAGCATTCATACTGTTAATACTGTTAACATGTTTTCTTTGTGTATTTGTATTTGTATTTGTATTTAAAGAGTTCCCAGTAAATTGCTTTTGAAAAGCCTTTATCATATGAATTAGTCCATGTTTAATTTAGAGGCACATTTTGATATATATTCCTTTCCAGTTTCTCACATACCAATAAATTTCATTCAATGATTTTTTTCGCCGTCCTTGCGTTTTGGTTTACATAATTTCACAGCTAAACGCTGGTGTTCAGCATTTTGCTATTGCTGTATTTTTTTTCTTTTCATCATAAACAACGACATTAAAGATGTAAGGATGTCAACGAGTTTTTCTATTGAATTCTTTCCCTCAAGCCGTTAGCAGTCATGTTAGGGATACAAATTAATTAATTATTTTAATTAAACCAAATTTAGCAATATTTCTAAGAAAGTACAGGTAAAATATTCATTTCTAAGAAAGTACATATAAAAAACATATTAACAGTTTATAAAGTTGACAAAATATGTTCTTAATTTTGTATATCTTTTTATTGGCTGGAATGTTAAGAAGAAGAAGTTCATATTCTTATTTTTACTGGTAGTCTGGTTATATATTATATATATATTTAAGTCTGGTTCTTACACTGAGATAATACATAAAACTTAAAGCTGAAAATTGAAGAAATGCTATTCATAAAAGTGTTTATGTCATTCTATTGTTCAATTTTATATAATAATCATTCAATAACAATCACATCTTTTTACGTGTTATAAGATGTGATTTATTCAATTTTATTTATTACGTATGATCTTGAAAATAGAATAACAATTTCTTCAAGGTTTTACGTTCAATGATTCTGAACCATATCTTAAATAGAATTGCTCATCAATTGAAGTTTGCTGTAATGTTAACTATCATGTAACAATTCGAAAAACAAGGTTCGAAAGCTTGTAGCAGTGAATCATCTCAGGTTTTTTGAGACTAGTTACGGTACTTCTAGTACTGCTCCTTTGGTTTCAAATTTTTTACTTATTCATCTTTAACCTCAACCAATCAAGCAATTATTTTCCGTTTTTTGATGAATAATATTTTTCAAAACTTTTCAGTATTATTTATGGAATTGAAGATTCCATTTAATATGAAAAATGCTTTTTTTAATACTTAATTGTTTATACAAAATTTTTTCTAGAAACCAAAATGTGTGGTCTTTAACGTTACACGTTCAAAAATTTTGTGTTCCGAATTGAATTTTTTCCTTGAGCGACACAGTCGTAATGAACATATCGTTCACCCACTTCAATTCAAAATTTGGCGTTCTAAAGAAATCGCAATAAATTATTTTCGCACTCTGAACAGTTGTTTTTTTTTTTTTTTTAAATATAGTGCAAATCATTAAGAAGAAAATGTTTTCAGAACGGTTGAATTTCAGTTGTTTAATTTTAGTTTTGAGACTAAACACAAAACATTTGCCGAATTAAAAATCAGTACTGACAATTGAGAAGCTTTTTTGAAAAAGAAATTGTAAATAGTTCATAAGGTAGAAATATGCACTGAAGTAATGTATTAAAAAACAAGTAAAGAAAGTCTAAAGTCGGTCTAGGCCGACTATGAAATACCCTAAACCCACTTTTCAAAAACAAAAAATTTTTATTGTAAATGGGCGTGTCCAAGGGCGGATGAAGCCTATATTTTATATGCATTTAAATGTTGATGAAAAATTTACACATACCAAGTTTTATTCCTGTAGCTCACAGTTAATGCCTTTATTGTGCTTTCGCTATGGGAGTTGGGCGTGTTCATGGACGGATTACTTCCAATTTTTGGACACACCTTAGTTTTGGTATAAAATACATCCATACCAAATTTAATTTCTCTATGACAAACATAACCTTATTTATTGAGTTTAAAACTTTTGGGTTGTATGGAAAAAAGGCGTGTCCGTAGGCGGATGACGTCCATTTTTCAAAACCATCTTTGTCTTGTCATAAAAAACATACTTGCCAAATTTTAGCTCTGTAGGTCAAACAGAAGCTTATTTATTGCGTTTTCAATTTTTGGGTTGTATGGGAGGTGGGCGTGTCCGTGAGCGGATGACGTCCATTTTTCAAAAACATCTTTGTGTTGATATAAAACACATACATACCAAATTTTATTGTTGTAGGCTTATTACGAGCTGAGTTATGCAGTTTTCAATTTTCGCGTTGTATGGGATGTAGGCGTGTCCGTGGGCGGATGATGTCCACTTTTCAAAACCATCTTTTTTTTGTCACAAAAAACATATGTGCCTAATTTTAGCTCTGTAGGTTAAACAGAGGCTTATTTATTGCGTTTTAAATTTTTGGGTTGTATGGGAGGTGGGCGTGTCCGTGGGCGGATGACGTCCATTTTTCAAAAACATCTTTGTGTTAATATAAAACACATACATACCAAATTTTATTGTTGTAGGCTAATTATGAGCTGAGTTATGCAGTTTTCAATTTTCGCGTTGTATGGGAGGTAGGCGTGTCCGTGGGCGGATTCCAAAAATATTCAATAGTGCAGATCCTTGGGTCCATGTGACCATGTGTACTAAGTTTCATCCAATTATCTCTACTCCTTCTTCTTATCCTGTGTATACGGACAACACACAGACGGACAGACGGACGGACGGACGGACGGACATGGATAGCTCGACTCACGTGGTGACGCTGATCAAGAATATATATACTTTTCTATACCGGACTCGCTTCGTTCTATGCGTTACAAACGTTTGCACAAAGTTAATATACCCTGACCTTTCAGGTTTAGGGTATAATTATTGTAAAGTAAGTACACTGAGAAAAAAACATACTTAAAAATTAAACAACAAATTTTAATATATAAATTTAACGCATTTGCGTTTCTACAAAACAAAACATAAAATAAACGTTTTTAAATTTTAACTATAAACTCATTTCTTTTCTATACACTGAGAAAAAAACATACTTTAAAATTAAACAAAAAATTTTAATATAAAAAATTTAACGCATATGCGTTTTTACTAAACAAAATGTTTAAATTACAACTATGAGCTCTTTTCCATTTTTTATAATTGTCTCTTATTGTTTCTTTAAAATAATAAAAAAAAACCATCTGTTAATAAAATGTCCATTTTTGCATTTTTGACTTTTTCAAATTTGTTTTACAAATATAAGACATGAGATAAAATGAAAAATACTTAATTATTTCAATATTAAAACTATCTTTAAGTATTGAAATTGTTTAAAGCTCTATTTCAAAAACAAATTCGTTTGATATGAACACAATTTCATTTAAGTTTAAAACATATTTCCCTCAGTGTACGTTTTTCATATTATTTTTTGTGATTACAAAAAAAATTAGCTTTTTGAATTTTTCGAATTGGTTTAACAAATATCGAACATAAAATAAATAAAAACTAATTAATTACTTCAATATTCAAAATGCAAACTTCATCGAATGGAGTTAATATTTGGGGTATTCGGAGGGTCCCAAGAGTCGCTGATTTCGCAACTGACGTTAAAAACTCGCAAAAACTTAAAAAACTGGCATCGTAAAACTCATGCTTTAAGTTATTTGTTTTAAATATTGTAATTTTTGTTTTAAATTTGTTCTTATATATAAAAACTTTATTTTAAAAATAAAAACTTTTGTTTAAAATTCAACATTAAAAACATTTGTGTTCAAATTAAATGAAATTGTTTCAAGCTCTGTTTCAAAATCATATATGTTTGATATGAACACAATTTGATTTAGTTTTACCCCATATTTCCCTCGTTTATGAATTTCATTTTAAATAAAAAATGTAGTATTAAATTAAATTTAAAAATGAAATTAATAGTCACGAATACCTGAAAATTAAATATGAATTCCTAGACTTGAAAAAAATGTTTGCTATGTTTTTTGGGAAAATCAGGCTCCTTAAAACCTTCCGAAATCATTTTTGATACGACTGTTCGAATATACCGGCCACTTATCAGAGTTGCTTTAAAAAAATTTTGCAAACTCTTATAATGATGTAGTTAACAAAAAAAATTAAATACGTAATATTAATTAAACATAATACAAAATAATTACTCTTGCTTTCTAACGGTATTTGGTTATTATACACTGAGAAAACTACATATTCAAAACTGTCAGAAATGCGCTACTTTTTTACCGCTACCAGATTTTAAAATGAGCCTTTTAAACGTTCGTTTCATATTTTAAAATTTACATTTTAAAAAGAGATTTTAGTTCTTAAAAATTTTAGAAATGCAGATTGAAGATCGCGTTGTCTTTTTAAGTTGTCAATATTCCAAAACCTAAAACCACTTAAGACACCGCGAAAGATGGTTCTTAGAACACAACTATTATACTTGAAAATTTTTTCTATTAAATCTTCTTTCTACGTTATAAAGACCAACCATCTTAAACAATTTATATAAGAATTAGAGAACAACGTATTTTTGAACTGTTTTTAAGCCCATTTTTGGTGCTTTGATTAAAAACCGACTGGGTAATTACCACTAGCGGTACCAATTTTTTTGTTATGCAGATTTTGTTTTTTACCCGTGTTCTTTATGAAATGCATGGGGAACAAAATTTTTCGCACGATACTCCTCATGAAAAAATTGAACAACCATTTGTGCAAATAAAGCAAAATAACATCTAATTTAGAGTTTAGATTTTACTAAATAGTGTACAATTTATAATAGATAGAAAGTTTTGACATGCATTTTTCTCTCAGTGAGAATCAAGCAAACCAACTAGTGCTGAAATCTGTGAACAGTACATTCTATGTTAATTCTATGATCAGTACTGTAGGCACACCAAAGGCTCAAAGTGTGAAATCAAAGTAGTTTGCTGATCGATATCGATCACCCTACTTACTTCCGGGAAAGCTGAATTCTAGGTCAAAACTATAGTCCACTGAACAAAGCAGTAAGATGCTTATTTCTTTTCAAAGTTTTTTTTTGGAAATCAAGACAATGCCAGATATTTTATTCAATACCAACAATCCATCCTTTTAAGAAAGACTTGAGAAGTTTCTTTTAGCTTTGTAAGATTATAATATTAGGTTTATCTTAAATCTCCAGAATTTTTAGTAGGTACCTCTGTTATAGATCTCTGTCCATCAACTCCTTTATTTCCTTTGTCCTTCATTTATGTTAATTGTTTAACAAACTTTGATATAGAAACCAACCAGAGGAAAACAATATATTTTATGTATTTTTGGAGAAAAATTTAATGTTTTCAAGAATGAGGGAAAAATGTATGTACAAATTCCTGAAAGCATCCTTAATCTTGAAAATCGCTTTTGTACGCTTTTTTTTTATTATGTTATTTTTTGAACTAAAATTTGGAATATATTTTCCTTTTTACTCACGAAAAACAAGTAGTACAAAAAATTGAAACAGTTTCGATAGTATCGTAAGTGTAGACGTAAAATTCCGTTTAAGTCTTCTACTTTGTCTCTTTGGTCCGATTGTTTTGTCCATTTTGCACGTAGTTTTTATTGATCTTCCGAAAATTAACAATTAAATTAATAACACTCAATTATGGACTTCTTATCGAAACCAAAAAAAAAAAAAAACGTTAAAAGTAAGCATGATAAAATGAGCATGCAAAAAGAAACAAGCAAAATGTTAAATTTTTTTGATCACTTCCTTAAATTTGACAGGTTGAGTTCATTGACTTAGTTGAAAAGAAGGCGAAGCAAATGCACTTTCCATTGGTGCCATTTTCGTCTCTACCAGATATATAGTTTGCGAGCTATAGTCAGTTTAATTACTAATTTCAAATTAAAATTATAACCTCGATTTTTAAAAAATCGTATGGTAACTATATTTCACGCTGAGCACATGTTCTTTCTATTGCGCCACTCTCGTCTCTGTCCGATATTTAGTTTGCGATCTACACTTTCGTCTCTGTTCGATGTATAGTTTGTGAACTACACTGGCTAGTACTAGTGGGATGATTGATTTTCTATATATAAAAACATGAATTTTTCTACATATATTTTACTATTTTGTGACTCTTATATTATAGTGACAAAATCTAAAATTAGATATTCATTCAGCGAAGGATATATCTGATATTTTCGTATATATATTATCTATGAACGATAAGTATTAAAGGCTGTAGGTATACCCTAAAGTATTAGCCAAAAAGTTGCACGACCTTCAAAAATCTGTTAAAATGAAACCATACAAACCGCGCTGTAAGACGTAATTCTACGTCAAAACGAAAGTAAGGGTACTACAAGACTTTAAGTTGATGTAGTATAGTGTAGTAAAAGTATACAAATAATACATGTGTGATGTAGAAACTAAAGTTTTTAATAACATATTTCATCCAAAAAAGTTTTGTCCAAAAAAGAAATGAAATGATGTCAAAATGATGTCATATTTCAGCCAAAAAAGTTTTGTCTCTACAGAAACGCTACCAATGCTCCTCATTTCCATTTTGTTCAACAATGTTGGGTAAATTTTTTTTAAAATTGTATGAATCAAGAATTGAAAAATACTTAATTCATTCTTAAAAAAATGTGCCCCCATCAAAAAATATGGAAGGTCTAAAACAAAAAACTTCAGATATCATTTCAAGGAGTCAATAAAAATTATTTAAAAAAATCAAAAATATGAACCATTTGAAAAAAAATTAATGGATACATATCTAAAATTTGTAATACTTTCAAATATTTTAAAGAAGAATATGATGAAATGATGTCATATTTCAGGCAAAAAAGTTTTGTCTCTACAGAAACGCTACCAATGCTTCTCATTTCCATTTTGTTCAACAATGTTGTCTAAATTTTTTTAAAATTGTATGAATTAAGTATTGAAAAATACTTCATGGATTCTTGAAAAAATGTGCCCCATCAAAAAATATGGAAGGTCTAAGACAAAAAACCTCCATCAAATATCATTTCAAGGAGTCAATAAAAATTTTTTAAAAAAATCAAAAATATTAACCATTTGAAAAAAAATGGATAGATATCTTAAGTTTGTTATACTTTCAAATATTTTAAAGAAGAATATGATGAAATGATGTCATATTTCAGCCAAAAAAGTTTTGTCTCTACGGAAACGCTACCAATGTTTCTCATTCCCACTTTGTTCAAAAATGTTTGGTACATTTTTTTAAAATTGTATGAATTAAGAATTAAAAAATACTCCATGGATTCTTCAAAAAATGTGCCCCATCAAAAAATATGAAAGGTCTATGACAAAAAAACCTCCATCACATGTCATTTCAAGGAGTCAATAAAAATTATATAAGAAAATCAAAAATGTGAACCATTTGAAAAAAAAAATTAATGAATACATATCTAAAATTGCGATACTTTCAAATGCTTTGAAGAAGAATATTTTGGGAGGCGTGGTTTTCATTCGATTAAGTCAATACTCGAACTTGAACTTTTTTTTTTTTAGAAAAAGCTCAAATGTCGAAATGTTCATTAGGTAAAATGGGGAGTTTTGAGTCACACTTTGATTTTGTGCCATAACTTTCTCAAAAATCAATACTTTTTGATCTGAAACCGTATTTTTGTAGATAATGGTAATAAAAAACTACCTCCAGATGCATTTATACAAATTTTTTTGTTTTGAATTTTTTAATTTACTTTGATTTCACATCAAACGTTCATAAAATTCATTAGTAATTCGTAATACGTATGACAGATGTGCGAGCTAGTTGTCAAAGTTCGAAAACAAGGTGATATACAACTCCTCACATTTGTTGATTCACAACTCCCCATTTTAAATGTTCGAACATAGGCGACGCGTCATCAGCACACAATATTATTTGTACAAAATCACTTCGGTGGGTTAAGAGTCAATAGATCAGAGATAATTTTGACGATACTTACGTTTCGGTACACATCCGAAATAGTTTTCTAAATTTTATAAGCGTTGATCCTCGAAAAACTTTTTTCAACACGCAAAAAAATTATTTTTGGTAGACACATTCTCAATACACAAATGAGGCACAAATGCTTATAAAAAGTGAGAACCCACACTAGCAACAATTTTGATACTAGGTTTCTGATGTCAAGCAAATTCAACATGAGTGATTCACAACTCCCTATGATTCAAAACTCCCCATTTTACCTTACGATAGCTCTTCAAAATTGCGGCTGTTATCGTGTCCACAGACGGACATGACTAAATCAACTCAAGTGGTGATTTTGTTCAAGAATATATATACTTTTCTATACCTACCATGCCTCCTTATGGGAGTTACACACGTCGTGACAAAATTATTATGTCTCTTATCCAGCTCGCGTGGAGTGGGCCGAATAAGGATTAAATTGTCATTAAAATAACAAAAAATAATTTTGAAAGTGCTACAATTGGCGACGAAACTGCTGTTATACTAATTAAGCCTTACAAAATCCTAGCTACGAAACTACTTCATTTTGAATTATCTGCGAATTTTGCAAGTTGCAGTAATTATTAGTTATTTAAATTTATTTTTATGCAGGTATTAATAAAGTGACAATTTATTTTTGTTAACGAAATAGGTAGTAAGAAATTTGAGAAAGCTTAAAACAGCTTTTATCAGCTTTTGTCAGCAGTTGTCATCTTTTGGTTTTGCCTGAATAAAAGCTCAAGGTGATAAATTATGAAAAATAAAAAATTAATGATTAGCAAATTTTTTATTTAAACATTCTTAAAGCATAACAAAGAAGCACAGGCCACAATATAAGTGCGCTTAAAAGCTATTTTGAGTCATTCGTGTTACTTAGCGCTCGGTCATCAATCCCGCCGCAGGCTTCCAGACATGACACAAGAACACGTTGGTCACACTACTTCAGACATTAATTTGACTTTGTTGATTTTTTTTTATAGCTCCATTCCACCATCTAGTCCATCTCCATTGAACTTCCTCTCCACCCCTCACAATCAGCTTAGCTATCTGTCTGTCCGACCATTGATGTCAGGCAATTTGTTTACATCTTGCGTTAAACCATTTCAAATCAAATTTAAATAAAATCCTCATTTCGCTAAGCTTTAGTTTGCTAAATTGTTTTACATCCTGTTTTCGTTTTTTTTTTTTTGCTCCGTTTTGGTTTTACTAACTTTGTTAGATTTGCTATGCTTCCGTTGATTGCTTCTCTTTCAGTTTAATTTCAGTTATTGATATTTTTCGCTGCCATTGTGAATACAAACAAAGGTGTTAATCCGCTGCAGCATTTTCTTTGACAACAGCTCAACTTCGTGACTAAGACACTGAAAATATCTTAGTCAGCACAATACAAGGAAATCATAAAGGATGTCTCACATTTAGTAGTTATTTAAATAAGCTGCATGGTTATTGTTTTTAAGCTTAAGTATTGGCTTTAAGGTGTTCATAAGAAATCTTCTCAACGTACGGTTCAACTCATTAAGATGCTCTAAGGATGCTAAAGTATTATAAAGAACAAACAATTCTTGTAGTCTTTTGTTTTCTTTTTAATATTTAGATGAAAATATGTATGAAATTAATTTTTTTAACAACACAAATATTTATTTAATGTTAACCAGACTTTTCAAAATTTTCTATATTAGCTCTATAAGCATCTTTAAGCATCCTCTATTTAACCTTAGAATAATTTGGCACAAAGTGCTGGCCAGAATATATTTCAAATATGTGATATGTTAATCTTGCCTAGTCCTGAGACAAACAACATTTTCAATAAACATCTTGTGTTGTTTTAAAATTATTCTATTGACTGTTATTGTTTTCAAATTGTTTGTTCTGTGGAGGTACAGCAAGGAAGATACATTTATGTTAATTAGCACTCAAATAGTAGAACCATCAGCTGCACTCATTTTTTTAATCTTGTAATACACTGAAAGAAATAATATCTGCGCTTTTATTTGGTCTTTAATCAATTTAAGAATGTTCAAATTTTAAATATTTATAAGTTATTTGAATGTGCTTTACAGTTATTTACTTAAATATAGCTTCTTTTTTTAACCTTATATATTTATATGTTTAATACACCTTCGAGGCAAGCAAATATTTTCAATATCCTTCCGGTTTTTTTTTTTGTTCGTTTTATTTACATCAATTCCCTTGTTGGCAAAAGTAGAAGTGATAAGTTTTTTCTGAGAACATGCATGTGTCCTTTCGCGTTGTATTTTTATAACAAAATCAGTTTATTTATTTATAAGATGTTGTGTCTCTCTTTCGGCGGAACTTAAATAAAAAATCTGAATAAGGAAATTTTACATCGTAAAGTGCAATACGTCATTTGTCGACTGTTTATATTTAAAGCAAACTCACAATATATGATTTAAAGAGTTTAAAATTGCTAGTTTGTAGTTTGTTTTTTAAGTTTATTTGTTTCTTCGGTCTTGAAGATCCCAATACTTAGTTTATATAATCCAGTATGTTCACAAAATTATCTTTGAATAACTAAGGCAATATTTTTTTGTATTAAAAGTATAAATAATACAGTAAGTTCAGTTGTCTAGTGATGAAATGACAATGAAAAATGCGGTATATTATAAAAAACAAAATAATGGCTATTCATGATAAAATCTGTGTCGACAAGGTATAACCGCTGAAGTCGAGTTAGGGCAAAATGAGGATATTAATTTCATTGTGTTTTTTTGCAACAAAATACACTAGTACGCAAGTTTTACTGGTTGTACCTTGAAAATTTAATGCTTGAGGCCATCAAATTTAAAAAGCAAAAGTCAGGGTAGCCTGATATTAAGTAGCAATATTAATCTTAAAAATACTCTTCTGAAATTTTGAAAATGCGTTTAGTTGTTATTCCTTGTCAACATAGAAATATTATTTCGACCAATAAAAAAAACATTTAATTGGAAGAATTAAATTTGAATTTCAAGATAAGATAAACGTTAATACTATAGTTAAGTTAATGAATATATTTTTAAAATCAATATTTATTTAAAATAAAATATCAAACTTTAAGTAAGAAAAAATAATTTTACAAATTTTTCTATTTCCTGGCGGAAGTCAACTAACAAAGTTTAACTGTTCTTCTTTCTTTATTGTTCACTGCTTACGAATCCACATTCGATTCAAGCAATACGAGGTAATGGATCCAATATAACGTTATTCGATTCAACAAATTTTACATAAAATTATAAAATTTTAAGCAAAAAAGGTTTTAAGAAGTTTTCCAAAAATATAGACTCATCGAAAAAAAAGTGTCCAAACGACAAATTTCACGACAAATGCGAATTAGTGATTGGAGTGTACGTAATGTTATTAAAAACTAGTGTAAAAGCCCGTCCTACGACGGGAAGGAACCATTTAGAGTACAAAATGTGACAAAAAATTTATTGGATTTATATACAAAGGTTTTTATTTGAAAACATGTTTATTCAATTATTTTTATAAAACTTCCTTATAAACAACATTTCTAGTAACAAAAATTCTTAAAATTTTAACCAATTAACCTTGTCCCTTGCCATCTATAATGCTTAGTTTTACATTATCAGCCCGCTAAAACTGCCCATGACTAAATACCAGTTTTTTAGAAAAACTCCCACTTTTTGCAATATTTAACCTTGAAATTTATTTATGGTCATTGGAAATGTCAGTTTAACTGGAAATTGTCGCCTCCGGAGAGTGAAAGACAAATCTGTGTTTGTCGGGGCCAAATCAATTGAAGGTATGAAAACTATTTCATGTTCACCAGTCAATACCTGTGCGATGATTAATTAAGTTTTTAAGGTTTTTAAAACTAACCACCTTCCATTACAGATGTCTCTTTTGGTATTGAAATTTCGAAGAAGTATTATAATACTTCCAATTTCGAGGTTTAACTTATGCAGTGGCATTCCTGAAGGATAAAATTCATTCAAAAACTCGGCAGGGTAATTTTGTTTATCGTTATCATCACTGTCTTCAATTTAATCCGTTCTCAGATCTCTCATTGTGTCACCAACTAAAATATTTAGAACTTGCTCGTTGACTTCGTTCACATCGGAATTTTTTGGGCACAGGATAGCAATTTTGGAATAACGGTTAATGTTATTCGAACTCAAAGTATCGCCAAAAATCTATTCAACCCTTTCAATGGATTTGTCCATTATATTGAACACTTCGGAAAATTTTTTTTTATTTTCCAACGTCTTTTCTAAAATCAAATAGGTTGGTACTATGAAATGAAGTTGTGCCAACATCACAAAAATAATTTTAGGTAATTATATAACGTTTAACTTAGTTAGATTTTCGATTTTATGCCCAACAGTAGCCTTCAATTTTTTATTTCGCGTGTTAATAAATTTTGCAAATAAAGTGAGTATTGTGATTGGTGTGCAAAGTATAATTTTTTTTTATAATAAAAAAAAAAAAACAAATTGGCCATTTCAGCCCTTGAAAGGACTTTGACCGAGCTTCTTATGATCAATTGTGTTGTGTGTGATATTAAAATGTTTGCACACAATTAACCGAGAACTGGACCTACATGTTTTATGCCGACTCCGAACGGCTAAAGTTCATGTTCTCAAGAAGCTTTACATGGCATTATTTACTCTCTGAGGTTTGCCATTGTCTGCAGAGAGGTGGTGATCGATCAGAAAAATTTTTTATTGAAAAAACTTTTCGCCGCGAGTGGGGATCGAAATCGGGCTCCGAGCGTGCTAAGCCACTCACTTAACCTGCACGCCACGGTCACCACAATTCATATTTCACGTTCATAAAAATCAAACGTTCATAAAATTCATTAATAATTTGTAATACGTATGACAGATGTGCGAGCCAGTTGTCAAAGTTCGAAAACAAGGTGATTCACAACTTCTCACATTTGTTGATTCACAACTCCCCATTTTAAATTTTCGAACATAGGCGACGCGTCATCAGCACACAATATTATTTGTACAAAATCACTTCGGTGGGTTAAAAGTCAATAGATCAGAGATAATTTTGACGATACTTACGTTTCGGTACACTTCCGAAATAGTTTATCCGCGTTGATCCTCGAAAAAAACTTGTTTCAACACGCAAAAATATTATTTTTGGTAGACACACTCTCAATACGTGTTGATGGCACAAATGCTTATAAAAAGTGAGAACCCAGACTAGCAACAATTTAGACACTAGTTTCCTGATGTCAAGCAAATTCAACATGGCGGATATTTGAGTGATTCCAACTCCCTATGATTCAAAACTCGCCATTTTACCTTACGATAGCTCTTCAAAATTGCGGCTGTAATCGTGTCCACAGATGGACATGGCTAAATTTTGAACGAACAAAGAAATTTTTCGAAATTTTTCCGCAACTGAAAAATTTACCAACTATACTGTATTTTCCGCAAACGAATATTTAGTTGTCATAAACTTGAAAATATTTTTGCTTGAAACGAAAAAACATCGAACTTAATGAAATTTTATCATTGTTTCGGAAGTTCAAGTTTAGCCGAGTGTGCTGGCGTTCGAGTTTAAGAATTCGATTTTTCCTGGGTTCAATCCCCGACAAGAACGCCAATTTTTTTTTTTTTTTAATTAATGTTTTTTAAGTAAAACTTATTTTGACGGTTATTTTTGATGAAGCAGTTCATGAAACAGGATTAGAATACCAATAATTAAATTAAAATTTTTGGTACTAACACAGCCAAGATTCGAACCCATGCCTTCAGCTTGACAGTCTAGCACGCATCCATTGAGCTATTGTGAGTTATTGTGTAGAATGAATTTTTATACCCTAAACCTGAAAGGTCAGGTTATATTAACTTTGAGCAAACGTTTGTAACGCATAGAACGAAGCGAGTCCGGTATAGAAAAGTAGTATAGAAAGAAAAGTATAGAATATATATTCTTGATCAGCGTCACCACGTGAGTCGAGCTATTCATGTCCGTCCGTCCGTCTGTATGTTGTCCGTAAACACAGGATAAGAAGATGGACTTGAGATAATTGGATGAAGCTTGGTCACATGGACCCAGGGATCTGCACTATTGAATATTTTTGGAATCCGCCCACGGACACGCCTACCTCCCATACCACGCAAAAATTAAAAACTGCATAAATAAGCTCATAACTAACCTACAACAATATAATTTGGTATGTATGTGTTTTGCATCAACACAAAGATGTTTTTGAAAAATGGGTGCCATCCGCTTACAGACACGCCTACCTCCCATACAAACCAAAAATTGAAAACGAAATAAATAAGCCTCTGTTTAACCTAAAGATATAAAATTTGACACGTGTGTTTTTTATTACAAAACAAAGATGGTTTGGAAAAATGGACATCATCCACCCACGGACACGCCTACCTCCCATATAACGCAAAAATTTAAAACTGCATAATTAAGCTCATAACTAACCTACACCAATAAAATTTAGTGTGTATGTGTTTTGTATGTGTTTTGTATGTTTTGTATTTTGTGGTGACCGTGGCATGCAGGTTAAGTGTGTGGCTTAGCATGCTCGGAGCCCGGGTTCGATCCCCAGCCGCGGCGAAAAGTTTTTTCAATAAAAATTTTTCTGATCGGTCACCACCTCTCTGCAGACAATGGCAAACCTCAGAGAGTAAATAATGCCATGTAAAGCTTCTTGAGAACATGAGCCGTTCGGAGTCGGCATAAAACATGTAGGTCCAGTTCTCGGTCAATTGTGTGCAAACATTTAATAACACACACAACACAATTGATCATAAGAAGCTCGGTCAAAGTCCTTTCAAGGGCTGAAATGGCCAATTTGTTTTGTGTTTTTGTTTGTGTTTTGTATCAACACAAAGATGTCTTCGAAAAATTGGTGTCATCCGCTCACGGACACGCCCACCTCCCATACAACCCAAAAATTGAAAACGCAATAAATAAAGAAGCTTTTAAGAAGTTTTAAAGAAGCTAAAAAGGATTTAATTTATAATATTCCATAGTTTATTCTTATGACGATTTATGTTACTGGTGTGAATATGATCCCAGTGTGCCGAATAGGTTATACCAGAGAAGTGTGCCGCGCAAGGGTTAACACATTTTCTCTTCAATTTGATGTTGCTTAAGAAATTTAGAACGATTTAATTAACCATCACTTCTTTTTTTTTCTCACTAACAGCACTTATTTTTTTTACAGCTGTGTAAAATGTAAATCTAATTGTTTCTTAATGTTTATTCAAAGCCAAAACCAAGTAATTTCAAATTCAGCAGAACTCAACTGCAAAATCACAGAAGTTATTCGAATAAATCAAATTCATATTTTACTGTATATATTTACAAGCTATTTAATAATGTATTATAAAAACAGATAAGAAACGTTTGTGAATTTGTAAATGTTATTAACAAACATTTATTTAATATTCATGGCAATAAAAACAAAAAGAATCCTGTCAACCACTCACAAAATATGGCTTGTTTGAATATGACTTCCGTTCGATTGTGTTTTGTTTTTGTCTTTTTACTTATCAATGAAATGTCGCCTGAGTCTTTTTACACATTTTTAGCTTACATTCTTTGAAACAGAGTTTATTTTTTGTTTTCATTAATATTTGTTTTCTTTGCTTACATTTACAGAATTAGAACAGACAAAAAATCGCCGCGGAGGCGGTGGCGCATCAGGGCTGTTTGCGTTCCCACGCGTGGGACGCAGTGATCCAAGCCTGGCGAATAATCTGCATGAAGCGGAATCTGCACTAGATGGGCTCTATTCGACATCCTATGAAGAATATGAAGGTGTGTAACGAACCGAGAACCCATAGCATGGTGTGGTTGCATAAATTATGAAATCATTAAAAATTTGTCTTTTTGTAAAACTCTTTTAGAACTTCCCAAAACTGATATGAAACGTGCCAGTCTGATTGCTTTTCCACGCGTTGGACGCAGCGATGCTGAAATTCGCAAATGGGCGCAATGGTTGGCTTTTCAACAGGCTCTAGACAAACGCACGGGACCAAGCGCTACATCGGGTCTTTGGTTTGGACCACGTTTGGGTAAACGTAGCGTTAGCTCACAGCAAGCACAGAACACTGCAGCAAAATCACAAACACAAAAAGAGCAATTTTAAGGAAGTTCTTACATAAGGGTATCCAACAAGAGATGACAACTTTAATGCAGCGTATCAAGGACTCAATGATTTTTGACCCCAATCCAGTTATTATCTACTATAGCACACACATACACACACACACTCAACTATAGATATTTATATGTAATCATTAACATTATCTGTAGTTGTTTCAAAAATATAAGTATTATTTTAAGCACTAATGCAGACAAAATGAGAGGAAATTTTTATATAGCTATGTTAAGTAACAAAGAGATCAAGTTTTGAATTTCTTTTAAATTGTTAAAATGTAAAATAATTAAGATTATTTGGTTCTCTTAGCATTTATTTCATAATAACTGATATTGTTTTCAAGAAAATATTAAAAAATGCACTTTGTGATAGAATTTGAACTTGACTGTTTTTTTTATTTGCACTTCATAATAGTTTGGTGACATTTTTATATTGGGCTGGTGAAGGCTTTCAACCAAGTGCAGTTCTAATACTTTACTAACTGCTTTTCTTTGAAAGTCTTAATTTTTTATAAAAATTTACCAAACGCGAAAAATTCAAATAAAACACTTTTTAACACACAACTGCATTTTAACAGACACAAATAAAAACTACAAAATATGTATATATAATTGACAATGCATCAAAATGCTAGTCAAGATACTGTATCTTTAAAGGCTTAAATTAAGGTTTCGTTTACAAAAACAAAAAAAAACGCCTACAGATAATTTTGAGTTGTTTGAATGTGTTGCATTCAATACACGCACACACATGTGCAAACTATACAAAACTCAATTATATAAAAGTATTTTGAATATTGTTGTTATTTTGGAAAAATATACATGCTAATTTAAAAACGACTATACGTTATAGAGAAAAACATTATGAAGAAAATCCAAATAAAAAAAAAACAAAATTATATAAAACGATAAAAAATGCATTAAACTTTATTTTACAATTTCATTTCAAATGAGTAGTGCCCAATAGACCATATCACCTTGTATGGGGAAAAGTAACCCTATATTTGAACCCGCCTCAATCGTTAGTTATTTGAAAAACATTTTCGAAGTATATCATTTTTTTTAAATGTTCCATATGATGTTATTTTCTTGTTTGTATCTTCGGTGTTTCTTATTCAATTTTGAAGATACATGCACGTTAGACCGTACCACCTCCTATGCAAAAAATAAAAAGGCTGCCTTAAACCAGCGAATATGACGCATTTGTACAAGACAATTACAAAAAAAAAAAAAAATTTTTATTTTGACCGAACATAGGGGTCGCACATTGACATATGGGCATCTCCCAGTGCCCATACCGAACATAGGGGTTGCGCATTGACATATGGGCATCTCCCAGTGGCACGGACGCGACATTCGCACGGTTTTAATTACTCGAAAAACAAGAAAGAAATAAAATGAGCCGATATGTATTTAAGTCTTTTAACGCGACGAAAGAGTGCTACATTTAATAAAAATATTGTCGAGATTTAGTACAAATTAGTACAAAGTAATAAGCAATGGAACGGACGCGACAAAAAATATAAGTTTTTTTTAAGCTCGTATATAAATATGGTGACCGTGGCATGCAGGTTAAGTGTGTGGCCTGGCATGCTCGGAGCCCGGATTCGATCCCCAGCCGCGGCGAAAAGTTTCTGATCGGTCACCACCTCTCTGCAGACAATGGCAAACCTCAGAGAGTAAACAATGCCATGTAAAGCTTCTTGAGAACATGAACTTTAGCCGTTCGTTAACACACACAACACAATTGATCAATCGATCATAAGAAGCTCGGTCAAAGTCCTTTCAAGGGCTGAAATGGCCAATTTGTTTTTTTTTTTGTTTTATGAAATATGCAAAACTTAGCTAATTTTGAGAACTTTTTTTTATACATAATATACATGTTAACGGAGGTCAAAGGATAACTATTCTTCGTAGACTCATGAAATATAAGAATAATCTCTTATCTTTTTTTAAATAGATATAGCACGAATACGGACGCGACATCATGGATGCGACAAATTTTTTCACAGTAGTAAAATACAGTACACGGTTAGAAATCTTGGACTAAATTTTAAACTTTTTTGGATTACATCTAGGACACGACCAAAAAAGATTATTTTTTAATCCAATGAAAAGTTTTAAATTTATCAATCCAAAAAGGATTTATTTTTAAAAAAGGAATAATTGTTAATCCACAGAAAGTTTAAAATATTATAATCCAAAAAGGATTAGATTTTAGTCTAAAAAAGTATGAAATAATGTAATCCGAAAAGGATTACTATTTAATCCACAAAAGTGATTACACTGTTTACTGTTATAATGTATATAATAATATTTTGGTTCAGATTTTAATAAACAATTTGTTTCATTTAATTAAAAATAAATTTTGGATGTTTAAACAACATTTAGAATTATATTTAGCTTAAATTTCGTAGAAGTAGTAGTTTTCAATCTTATGCCGTAAATCTTATACAGTAAAATACTAAACAGCTGATCTGTTAGAGTGCTTTATTTTAATGTTTTTCTTCACTTTTGGTGGATTTTTTTGGGAGATGCCCATGTTTCTTCATTTCTCTGGTGCTTACAGTCGGATTTTAAAGTTTGATATATCAATGTTTTTGTCTTAAGGATACCAAAATGACCTCTTTAGAAGTCACTGACCTCAGGTGCACCGTTCTAGTACTTACCCTCCAGATCTCAGATCCTACCATCCTAGTGTACCATCCTAATATCAAAAAAATAAAGCTCTTTAAATATCATTAATCTTTTGCCCAAGGAAGTACATCAACATTTCTATCAGAACTATTTTTAAAAAATTTTTCATTTCCATCATATCATCGGTATTAAAAGTCTGATCATATTGAATGACATATCGATGTTTTTGTTGAAAAAAGACCAATTACATTTTCTGCAAAATAAAAAAAAATATTCCTACAAGTCCTTGGAAGGCCTTAAATTGATTTTGAGGAACTTTAAAACGAGAAGAGGTCATAAACTTCTAAAAAGGTCATATTGGTCTCGAGACAAAAACAGTGATATACCAAACTTTAAAATCCGACTGTAAGCACCAGAGATATGAAGAAATATGTCAATGCGCGACCCCTACGTTCGGTAAAAAAAAAACAAGTTTTTTATCGAAAAGTCGATATATAAGCTAATAATTAACCTACAACAATAAAATTTGGTGGGTATGTGTTTTAAATCAACACGAAGATATCTACGAAAATGGGTGTCATCCACTCACGGACACGCCCACTTCCCATGCAACCCAAAAAGTTTAAAACTCAATAATTAAGATTATGTTTGCCATAGGGAAATGAAATTTGGTATGTATGTATTTTATTCCAAAACTGAGGTGTGTTCAAAAATTGGGAGTAGTCCGTCCATGAACACGCCCACCTCCCATAGCGAAAGCACAATAAAAGCATCACCTGTGAGCTACAAGAATACAATTTGGTATGTATAAATTTTTCATCAACATTTAAATGTATATAAAATATAAGCTTCATCCGCCCACGGACACATCCATTTTCAATAATAAAATTTTTTTTTGGAAAAGTAGGTTTAGGGTATTTCATAGTCGGCCTAGACCGACTTGAGACTTTCTTTACTTGTTTTTTTTTTAGGTACGGTTTAATGCACGTAGTTGATAATATTTTTTTTCTCTACTAATCACCTACCTTATCTCAGTTTCTATTTCTTTAATTTTTCTTTAATTTCCTTCTTTAGTTTCTTTAATTTTCACCTACCTAGAAACTCCATTCTTTTTTTTATTTTTCTCTTATTATTTCTTTGAAAAAATAAACAAAAATTTGAATTCAATGACAATTCTTGAATTTTTTGAATTGGTTTGACAAATATCGAACATATGATGAAATAACAACTAATTAAGTATATATTTAAATATTTCAAATGCAAACTTCATCGAATGAAGTTAATATTTTTTGTTCGAAAGGTTCCGGATGTAGCTGGTTGTGAATCTGGTGCGAAAAACTCGAAAAGTTAAAAAAATGGCATCGAAAAAATATGCTTTCAAACATGTGTTTTTAATTTTAAAATTTTTGTTTTAAATTTGCTTTTCATAACAAAAACATTGTTTTAAAAACAAAAACTTTTGTTTTGAATTTAACTTTAAAAACAGTTATGTTTAATTTTAATGAATTTGTTTCAAGCTCTATTTCAAAAACAAATTCGTTAGATATGAACACAATTTCATTTAATTTTAACACATTTTTCCCTCAGTGTACTATATAATAAAGTTAAAAAAGTACAAACAAAACATAGTTCCGAAAAAATCATTATGACAATCGCAAAAAATAAAATCGATTAAATTGATTTTAACAAATTTATGACCGATTTAATTAAAAAACCAACATTTTTTTAATATTAATTTTCCAAAAAGGTATGTAAAACCGCATCCAATGAAAGTACGAAATAAGACGATTTCCATAGTTCCTTAGTGGAGTTTCAAAAATATGTTTAAAAACATTGTATAGTTTTGTTTTACTCTCAAAATGTGTACCTTTTATAATAAAAGTACCTAATTTAGGTACAAAATGTGTACCTTTTATAATAAAAGTACCTGATTTAGGTACAAAATGTGTTTATAATAAAAGGAGCAGAGTATTTTTTATTTGTTAATATTTTTATAATTTTTGTAACTATATTATCAAGAATTATTCTTAGAATATTTTGATAAATTTAAAAGAAAAATAAAGCCAGTGGCAGTGGTTAGAACCGAGTTACCTCAAAAGCAGTTTCCAATCGAAATCAAATCGAATGAACTGAAATAAAAAAACTGAAAAAAATTTCTTAAGAACATAAGCTTATCTGAGTAAAAAGAACTAAACAAAATATTTATGTTTGAATTTTTGGTACTTACTTAAAGGTGGAATAAAAAATCTTGGATTTTTGTCAATATGTGCTCTTTTTGTTTAATTAAAATTAAGTTGTAATTTGAAAAAACACCTTCGTTCAGAACCGAGTAACTATTTAGCATGTAAATAAAGTTTTGGCGAAATCGGTCTAAAGGTTTTCGAAAAATTTTATATACCGACTTTAAAACATAGTTTTGGGATGATACATGAAAAATAGTGATGGACAAATAGAGAGTCTGCAAAGAACATTGTTGTTGTAGCAACCTGCTTGGCTTCACAAATTATTTGGCATCAAGCTCTCAATATAATTTTTTTAAAAAAATATGTTTTTTAAGAATTATAAACTAAAAATAAAGAGAGAGTAAATTGTCCATAACTCAAAAACTTTTGCTTCCAACGACTTCTTATCTGACAATAACTTTTAAAAGTTAAAGTATTATAAAAAAAAATCGGATTTTTTAACCCATTATCCCTTTAAGAACGATTTATTCTACAACCATTATTTTTGTACTTTTTGATCTTTCTTTCTAATTCAGTACTCACTATTATAATTTTTTTGTTTTGTTTGTTTTATTTCTCTCTTAATATATTTCTCTAATATATTTTCTAAGAACTATTGTTGAAGTCACAAGTTAATTTTGTCCCCTACCTTAGATACTGGTAACAAGGAATACTTCATTGAGAGATGTAGGTCTCTGTTAAGGTTCGGAAATTCAGAATAAGAAGAAAGAGTTGAGATAATTGTATGAAACTTGGTACACATAGTCACATGAACCCAAGCTGCACTATTGGACACACCAACCTTCAATACAACCACAAAATTGAAATCACTTTATAGAGGGCTGTTTTTTGCTACAGAAATAAAATTTGATATGTACGTATTTTGTATCAAAACATAGGCGTGCTCCACCTACGAACAGCTACAGGGATAAAATTTGTCATATATGTATGTATTTTATATTAAAACTAAGATGTGCACAAAATGGGCGTCATCCACCCACAAATACACCCACCTTCATACAATTGTGCACAGTAGGTCTCCAAAATTATCGTTTCGCCAGAATTCAAAAAAGAATAGTGCATGAAGTCTTCAGAAATCCATCAAACAGTCACCATGACCTTCTTAGGGTGCAGTCCCGCTATTGCCTAGTGTCGGGGAGCTTTTCAGCAATCCAAGCATTGTCCTGAACGTTTCCTATTTTCATATAGGATCCATTTTTCTTAAGAAGTGACAATTCTCTTCAAAAACAGTTCCACTTTATGTGAGATCTGCAATGAAAGAGGCTACCTGAAGTCTGAGCATTTTGTTTCTTTCGGTTTATTCTAATCGGTGGTACCCATCGATTGAGTTTTTCACTTTTCCAATTGCTTTGAGACGGCGACTAATGGTTAACTAATGGTTGAAACATCAAAGGTCTCAGCAAGGCATTGCAAAGTTGTTGAATTTCAGCCGAGTATAGAGACGAGTAAAGTTTAAAACCTCGGGTTATTTTTTCCTATTGCCACGTATAAAGTACTTAGAATTGCCATGTTTTTGTCATTAAAGTGTTTGGTATTGAGAGCAATGAGCGAAACTTCAAATTACTATAAACGCTTCTTCTTTTTGACAATAAAAAAATTGATCCTAACATCCATGGAACTTGTGGCAAAATTAATAAACGATTTGGTACCATTATACAGGAAAATAGTCTTACCTTCAATCTTTTATTGAAAGTAATTGTACAATTGATGAATTATCATGAATCGTTTTCCTGTGTAGAATAATGGCCAGATGAGGTATAAATGGTGTATCGAAATGGGATCGAAAAAAATAGTAATCCTCACTTTCGAATATAAAATATATTAACGAGAGAGTTGCTGAATCATACCAAATTTAATCCTCAAAAACCAGCCCAAAGGGTCTTTTTGACATAAATTTGTCATGTTTGTAACAGATTTAATTTTTAGTAAATTATATCCATCTATTTTTTCTATATGAAGAACTCATCATAATAGTTCTGAGGCCTACAATGTGAAGAGGCATTAGGTAGTGACCTTTAGATGTGATTAGATAAGAGTTGACCTTAAAACCATAGCACACAACCGTAACAAAATACATTGTTTCTAATGACTGCTAAGCCTGAATTTATAATCACTTATCCCAAAGTGTTTGACTTTAAATCCGAGTTAGCCGAAATTATAGTAAAAAAATCACTTTATTATGTTTCAAAATTATCTTAAGTTATGCAATTAAGTTGAAAAACATTGAAATGTAAAACTAATACACAGAACTTGTATAACTTACTTATAAAATCATAAAGGAATTTCTTATAAAATAAGCATAATATTTAAAACAAGTAGAATTGCACAAAAAATAACAGTTATCACTAAACATGAAACAAACTTAAAATAATTGTTAATTATTATATCGATTATAACGATAAATCGATAAAATTAACAAGTCTATGCTTGGTGTTTAAATATCGTCTTGTCTAAACTTGCGCAACTCTTGCTGTATTGCTTCGATAAGTGGAGCAGCTGAGATCTCGCTTCTGCCAGAACTAACAGAGCTTTTAGCTTGTAACGGTTGAGGCCGATGAAAGGGACCTGCACTCATGGGACGGACTAGGGGTGAGTGTGAGCCATGCAAACTGCCACCCCAGGCGCCTAGAGTGGGTGACGGTGGCTGGGTGGATTGATTACTTTTTGAAGTTTTATCAGGTTGAGCGGTGGCAGGACGTGTCTCGTTGTTGTAGGGCCGTGATGAGAAACTGCATCAAAATTAAATAAAAATTAGATTATGTCGAATTTTTTGCAGTGCATTGCTGCATTTGCACAACTTACCTGGGCAAGCCGGCTGAGGATCCACGACATTCGTGCTTGGTCGGTTTTCGACTATTGCTAAAGTCACGTGTCGGCAATGGCATTGGTAAGTCATCTTGGCTGGAATACATTTGTATGGCACCCTCTAGTAGATCCTCATAATGATTACGCATTGCTGCTGGATCGCGTACGGGACTGAAGCTTGAAGTCATCGATACAATTCTCAAATCATCTAGTTTAGAGAGTGTAGAAGAATTTGTAAGAGAACAAGAATGATGTGAGAAGTACGAGTACGAGTAGAGAGGAAGAGGTTCAAGAGAGAGATCGGGAGAAGGTTATGATTTGGTGAATTGTTGAATAGTTTTTGGAAGAAATACTGAGTCGTGTGCGTGTTGTTTTTTTTTTTTTTTTTTAATTTATGGTCTACTCTATCAAAAAGTTTCACTAATAACGTTCCCGTTCCCCAGCGGGACTCCCAGCATCATTACCATTTTCCAAATCATCGCTCAATCCTCTCTTATGACGTTCCCATACAATAGGTCCCACTACACCCGGGTCCGGATTATCACTTTGCGAGGTTTTTCTTATTGACTTTGCCGGTGGTGCTTTTGGTGTGGGAAACCCTTCTATTCTGGCATTTGTTGTGGCATCCAGAGGATCAATTTTTGGGCGTTGTTTGCGTGATGATTTACTAAATTTTGCCGCCGCCTGATGTACCGCTGGAGGCATAGCATCGTCTGCATTGTCATAGTAGGTTACAAAAACTGGTTCCAATACACGATTGAGTGGCTCAGGTAAAGTGCTCTTGGGAAAATTTTTCACTGAGGCCATGGAGAGAAAAGAGCCTATGCTACCAGTATCTGAAGACTTCTCCGATGGTTGTAAAGCTCGTATAATTTCATGATTAATAGCTTCTGTGGAGTGCCCTCCAGCGTATCCCCTATCATTGTCCCTAAAGATGCTCTTTTGATGCAGCAACTTATTGCGATGGTAATTATTGTGTGGATTGTAAGTTTCTGCATGCTCAAAATTCTGATAAGTTGCACGCAAGCCATCACCATCATTAGAGTCGGTTACAACCTCATCGCCCGAAGAATGCACCTGCTGTCTCTGAGTGGGACTAGTTTCAAGTGAACCAACACGATTTTCTGACAAATAACGTCGTTTATTTTTATAGCGTCCCTTTTCGCGTTTCTTTTCTGCCATAACTGTTGTATAGACAGCTTCTTCACGACCATGTCCCTCAGCACGATCATACTGATGATGTTGATCGGTGCTGTGCCGACGTTGATGTTTCTCAAACAATGTAGCCGCCTTTTCATCAAGCATGCGTTGTACATCAGCTGTGGGCGGATTTAGTGGACAGTAAACAGAAGAGTCCGAGGTATTATCTGAGGAAGTTATGGAGTCTCTTCGTGAGCTTGCATTTGGTGGACCAGGGAAATTAATGTGTGCCACTCTGGAACTACGCTGGCCAGAGTGCCCTGAGTGTTCATGTTCAAATGAAAAGTTTTGTATGCCAACGTCACGCGATTGTACTGTAGAGCGTCCCGTTTCAAGCATAGTGCCGGTGGATGTGGGACGCGTTGACTGGCTTTCCGACAGCAATTCGTTGCGACTGGAAGCTCTGAGAAAGCATTGAAAGAATTAAGTAAATTTGAGCAAATGAAAATGTGATTTACCTTTTAACTTCAGTCATTTTGTCTCGTTGTCTCGAGCGACCCATTAAGAGTAGAGCAATGAGAAGAAGCAGTAACAAGAGAATGGCTAAAGAACTCACAATTACCAAGGCAGGATTATTTTGTATGGAGTCAAGAAAACCAACAGAACTGCTGCGTGTTGCTGGTGCAAGAGGTGTTGCTTGGGGCTCACGTAGATAGGCTAAAGAGATATGAGGAACTCAAATAATGACAAATGATTTTTTGCCCTTTACTATCTCTAGTACTTACGTTCGGCTTTCATAAAAATTTCCTTGCCAATCACTTCTGATACCTCGTTCTCGCTGACCAGCTTCATGTCAAATGCTGCGGTGTTGGCCAAAACAGGACGACCGTTGACGAAAACGGTGTAAATAAGTTCCGTCTGATTTGCAATCGGGCGATCATCACTAAAAAATGGAAAGAAGGAACATTTTAATATTGCAAGAATTGTTCTCATACGCGAGGGAGGAGTCGTTGAAATACGATAAAATGTGGTATTGAATGTAAAAAGACATCTTTAGTTTTCCTAAAGATGCGTAGAGTACATAATTGGATAGGAAACAAAGAAAAATAAATTGAGTAAAACATGTGTAGAGATCTATTTTTTGAATCTGAGGGAAGAGTATTGCTTATTTCTCTATCAACTCCTAGTTTCAGAGTCTATTTTGAGGAATTTTTTTTTTTACAGTTGGCTAGAAATAAGGAAGTGTAGAACCATAGTAAGGCCAGGATTTGAACACGTCACCTTTAGGTGGGAAGTCAAGCATGCCAACCACCCGACTACCCAAGCCACTAATAAAAATGTGAAGAGAATAGAAAAATTTGGTAAGCTTTGACTTCAAGTATTTGTCCGCTTTTGTCGCGTAATGTTACTCTTTCAATGTGGATGTAGGAAAAGCAAATGACAAAATCAGGCTTTCATCGCAAATCAAAACTTTTTTTTTTGCTTCCAACTTATTTTACTGTGGATTAAATCCACCTAGTGGTGATGATGGTAAGCCACTAGCCTGTCCCAGGTCAGTGAAAAGGAGGTGACAAGAGATTTTAGGTCAGACTCGCTCCTTAGCAATGGAGGTGAATTGAATTCAACCTCAAATTATGTGTTCACAAATTGGTAGTGGGGAATTGGTGGATGAGTAAAGTGCTTATAGCAGAACTGGCAAACGGCGCCTTGCCATATAGTAAGCTATTAATACTTGAAAACGCGAAATCCTAGGGCACTTGTCATGTCCAGAAAAAAAATTAATTTTATATGGCGATAATGGCCTTTGAATTCTGCATGAAATGATTGAAAAGAACGGCTGCTCAGTAGAATCTTGGGTGCTGAGGGCCTGGAAACTGGTCGATAAATTTAATTATATTCCAAAAATCATTGGACTTGAGAAAGTAACTCCTAAAAGACATGTCGGCCCAATGATCCTGCACTGCCGGCGGTTTGAAGGATTAAAACAAAAAAAAAAATAAATTGGCCAATTTCAGCCCTTGAAAGGACTTTGACCGAGCTTCTTATGATCAATTCTGTTGTGTGTGTTATTTAATGTTTGCACACAATTGACCGAGAACTGGACCTATATGTTTTATGCCGACTCCGAACGGCTAAAGTTCATGTTCTCAAGAAGCTTTCCATGGCATTATTTACTCTCTGAGGTTTGCCATTGTCTGCAGAGAGGTGGTAACCGATCAGAAAAGTTTTTTATTGAAAAAAACTTTTCGCCGCGGCTGGGGATCGAACCCGGGCTCCGAACATGCTAAGCCACACACTTGACTTGTATGCCACGGTCACCACTGTTTGAAGGATTACTGTATGAGTTTATCATGGCACTGAGTTCTGAGAACACGTCTGTTGAGAGTTGATTTCGAAAGTCCATGACTCGTCGCCATGTGGCAAGTAGTACTAAAGCCGAAAGGTAGGTGTCTACTATAAAGATGTTACTAATATAATTACTGTGGCTTCTCTGACTATTCCGAATAAATATTTATAAGAGCGTTCATATAAGTGACTCTTAAGGAAATCTTTCACAAAGAAAGGCAGTGTTTACAAAAGTAATTTAGAAAAAGTAAAGATTTTATATAATTTTGAGGCAATTAAGTAATTTTATCCCTACTACATAGGTTGTGAAGGTATGGAGGCTGCATTGCCAGAACAAAATTAAAAATTTAAGTATCTTTAAAAAAAATAATGGGTGGTAATGGATTATAAAAAAACAAAAACGTACATTTTCTCATTGACATCCTCGTCGTAGCCGGAAGAAGTGACGCCATTTTGCACATCATCTTCGGTGATTTGAGTGATGTTGTGAATAACAACTCGCACACGATCTGATCTATATGAAGGTTGTTGATTTTGGGGTTCATAAATGGCAGCCATGGTATGCTTTTCTGATTCGCCATCCTGTTGTATAAATTCCCAAGGACGTATGGTTTCGTAGATGGCTTCCGCGGTTGTTCTTTCATCCGTCATATTCGTAGTGTGCGACTCTTGGGTTGAGGTGCTGTGAATGAAGGCATCGTTTTCTTCGGAAGATGTTGCTAGCTCGGAGTTTGTATTAATTGATGTACCAACTCCAATGACTTTTGGATGATTGATAATATCTGTGGCCAAATTAAGTATCTCAACTTCGGAAGCTAAGTCTGTGTAAAAAATATGAGAGATCATTAACACCATAATATTCTATTTACTTATGTTCAAAGAATTACCTTGTATTGTTGTTGAAGTTTTAGTTGTCGCTGTTGTTGTTGTTGTTTGTGCTTCGCTGCCATCCACCTCTATATGTTCACGTCTACCTCTACCATTCTGCACGGTAATTCCAGATATTTGTTGCGCTCCATTTATGCCTAGATGCTTCGATTGTTGTCTGTAATTGTTGCCACATTAGTTTATGGCAAGTTCATGAAACAATGCTAACACCTGCTGCTGCTGCAAAACTACCCCCACAAACATACCTGGTAAATGCCAATCGATAGAGTCTAGCTAGTTTTTCTTCCAACATAGGATTATCTTTTTGCGCATAGAAACCAGACATTACCGTAAGCAACCAATAGCGACGGTCTGTGGTGGAGTAATTAAGTGGTAATGCTCCAGAACCTGCACCGCCAATACCACCTAAGCCCCAATTAACACCACCACCCATATCGCCAGGGAAACAATCCACACAAATGGGTACATCAACCTCCTGTTGATAGCAGTTAAAACAAAAAAAAAACAAAACACATTGACATGTTTTAAAAAAACGCTGTTCGACTTATGTTTTGGTGAACTTACATTATTGCCATCAACATAGACTGTTGCCACCACAGTTTCTGTCTTAACTATGACCTCTTTGCCTTTACTTATGCCTGTGTGCACTTTTTTCAAATAGTCTGGTGGACCATCACCAGAGCCCGTCCAAAAGAAATCTTCAAGATGCACTTCTTCTTGCATTTCCGGATAATCATCACCAAAGTCATCTAAAATTTTGAAAAAGTTAAAAGAAAATATTTAATAAATAATAAAATAAATATTAAATTAAATGTCATTTGGCAATTCTGCCATTTCCCACGCTTTTGCTTTTTTGAACCTTCGGTTGTCGCTATAGAAATCCTTTACGACTTCATAATATTATTTGTTTGAATTTCTTTATCGACAAATCATGAATTGTTGCCAACGTTATTTTTACACCTTTTATATATTTGTTTGATTTTTTTTTTTTTTTGTCGTACCCTCTCTAGGAATATCTCTTTGTTGTCATTTTAATATTGCCTGTGTCTTAGTCCTTTTTGAGTACTATTTCTTATGCCTTAGCTTGTTTGATCAATCAAGGAAATGAGGTTGTTCTAAATAAGCTAACAAGCGATCCAAGGTTCGAGAAACACTTCAAACATTGTCTTCTTAGATTAAAAAGTCCTGTAAAACGCCTAACACAAGCTTTAACAGTTATTGTAATATTTAACAAAAGATATTCATATTGAAATAATTTTTTAAAACTGTGTCATTCGTTAGTAAAACTTGTTTATTTTAAAATCAATATTTATCAGTTGACCTGATTTTAGTCATCGATTTTAGCTGTTAAAGTTTATCGTCTCATCTGAGCTTTACGTATTTAACCTCACTTTCAAGGACTCTCATACCAAAAAATTTTGCAGTCTTTTTATTTTTGTTTGCTTTGTTCTTTTATATTGCTTATCATACAAATGTTTTCCGGCATCTGGCTATTTGTGTACTCAACAAACATTTTTTTTTATTTATAAGTAAACAGAGTATAACCGGCTTTGCCCGTTTTCTAGTTTTTCAGCAAAGACTAATATGCCGTTTGTTTTTTATGTATTGTTGCTATTTTTTTGTGTATTTCTTGAGATTTTTTGTGTGGAACCATGGCTAATAGTGTTATTTTTAGAGAAGTAGAATTTCCGATAGGAATGTTAATGACCTATAATGCTATGTTCAGTGCCTATACCCTGAAAAAATTTCAATAGAAGACTAAAACGTGAACTACGTTAAAAACATATCTTTTTTTAAATTCGCGTTCTGTATGCTGGACTCATAAAGCTGTTAACAGGAGCATAATCGTGCATTTAACCAGCTTTTAGCTAATAACTAAGTTACTCTCAAGCTTATGTTCAATGAAACTAAACGTTATCTGTATGTTTCGGAATTAAGACAGGGTCTTGACAGTCTTTTAGACTACTCTGTTCACTGCTGATTACAAATTGAATTTTTGTTTGTTTTTAACCCTCTATAATAGCACTTCCCAGGAAAAACTGGATAATAGCAGGGAGTCAATTTGACCCCAATACAGTTTTTACCCCACAGAATCTTACTGAGAGGTTCAATTGGCTCCAAACTTACATGGAATGAAATTTAAGTCTATTGTTTTATGTTGCTGAAGTTATAAGTAAAATATTTTTATTTTAATTCGATATTCAGTTGATATTCAGCACATGATAATTAGCTCATTCAGTTTCAAAACCGAAAACGAAGCCAAAATTATTATCTTATCATTTGCCACAGGCTGGTTTTGGTTTTGTCAATTTCAGCAGGACAACTCAACATACCATACACCAAGTCAAACTATCACTTTATTTAAACAAACATTTCTTTAGCGAAAGATCTCAAGAAATGAATCAGTTTATTGGCCGGAAAGGCACTTGATTGGACTCTTACAGACTTCTTTTTGTGGGGACGCGTCAAGTTTATTAGCTGGTGATGGACTTACTTCAGTTGACAACTTGAAACCAAAAATTCTGCGCGTTATTGCCGAAAATTTTCTTTACTGGAAAAAGTGGGGCATATTTGGACCGATAGTATGACCCTCTTATTGCCTTCAAATTGTTCCTGAATGCTAAATTCTATAAAATTACAGTTCTGAAGTTTATAACAAACTCACAAAAAAACAAAATGCAAACAAACTTTTGCTCTTTATTACATTAAATTAGATTAATTTTTGTGTTTTTGTTTGTTTGTTTATTAGGCATATTTGAAGCAGGCAATCATTTTATTGATTGCCCTACATTAGGACATAATGCATGAATGCTTTTTTTAAGCTAAAAGCATTAGAAATGTGTACATACGACAATTAATAATTAATGAATGGCCATATGTGTGAAAACTTTTATATACGGTGTACATAAAAGTGTAATATTCTCTTCCATATGATTGCCCTTAATTAAAATAACATAATTGATAATTTATCATAAATGTTTCATAAGCCGATGAACAGTTGATTAACTTTTAGCGTGGAATAGTAATACACCTATTCACTTCAGCTCTTTTTGTAACAAAACTTTAGATCTAATTCTTTTTGTATTAGGGATGACATAAAAGATAGCTTTTAACACTTAAATTCAAGCAAGCTTAGTGCTGCTGAAAACTTTATCAGATAGTATCTTCAGCTCATTAAATGCTCTTTTTGTCAAACTATTTATAAGGTTAAAATCAAAATTTTTACAAAATGTGGATTGGCACAAAACAATAAAAGACGGCCGAATTATGAGTGGACTATCTACGATAAGAGATATTCACTGATAATTGTTTAATATAAAAGTTGAAGAAAGTACAGCCCGAATTATACTAATTCACATGGTTATCTTATAAGAGTTGAAAAATGAAGAGGTATTTATATCGAAATAAGCGCTCATGGCCAAAGAGTTTTTTTTTTAAGACAATGCCAAACATCACAATCATTAATGTAAGTTATATTTCTTAAAAACATGGAAGCAGAAATTCACTCAAACCTTCACTGTGATTCTTTGGGATTCTAAGACTAACGAGGCCTCCATTTTTGAGATTTCATGGCTGAAATTGAAATATTCTTTCGTCCACTCCATAGACTTCAATATTATCTTGATATTAATCAAAAATCCTGACCAATATTTTTGGTCAAGAATTCAAACCAGAATTCAAAGGTAAACATTGAAGAAAGGTTATTACAAATTTCAGGTTTGAGCAGGCAGACATTTGTAGGAAAAATTTAGGCCGATTTATTTATTTATTTATTTATTTATTTCGAAATTCATCTACTGGGCTAAGCCCTCACAGATTACTTGATAGTACTTAAAAACTAATATAACAAAAATACTTAATCTAAAGCTTGAGACTACATAATGATGGATTTAAGGTTAATAATGAAGGTATCTCTATCAACACTGAAATCTAATTGATTCGCAAATTTATTGCAATCAGAGAGGCACCGAGAAAGAGGCTCATTGCAACCGTAATTAGTTCTATGGTAAGACGTATAGAATAAAATTGGATTTCGCAAACAACGTGCCGGGACATTGAATGGAATTAATGCTAACAAATCGGGGGAATTAATTTTACCGTCAATTATATCCTTAACGAACAGTATATTGTTAAAGATTCGTCTATCAGTTAAACTACTTAGACCTAAAAGACGGCAGCGCACCCTATAAGCAGGCATAGTTTCCCAAGAGTATAGTCTTCTCAAGGCAAATCTTGTGAAACGTTTTTGAATATTCTCTATACGGGTAATCGAGATACCATAAATAGGGTCCCACACAACTGAAGTATACTCTAGTTGAGATCTTACCAAACTGAAAAAGAGTGTCCTAGGTGTAAAATAATCAAGAAATTCAAGGGTATTTCTTTTTAGAAACCCAAATTGGGAGTTCGCTTTTGCGATAATGTATTCCATGTGAGTGTCGAAAGACAGTTTTTGGTCAAAAAAGACACCGAGGTCTTTAAATTGACTCACCCTGCAAAAAACATCACTAGTGTTATACTTATACTCATACACAATGGGAGTTATTTTCCGACCAAATGAGAGTACCTTAAATTTGTTAAAGTTAAGATGTAATTGGTTATTATTACACCATCGCAGCAAAGATGAAATATCATTCTGTAGCTTCACACAGTCAGTACATTAATTAACTTCCAGAAAAATCTTTAAATCATCGGCATATAAAAGGCTCTTACTAAACTTAAAAGACTGAGTAATATCATTAATGAATAAATTAAAAAGCAAGGGACCCAAGTGACTCCCTTGCGGAACACCGGATGTAACCTTGATGGGCCTGGAGTATTTTTCACCGATCTTGACAACTAGCGTTCTATCAGTTAGATACGAGTGAATCCATTTTAATAATGTAGAGTGAATTCCCAGTGATTCAAGTTTTGTTAACAAAACAATATGATTAACACTATCAAATGCCTTGGAAAAATCAGTATATAATACATTCACCTGCGAGCCATTTTCAATAGCATTGATAGCAAAGTTGGAAAAGAGAGCTAAGTTGGTAGAGGTAGATCTACCTTTAAAAAATCCGTGTTGCTGCCAAATAATAAGGCTGCACACTTCAGCAAAAAGAAGCTTGTTTACAATTTTATCAAAGACTTTAGGAATGATTGATAGCTTGACGATAGGCCTGTAATTTTCAACCAAATACTTTTGACCAGACTTAAAAATGGGTGTCACACAGGCAGTTTTCCACTCATTTAGGAAAAAACCACAAGCAAGGGATTTGTTGAAAATCAAACCTAAAGCGACGTGCAACGAATGCGCACAATTTTTCAAAAACACTGGAGGAAGCAAGTCGAAACCCGCACTTTAGAGCAGTCAAGGCTCAATACGGCCTCCAGTACCTCCTTATCCTCTATGTATAGATTCCCAATGTTCAAAAGTTGCGGAGCTTCAGTGAGACCATTTGCATCTTTGAGAGGAATCGATTAATCGATTAATCGATTAAAAACCGATCCAAAGAAATCAGCAAAAAGTTCAGTTGTCTTTCAATCCATTGATGAAGGAAAACCAGAAGATTTTCTTTTATTATTCACGAATATCCAAAAAGATTTCGGGTTCGATCTAAGATTTCTCTCAATGGAATCAATATATTTTTTATACAAAAAGTTTGCCAAGAAGTCAAACTCCTGCCTACGCAACACAAAGATGGCTTTGTCAGTTGACAAACCTGTTTTTTTGAACCTAGAATGAGCTTTGTTTCTTAAGTTTTTTAAGTTGACTAACCTTTGATTAAACCATGGATGCTTAAACGAAAACATTTGCTTTTTTAATGGAACGTACCGGTGCAGCCCTTCATTTATGATATGCTTGAGGTTTAAGTACATGTCATTCAAATCCATATACTGAAACGCTAAACTCCAATTAATAGAACCAAAAAAGGCGTTTAGACCAATATAATTGGCGTACTTAAAGTTGTACGAGAGACTGCGTCCAACCCCCGAGTCATCACTAAACGTGTAAAAATCTACATTCAAATCAATTGCCTTGTGATGAACAGAATCGTTTGTCAGTGGCTTATCACATTTGAAAAGAAATTATTTACTTGAAACAGATTTAAAGCATATAGGGCGTCACAAAGGGCGTATTCAATAGTGGTTTTTAAACCAAAGGGTATTAAAATTTTTTCATCAGGGCAAAAATTCCATTCAATGTTGCCCAAATTAAAATCACCGAGCACACACGGAATTTGGTTAAGGTTGAGGGAGCCAACAACGTGATTAATATTTAAAATATGTTCATTATATAAACTCAAACTACTGCTAGGTGGAATATAGCTTAAAATAAATATAAGTTCATTTTTATGAAGAGCGATGACACTATTAAGAGAGACTGAGACACAAATTTGCTCCACATCGTCAGAACATCGTGGAAGCTGGATTTCTCTACTGGAAAAATTAGAAGATTTACAAGATTTACAAGAAACTGTCAAGCTTCGATTATGACTATCAGGCTGGAATTCAACCCTGAACAGCCATTATATTTACACGCATAGAAAAAAACTTTATCGCCAGTTTACTGCAAACGAACTTCGTTTATCGTGCTTAAAGTAATTTTTGGGAAACGTTTGAACAGTTGTCAAAATAATAGTCAGTTGCAGGAAACAAGTTATTTAGTTGCAAGAAATTAATATCGTTTGCCATTAACGTAAGTTGTTTTTAAATAACGGCGACCGAAAAATTTATTTTGTTCAACTGAAAACTTCATTTCTAGAAAAACAAAAAAATACATTTCTTATGACATACAAATTTGTAATCTAAAAAAATTCATTCTACACAATATCTCACAATAGCTCAATGGAAGCTTGCTAGACTGTCATGCAGAAGACGTGGGTTCGAATCCTGGCCGTGTAGTTTTTGAATATTATAATTTAAGTATTGAAATTCTAATTCTGTGTTATCAAAAATAACCGTCAAAATAAGTTTTACTTAAAAAATATTAATTTATTAAAAAAAAATCTTTGGTGTTCTTGTCGGGGATTGAGCTCAGGTCAAACGAGTTCTAGACTCGAACGCCAGCACACTCGGCTAAACTTGAATTTCCAAAACAATTATAAAATTTCATTAGTTCGATATTGTTTGTTTCAAGTATGAATATTTTTAAGTTGATGACAACTGAATATTCGTTTGCGGCAAATACAGTTCGCAATCGATTAAAGTTGGTGAATTTTTGAGTTGTGGTATACGAAAAATTTCATTGCGTGTAGTTTTGGATTGTACATAAGTCTAGTTCTCGATCATTTGTTTAACATAATACAAAACAAATTGGCTATTTCAGCCCTTGAAAGGATTTTAACCGAGCTTCTTATGATCAATTGTGTTGTGTGTGTTATTAAATATTTGCACATAATGGTTCAGCATCCATGTTTTCTATCTTCTATCTAACAAGCAAGTCGTCTGGGGGCAATTATTTGAACAATGATTTTGACGAGGTCTTAGGACAGGATTTTAGAAGTGGATTTGGAAAAGTTTTTGGACAAAGATTGAGCAATGATTAAGACAAGGAGTTGGTCAACGATTAGGACAAGTATTTCGGCAAGGAGTTTTACAATGTTTTGTAGCTGTACTAAGATAACGATTTTGATATTGTTTTTGGAAACAATCATATATTTTGGATATTTTGAAAAACATGTCATATTTTATTAGTTAAAATATTTGCGGTGACCGTGGCATGCAGGTTAAGTGTGTGGCTTTGCATGCTCGGAGCCTGAGTTTCAATCCCCAGTCGCAGCATTTAATAACACACACAAAACAATTGATCATAAGAAGCTCGATCAAAGTCCTTTCAAGGGCTGAAATGGCCAATTGGTTTGTTTTTGTTTTTCTGTTTGTTTTGTAAATACTTGTAGAAAATATTAGTAGAATTAATTGAAAAATAGTAGGTATTAGAAAATTATAGTAACTAGAACATAGTAGTTTAAAATACTTGTATCACATAGCAGTAGACATATAGGTAGAAATAGCTATACTAGCAGAAAATAGCAAAAATATAGTAAAATATTACTTTTTATTCTGATTGAAAAAAAAAATATACTTCGATCCTATTATTTTAAATTCAAATATAAAAAAATGTTTTTTTTAAACTGATTAATTAATTAATGACTGATTTGTATTTCTTTTTTAAAAAATATCGGTCTAAATATAACTTTTATTTCTGGCCGAAATGGGAGGGCATTGAAATTCTCATTTTCAAAATTTTCCGTATCGAAAATCACCTTCACGAAATTCCATTATTCCATTAAGCATGGTAGTGTACATAGAGGTAGAAATAGCAGTAAATAAAGATGCAGATAAAACAAATTGCACTCAATTAACGGTCACCGTATTACTCAATCATATGCTCTTTTTTATTGATATATAAAAATTCTATATACATAATTTCTAATCGAAAAAGAATCGATCAATATATGATTTATGTTTCTTATGTAAAAAATATCGATAAGAAAATAATACCTACGGCAAAAGCAGGGTCAATTGCCCTAAAGTGACCGGTCCTGTGATAGTTCTTATTTAACCTATCACAGGTTAAATAGCACAGGACAGGTTCGATTTAACTTAGAATGGGAATCGTTTTTAAATGTGTTTTGCTATATTTATTTTATCGTTACCATTAAATAGCTCAATGGAAGTGCGTTGGACTGTCACGCGGTGGACGTGGATTCGTCTCCTGACTGTGTAAGTATACTACATATATCAACAATTTTAATTTAATAATTTAAATTCTAATTTCGTTTAATTTAAATTAATTTCTATTTAATTTAATTTCTAAAATATTTTTTGGTTCTGCCGGGGATTGAACACAGGTCAGTCGAGTACTAAACGTGAACTCTAGCAAGCTCGGCTAAACATGAATTTACAAAACATTGGTTCAATTTCATTATCAATGTGCGTATAAGTGTGCCGTGTTCTATAAATAGACCGGCTACTGATTAGGTCCAAAGGTATCTATGAGGTATCAATTGACACCTGCCGATATATTTTTGAACCGGTTCTAGTATTGGTCTAAAGGTATCTAGCCGGTGTCAATTTACCCCTGTAATTGACAACGCCATGTAAAAGGGACCGGTTGGTTTCATATGTTGCGGCTGAGAACATTGGTGAATCATGGACGCCAAGTATTTTGTGTCAATCGTGCAAATTAATATTGTCTGAATGGAGCTCCGGTAAAAAACGATACATGAAATTCGATGTTCCGATGATCTGGAGACAACCGTTTTGCCACCTAAGCGATTGCTATTTTTGTCTGGCCAAAGTGACTGGTGTTGGAAAACACAAACGAGTGATATACGTCACTGTGCCGACTGTTTCATTGCCAGTATCTCATTCTGACGATGTTACATATCCTACTTGTCCCGATTCAACACGTGAAAACAATCAAAATCCGTAGATTCAATGGAGTCGGAAGGAACCACAGGTGGTAGTACTATTACAACTGAAAGCACAACTCACCTTTTATCGCAAGCGCAGCTGAATGATTGGATAAGAGATTTGGAACTGTCAAAGGAAAAATCGGAATTGCATGGTTCTCGTTTGCAACAATTCAACTTTTTGGGACCCGATGTTAAGATGACATACTGCAGAAATCGTGAAAAACCGTTTGCTATACACTTTACTAAGAATGACAATATCTGCTATTGCGTAGACATTCCTAGCTTATTTAATACCTTCGGTCAGCCGTACATTCCCAAAGAGTGGCGTTTGTTTATTGATGGCAGCAAAGTGAGCTTGAAGGCGGTATTACTTCATATAGGAAACAAAAAGTCATCGATTCCAATCACACAAAGGAAACGTACGAAACAATGGCGAAGCTATTGACATGTATTAAATATGAACAACTGGATGACTGGAAAATATGTTTTAATCTCAAAGTCGTTGGAATGCTTTATGGTTTACAGAGTGGCTACACAAAGTACTGTTGTTTTCTATGCAAGTGGGGTAGTCGAGCACGTGAACACCACTATTACAAAAAGGACTGGCCAGAAAGAATTGAATCGAAAGTTGGAGAAAGCAACGTCAAAAACGTTCCACTCGTCAAAAAGGAAAACATAATTCTCCCACCGTTGCACATCAAACTTGGACTTTGCACATGAAAAACACTGTCAAGGCGTTAGACAAAGAAAGCGAAGCATTATCATATCTGAAAACGATTTTTCCAAATCTTTCTGATGCCAAGATATAAGAAGGTGTCTTCATTGGACCGCAAATAAAAAAGGTGTTAAACGATCTTCAATTCGTAGAACTATTGTCAGCAGTTGAGGCAGCGCCGTGGGATTCTTTTAGGACGACTGTTTCTAGCTTCCTCGGGAACAATAAATAATCTTACGAGAAAATAGTCAACGAGTTGCTCAAGAACTTTAAAAAAAATGGGCGTAAATATGTCTCTGAAAATTAACTTTCTGCACTCCCATTTGAATTTTTTTCCGAAGAATCTCGGTGACGAGAGCGACGAACATGGGGAAAGATTCCACCAACAGATGAAAACAATTGAGAATTGGTACCAAGGATTTTGGGACGAAGGAATGATGGGCGACTATTGCTGGTTTGTCATCAGAGAAACCGATCCCGAATTAAATAAACGACAAAACAAGAATTCTAATCATTTTGAATGTCTGAATGATAAATAAAAATTATTTACAATGTAAATAACAATATAAATGATTTAAGGGAACAATAAAAATGATTAATAATAATTGTTTGTTGTAATTAATTTTAAATTATTAAAAGAACAATAAATATGAAGAATATATGATTTTATTACAACTACCTTTAGTTCTCATTTTTTTTTATGGCAATAAAATAAGTCCAAATGCATAAATTGATAATCACACAATTTGGGTGATTTCGTTTCATAAAATACAACTTTTTCATTTCTCAACAGATTTTCTTCAACAATAGCTTAATTTTTTTGTAAAAATAAATGCTTTTCGTAAAAAATATCAAAAGCAACAAAATATTTTGATTTCTTAACGAAATTCGCAACTATTTTGTCTTTTTTTGGAAATTTTTCTGAAAAATAAAAACAATTCCCGAAATTTGAATTTATTCCGCTAAAACTAACAGCTCAACCAAAAAATGATGTGTGCATTGTTTGTAAGAAATTTTATTAGCTTTTATTTGATATATCATTTGTTTGAGTACTGTTGTTGGTTCTGGAGATATATGCAATTAAGTGGAACCAACTTGATTTTTTCCTTTAAAACCCTACAGTGGGCAATATGTCGAAAACGGAGAGACAGAAAAAAAAATTTTTTTACATGATAAAAGTATAGTGGCATTCAAAGTACATATTTGCTGTAAAACAGTGTAACATATAAAGTATTGTGCAAAATTCAAGCAACTCATCTCTCCCATTTGAATGAAGTATCGAAGTTTAAAAATACATACGTAGAAATAAATATAAGAAAAGGTTTTATTTTACAGCTTATACAGCTGTTCTAATAAATTTAAAAAACAAAAACATGTTTCCTTGAGTAACGGTTTATGTATACGCCCATTCCACGCATAACGCAATACTTTTTTTCAAAAATTGACCTCATGGCTTTCGATTTGTTTTATTTTTGGGCTATAGATGCCTATTAAAATTCTAAGAATATAAGTTCATTTATTTTTTTTTTATCGCCATTCGTTGAAAATTTATGTACCTCTCAATTCTGCAAATCGTCCGAAAACGCCAGAATCGGGAAATTTTCAATTAATTGTATCTACGTCAGATTTTATCCAATTTTTATAAATAAGGTACCGTTGGAAAGGTATTGGAAAGAACTTTTTGGAAAAAATATATAATTTTAAAAATTTTGGTTGTTAGGGTTGCCAACCAATTAAAAAATAATGTATTTGCTAATATCTCAAAAAAAACATAATTTTTTTTTGATTTTTTATTTTTTAAATTTGAAAAAGAATGTTGCCTTAACATCAAAAGCAAATTAATGATGGAGCTTTTATATATTTTTTCGCAATTTCAATTTTTGTGCACATACCTTATCATTTTGAGACACTTTATCGTTTATAAATTTTATAATGGCTAAGATGTTCGAAAATTTATTCTGCAAAATGGTTTATTTTGTTAAGACCAACATTTTATTCATAAATTTTGATGACCTTACACTTGACCTTGGTATGGAAAACTGGTAAAAACCGAAAAAAAAAAATAAAAAAACACAAATTATTTTTTTGACTTGTATTCGTATAAAATTAAAAAAATTTGATTGCCATATTAGAGATCATTAAATTCTAATTGGTTTTGCAGCAAAAAATTTTGAAATCGGTCTTAAAACAAAGAAGTTACGATGGTTACTCTGACGCTCTATCCATACTTGTCAACCCATACAGAATCAAACATATAAACATCAAACATATAAAAGCTCCATCATTAAATTGCTTTTGATGTTAAGGCAACATTTTTTTTCAAATTTAAAAAATAAAAAATCAAAAAAAAATTATGCTTATTTTGAGATATTAGCAAATACATTTTTTTTTTAATTGGTTGGCAACCGTAACAACCAAAATTTTAAAATTATATATTTTTTCCAAAAAGTTCTTTCCAATACCTTTCCAACGGTACCTTATGTATAAAAATTAGATAAAAGCTGACGTAGATACAATTCATTGAAAATTTCCCGATTCTGGCGTTTTCGGACGATTTGCAGAATTGAGAGGTACATAAATTTTCAACGAATGGCGATAAAAAAAAATAAATGAACTTATATTCTTAGAATTTTAATAGGCATCTATAGCTCAAAAATAAAACAAATCGAAAGCCATGAGACGGACCCGTTTTGCGTTATGCTTGGAATGGGCGTATAGTAGAAATTCAAACATGGTTCATTCAATGGCTGTGTAAAACCTTAGCAACTTTTACCAAAACTTATAATAACATTTTTTTTTTTTTTTGTAAAAGCGAAATTTTGAGCTTGTTGTGATTATCTTCGGACTTATTGCCGGACTTTTATTTAATGAAGTATTAAAAAAACGCAAACTGAGGTATGCTTGCCCAATGTCGAATGCTTGTTAATTAAAAATAATTGCTTAATTATTTCTATACATAAATAGAAAACAATTTTCTCAAAGAGACGGTTTTAAATTTTCATAAGAATTATTATTTAAAACCTACATATAATTCTTCAAGCTAAAATATTGTGTTCAATTTCAATGTTCTTCAAATTTCAAAAGAGGTTATTCAGTTTATTTGAAAAATGTTAAAGCTTGCATTAGAATTATTTAAAACATAAACATTTAATTATAACGTTGCATAGTTTTTGTCGAAGAAATTGCCAACATAATTGTTCTCATAACAACAAAAAACAGCGATTTTATAGTTAAATAACCCACTATGAGGGTTTTTGAAAAGAAAAAAAACATAAGTGATATTCATGTTATAAGTACCTATATGTGAACAATAATTTATGTTAGCCCGTTCGAAAAGCGCTCACGCATAACAACTGAGGTCAGCGGAACTGTCAACAAAACAACAACCTAATCCGGCTGTTATTAGTTCAACCACATAACAAATGGACGGACTCAGACACTTTCATTAATTTTTTTGATTGTTTTTTTTTTTTTTGAAATCGACTAAAATAATGTTTGTTTTTTTTCATACTCTATAAATTTTTTTCAAATTCCCAGTCTACATGATATTTGTTGTTGTTGTTTTTGTTTTAACACCTGATAGCTACACTTACCATGACTTATTTGTATCAATGGCAGACCCATTTCGGCTAGTGTGGACTTCCGTAAAACCGTGAACAATAATAAAAATACTGTCCAAATTAATTTGAGCCTCATTTTTCTTTCTGATTATATTGTTTGCTTGCTTATTTGTATCGTTTTGTTTTGCGTTATTTATAAACTTGACGTCACTCCCAAGTTGTCAGCAGACAATTAAAATAACTCCATGATTGCGATTTCGTGCAAATCATGAAAACTTTAAAGTTTTTAATATCTGCAAAATTACTGAAGTATTTCAAAATGGCGCAACACTCTGGGTGGAACATGCATGCTTATGTTTTGTATATATTTATTTTTTTTTTTAAATACTTAGAAAACACTTAAACACTTGCGGAAGTTTGAGTTAATTAATTATGATTGCTGTCAGCACTACAAGCAGCTGTTAGCATTAAATTGCAGCAAATCTATTAAAGAATTCTACAAATAATCTAAAATTTTTATACATTTTTATTAGATTTATTTTTTTCTGTTTTATTTCCATGAAAATTTAATTTTCATATAATTGCATTTTTTTTCTTGCACTTTCTAAGTTCTGATTTCGATTTTAATTTCCGTTATTTTCTGGTTTATTTTGACTCTCGCCGTTGATTGTCGCTGGAAAACTGATTCCATTCATTGTTTGGTTTGTGAAAAATTCTACATTTTACTCGTAGAGTTTTCGAGTACTTCCCTTCATCAGTATTATTGTTGTTTTTGTTGGGGCTGCCGTTTCTGCCGTTTAGAGCGAAGTATTTTTTGTTTGGGCCGCTTTAAAGCTGGTCAGTTACCTGTGGCAACAACAATAGCTTCAAATGTATAACAATTGTTTTGTTTTTTATTGTTGTTTGCCGCCAACTTCGGCTTGTTTACATTTGCTTCCAGTTATTTGTTATTATTCTATATTGATACGTGCACAGTTGCCAACTTGAAAAGGTGCTGAATAAAATTATACCCACACTAATATTGGAAAAAAATTAGACACAGTTTTTAGAAAAAAAAAAACAAAATAACAATTTAAATTAAGGCCACAATATAATGAAGTAAATATTTTGCGTAATATTTTTGGTTTTAAAATAGGACTCAGATAATTTGCAATTCTTTTTAAAACTAACATATTCTTCGAATTTTAAATCGGCTTAAAGCTACTTAAAAACTACTTGCTTCAGTTCGGTTTTTGTTGAATAATCGTAATCTTTAGCACAAATACTCAGTTAACCAATTATAATTATAAATTAACGCAAATTTTAGTTAAGCTCTGAACCCAAATCTATGGAAGTGGCGTTTCAAGTATCAATTTAACGTTTGTTAAAAAACAAATTTATCCAATGACACAACCGTATCAAGAGAAAGAAGAATTTTTTATACCGCTTACTGTAGGACAGTAGCGCAAGCTGTTAACAGTTTGTTATGCTGTGTTTTAACAGAAATACTTAACTGTTAACTTTTTAATTTCTGATACAGCATGTTTCAGAATCTCAAAACACAGAGCTAGAAAGTAAAACTATAAATGTAGAGCACATTACTGAGTTTTTAATGTTTGTATGAAAATAAGGTAGTGAGATTGATTATGGTTTGTTTTGATTTGGTTAGTTATGTTTCTGATACTCCATAAAACCTGATATTGATGAGTTTTCTTCACATCTGTTTAAACATTGCTGTGTTTCCCTTGTTAAGCCACTTAAAATAATCTTCAATAAATACATAAATTCGTGAATTTTTTTATCTGACTGTAAGGTGGCATATATAATACCTATTTTTAAATCAGGAAATAAAAATAATTCAAAATAATCCACAGTATCTTAACTCTTTGAGCATATCGTCAAACAAAAAATATTTTTTGCAGTGACAAGTCTCATTTCACCGCTTCAAGATGGTTTTATTCCGTGTCGGTTCACTGAAACGAACCTTGCTAATTTTTCAGAGTATTGTATAAAGCATATGCGTCGTGAGCTTTCAAAGGTACTCATGCGGTTTAAAGGAGCAGTTTACATATATTTCGTTCCATTAACGCAACCAAAGGGGGGATTTCTGGATTTAAGCCCCCCCCAAAAATTATTGTAGTACCAAGCAAAATAGTATTCAATCAAAGTGAGTCACATGAAAAGCAATCACACGTTTTATGAAATGAGTGAAAACCCCAAATTTATATTTCAAATATATTCTGGTTGATGCATAATCTGCTAAATTGGTCATATTTTATTCCTTCAGATTGCACATTAAGCCGGATCGATTTTGTATGGAGAAAAAAAGTGAGCCGGACACCGACTTAAAAGTAAGAAGAACTCTTAAAAACTAGAAAATATTTTTGTTAAACACCTATAAAAATTTATTTTTCTTGATATTCAAATGCATTTCCTCAAACTTTTAAGTCAGTATCTAGTCAAATTTCAATTTCGATCCGGCTTACTATGCATGTTGAGTTTTTGTTATATTCTGATTCTGTCAACTTGAAGGGTTGTTGGCAATACTTCGATTTGAGTTATCTTTTCAACTTCTAGCATAGAGGAAACTTGAAATATTTGGAAACAAATTAATTAAAAAAAAAAGACATAGTAAAAAAGCCTAAATTTGAGGAAAATCGGTTGAGTCACTCGCCACTGAAAAAATCAGAGAAATTGCCCGTTAAATTGTTATTTTTCGTCCTTTTTTATAATCATTTTTTAAACAACTATAACACAAACTTAACAGAATTAAATTTATAGTGAAGTCATGTGATTCATTATAAAAATTATTTCGATTGACTTCCGAAAGTGAAGAAAAGAATTCACAATTTCTAATTTTCCATCGTATTTTAAAAAATCCGTTTCATAAAATTTCTCTAAATTGTTAAATATCATCCGATATTAAGGAATTATGGTTTATTAGGTTAAAATATGTTGGTTTAATTTTTCTTCTGTTCGCTCATCCAGTGACATAATAAAGTTATACGCCTTATTCATAATCTTCCATTGGATTATCAAAATCAGTTTCAGGAAAATCTCTCAAAATTGCGCAAATATTAACCGATTTTGGAAAAGTGTAGGAAAGACATATCGTAAAAAATATATTATTTCGATTTAAGTCAGCATTTGCGGATTGGACAAGTAATACCAAACGATTTTTTCAATTCAGACTCTTTGTTTTTCATCCCAAGATGGTAGAAATTTAGCGGTTTTTACTTTCGGAATTGAGCATAATTAGTATAAAGGACGAATTTTAAAGCTAGTGCCAGCCAATTGGGTATTTTTACAACGAAGTGATGTATGGATGAAAAATTTTCACTGCACTCAGTAAAAAGTTTCTCGGAATAAGATAAAAAAGACATAATATTTATAGAAAAATCATTTTTCATTTTCAAAAATGTTATATAGTTTGCTCCAGAAAATGCTTTTCTCTAAATGTGGTACTAAAAAATCCCAAAAAATGATAAAAACCTTCCATGAAAAAGGGATATATATATATAAATATATCGTTTTAGAGGATAAGACTTTTTTATTTTTGAAAAAAGATTTAATTTTATTGAAGAAAATACTTCGCCAAATGAATTTTTTATCAAAATTTAGTAAAAATTTTTCATTTTCCTGAAATTTTACTCTATAAATGAAAATTTTGTGTGCGAGAAAAATACTTATCATTATTAGAGACATTCAAGACACTCAAGTGAGAGTTTACGAGACACTCAAGTGAAGAAATATTTATTTGAAAATGTGAAAATTTATTATAATTGAATTATCGAAAATAGAGAAATTTTTTATCGAAGAAAGGTAGGTTTTTTTCTGAATGTGTGGGGAGAAAAAAATTGAATTTTTGCTGACCTTATTGGGACCCGAGTAAAAATGAAAATATTTTAGCTCAAGCCTTATAACCTTCGTACAACTGCCAAACAAGAAAAAAATCCATTAAGCGCCCTACAACTGGTGCTTGCAAAATATTTTGGCCGAACAGATCCTAAACAACGTTGAAGCAAGTTTATTTAAAACGACCGCTACCACTGCTGTTCACCTTCTGTAGGGAAAGAGTGGCATGAAAGAGCCAGTTTTAAAGAAGGTACAAAATATATAAAAATAATTAATAAAATTATAATTCTTGTATCAAAAGTATTTTCTCATTCATTTATGAACGTAATACCATGAAATATTTTCCAAAATCAACAATATTCTTGGACCTGTAGCCATTTATAAAAAACATGAAATTCGGCTCTTTCATAACACATAGGCATTGAAAGAACCAACAAAAGTTTTGAAAGAGCCATGTTCTTATTACAAGACTTAACACGAAAAATAACGAATATTTTATTAAAAATATTAATTGTTATTATAAAAAGTTTAGAAGCTCGGTCAAAGTCCTTTCAAGGGCTGAAATGGCCAATTTGTTTTTTTTTTTTTTTTATTATAAAAAGTATTGTTTTTTAAAAACAAATTAAATAAATAAAAAAATTCAAAACTAAAAACAAAAAATAGTTAAAAAACTTAAAAATATTTTTAGCAAAAAAATTAAATCGCTTTGAAGAAAATCTATAATAATAAGACCTATTCCAAAAACAAAATAAGAGGTTTAAAACACTTAAAAACATTTTTGACAAAAATAATTTAAACTCCTTTACGCTTCTTCATACCACCGCAACCCAGCTCTTTCAAAACATATTGTCCAAAGAAACATAACCTCAGAAATTAGTATGAAATCAAGATTTTTTCGGCAAAATAAATATGTTATTGGTAGGCCTAATATATCAATAAAATTATAGTATAATAATATTACTGTTAGTTTTAAAGGTGAAGACGTCACAAAACAAATAAAATGTTCTAAAAACTTACTTAATGATGAAGAAAATCAAAATACGATACACCATCGTCGTTTATTATCAGTGAACTGTCAAATGTTCGAGGGTGCCATATGGCGAGTATTGCTTCTTAAAAATTATTATTTAAGAAGCATTCGTATGAAAACTTCCGCGTAAATCAAGATGGCTCTTTCAAAACTTGGCTCTTTCATGCCACTCTTCCCCTACGGACAGAATGTCCTGACAGTGACCTGACAGTGGTGTTGGCCATGCCTGAAGTTTGAACAAGGAACCATTAGTGCAAAAATTGAACGCACTAACCGCTACAACACAGCCGCTGTAACTACGTAAAATTGTTTTTATATATAAGTTCTACATTTGATAAAACCCCCCCCCCCCCAAAAACAAATTCCTAGTTGTGCCCCTGGTTCGTTCTACTAAAAGGTAAATAAATTAAAGTGTTATCGTTTCTACTGCTTCTGCGGTTAGAGTTGAAATTAATGACAGAAAAAATTTCCGGAGAATCGAAAACACCGGTCATGAGTTTATATAAATACTAGTTCTTTCCCGTCAAAAATGACGGGCCCGGTTTTTGTAATGGAAAAACATGAAATATGCATTTTCTTTATGTTGGATTATAAATCAGCGATGGTCACATATTTGATTTTAAATGGTCCAAATAACAATTTTTAGTTCCAAATATTTATACAAAAACCTTAAAGTAAAAACGGAAATCATAGTAGGTACAACGAAATAAGTTAGAGAATTTTTTTTTTGTAAGACTGAAAATTTCAAAATTAAAAAAAATATAAAAAGTTTTTGAAGTTTCAATAAATCAGTAAACAAAAAAATGCCTAAAAATATGCTATGAAATTTTTCAAACAAATCAAGCGTTCCGCACTCACATTTTACGGAATTATGTTATATATAAATATACGATATCTGCGGACCTCCTTCGCTCACTTAGTGACTGCATTCTTAATAGTTTTAAACGATCCTCATAAGAAGGAAGGTTTAAAATGTCAGTTCCAATTAAGCTTCCATTCCTTTAACAAAACCATGCTGACGAGTTGTTATGACTTCTCAACAATGCATATTAACACGATCGTACACAATTCGTTAAAAGAGTTTGGGAATCGACGAAATCTTAGCGATGGGCCTATAATTACACTGGTTTACAGCCAATATGTACTTTGAATGCCACTATCCTTTTCTCATGTAAAATCGGTCGCTAATTCCGAAAAAAAAATTATTTTTTTTTTCTGTCACTCCGTTTTCGAGATATTGCCCACTGTAGGGTTTTCAACGAAAAAAAAAAGTTGGTTCCACTTAATTGCATATATCTCCAGAACCAACAACAATAATCAAACAAATGATATATCAAATAAAGGCTAATAAAATTTCTTACAAACAATGCAAACACTATTTTTTGGTCGAGTTGTTAGTTTTGGCGCAATAAATTCAAATTTCGGGGATTTTTTTTATTTTTCAGAAAACTTTCCAAAAAAAGACAAAATAGTTGCAAATTTCATTAAGAAATCAAAATATTTTATTACTTTTGATATTTTTTACTAAAAGCCTTTATTTTTCCAAAAAAAATAAGCTATTGTTGAAGAAAATCTATTGAGAAATGAAAAAGTTGTGTTTAATGGAACGAAATCACCCAAATTGTGTGATTATCAATTTATGCATTTGGACTTATTTTATTGCCATAAAAAAAAATGAGAACTAAAGGTTGTTGTAATAAAATCATATATTCTTCATTTTTATTGTTTTTTTAATAATTTACATTATTTTTACATTATTTCAATTGTATATAATTATTATTCATAATTTTTATTGTTGCATTAAATCATTTATATTGTTATTTACATTGTAAATAATTTTTATTTATCATTGAGAAATTCAAAATGATTAGAATTCTTGTTATGTCGTTTATTTAATTCGTGATCGGTTTCTCTGATGAGAAACCAACATTAGTCGCCCATCATTCCTTCGTCCCAAAATCCTTGGTACCGATTCTCAATTGCTTTCATCTGGTGGAATTTGGTGTAATTTCTGCCTTTTTACAATTTTTATTAAAATGTCACGCCCTTTTTCAAATCCCGCCTTATACTTTATTGATCATACTTTATAATAATTAACCCTTTCAACAGTTTTTCTAAAATTGCTACACCTCTTTGTCGAATAACGCTAACTTAATTGACCGTAATTTACTTTATTATTTATACTTGTACCGAACCTTGAACTTTGGCTGTACATGTCAGTATTCTAGTGTCAATAGTTACTGAGATACAGTGTTTTTCTTAAAATGACACGCCCATTTATCGAATACCGCCCACATTATTCGTCGTAATTTTTTATACTTGTGCCTACCTCTGTACTAAATTTTAGTATCCTAGGTCAATAGTATTCGAGATACAGTGTTTTTTTATTATTGCCACACCCATTTTTCCAATTACACCCGTTTTTTTTACAAAAATTTGTTGCAATTGTGCCTACCGCTGTAATAAATTTCTGTACCCTAGTGTCAATATTATTCGAGATACAGTAATTGTCTTATATTGACACACCCCTTTGTCGCATAACGACCACTTTCTTGATAGTAATTTTAAATAATTGTGCCTACCTCTATTCTAAATTTCAATACTCTAGTGTCAATTTTATTTGAGAAACAGAGTTTTTCCAATATTGCCACACCCTTTTTTTTAATAACGCCCACTTAAGTGATCGCAGTTTTAAAGAGTTGTGCCTGCCTGTGTAATTTTACTGTAAATTGTATTACCCTAGTGTCAATATTTACTGAGATACTGTGTTTTTCATAAAGCGACACGTCCCTTTGTCGAATACCGCCCACTTTCATAGACGGACACCTCCGCGTTGATGGTCTCTATATGTTGACAAAAAATTACGGCAACCGGGCAAGTTCTTTAGGAGTAAACGATGTACATACATTCACAAAAAAAAGAAAAACCAAAGAAACCAACCAACTTGAGAACCTCCTCCTTTTTGAAGTCGGTTAAAAAACCAAAATTGTGAAGTGAAAAGTTCTTTTGTCAAATTTTGCAACCCATTTTAGCGTGTACCCGGGGCTGATCGCTCCCCCCCTCGCTAAACTGCTGGTTATAGCCCATCCATATTGACGACAACGGGCGTCGAGCGTCAAACGTCACTTTTATTATACATGTTTTTCTTATGGGACGAACTTTTGTAGCTAGTTTCAATTTAATTCTAATTTGGCGACGAAAACGGACAAAAAGAAAATTCAGCCATTGTTTACTTTCGTGTTGTTTTTTCATGCTTTTTTAAATTACAATTTTAGATGTGAGTTTATAAAATAATATAATTCAGTATAAATTCAATTCAATAACCTGAAATAAAATTGCTGATTAAATGTACTTAATTTCGAGTAGAATAAAAGATAATATAAACTTATATCAAAAAATCACAACTTTAATTAAAATAAATGCCTGTTAATGTCAAAAGCACTATCTGCTGAAGCTTGTTGCTGTCGCGTTTAAAAAAAAAAAATCAAGTCGCCCGACATTTCTCTACAACGACAGAGTGGAAACCTGTCGTTCGTTGCCCGTGGTCGTCATTGTGGATGGGCTATATATCGTTTTGAATGCAAGTTACTGCATTCGGCTGTTTCGTTGTTTTCGAATTGCAGTCGCATCGCTTTCGATATTGTCAAAAAAACTGAATTGGTTTCTATCGTTACGCCCTACTGTTAATGTTCATAGATTAGAGATCATCACAGAACACAGTTAAGTAAAGTAACACTCTTAACTTTTATGGGTCTATAAATTATTTTCACAAATATGGGTGTAAATTTCAACATATTTATGTATGTATGAATAAATTATATAATTGACAATTTCCTTATGATACACATTAATAGCATCAGCCATAGTTTCCTTGGAGTAAATCCCACACATTTTATTGTCAAAATAAACAAAATCCAAAGCCATAAATAAGGTTTATTAAAATATTAATTCAAGGTGTTTATTTGCATACCCAGTCAGGGGGCTAAACATATGTCGATAGATTTTTGGCAGGAAACGATGTTGTTTACATGTTATTAAATTAATATTTTACTACAAAAGTAAAGATTATTCCGAGTTATAGAATTAGTGTCGGAAATATTTTAACCAATACTAAATAAGTACCTATTTAACTTAAATATGTAGTAAAAATACCGGTTCTAGATCATTATATTAATTTATTCTTTGTAGTAATATTTTATGACTTATTTATCAACCATCTAGATGAAGAATAGATGAAGAATTAAGTAAATAGTGAAGTCATGTGATTCACTATAAAAATTATTTCGATTGACTTCCGAAAGTGAAGAAAAGAATTCACAATTTCTAATTTTCCATCGTATTTTAAAAAATCCGTTTCATAAAATTTCTCTAATTGTTAAATATTATCCGATATTAAGAAATTATGGCTTATTAGGTTAAAATATGTTGGTTTAATTTTTCTTCTGTTCGCCCATCCAGTGACATAATAAAGTTATACGCCTTATTCATAATCTTCCATTGGATTTTCAAAATCAGTTTCAGGAAAATCTCTCAAAATTGCGCAAATATTAACCGATTTTGGAAAAGTGTAGGAAAGACCTATCGTAAAAAATATATTATTTCGATTTCAGTCAGCATTTGCGCATTGGACAAGTAATACCAAACGATTTTTTCAAATTCAGACTCTTTGTTTTTCATCCCAAGATGGCAGAAATTTAGCGGTTTTTACTTTCGGAATTGAGCATAATTAGTATAAAGGACGAATTTTAAAGCTAGTGCCAGCCAATTGGGTAGTTTTACAACAAAGTGATGTATGGATAAAAAATTTTCACTGCACTCAGTAAAAAGTTTCTCGGAATAAGATAAAAAAGACATAAGATTTATAGAAAAATGTTATAGAGTTTGCTCCAGAAAATGCTTTTCTCTAAATGTGGTACTAAAAAATCCCAAAAAATGATAAAAACCTTCCATGAAAAAGGGATATATATATATAAATATATCGTTTTAGAGGATAAGACTTTTTTATTTTTGAAAAAAGATTTAATTTTATTGAAGAAAATACTTCGCCAAATGAATTTTTTATCAAAATTTAGTAAAAATTTTTCATTTTCCTGAAATTTTACTCTATAAATGAAAATTTTGTGTGCGAGAAAAATTCTTATCATTATTAGAGACATTCAAGACACTCAAGTGAGAGTTTACGAGACACTCAAGTGAAGAAATATTTATTTGAAAATGTGAAAATTTATTATAATTGAATTATCGAAAATAGAGAAATTTTTTATCGAAGAAAGGTAGGTTTTTTTCTGAATGTGTGGGGAGAAAAAAATTGAATTTTTGCTGACCTTATTGGGACCCGAGTAAAAATGAAAATATTTTAGCTCAAGCCTTATAACCTTCGTACAACTGCCAAACAAGAAAAAAATCCATTAAGCGCCCTACAACTGGTGCTTGCAAAATATTTTGGCCGAACAGATCCTAAACAACGTTGAAGCAAGTTTATTTAAAACGACCGCTACCACTGCTGTTCACCTTCTGTAGGGAAAGAGTGGCATGAAAGAGCCAGTTTTAAAGAAGGTACAAAATATATAAAAATAATTAATAAAATTATAATTCTTGTATCAAAAGTATTTTCTCATTCATTTATGAACGTAATACCATGAAATATTTTCCAAAATCAACAATATTCTTGGACCTGTAGCCATTTATAAAAAACATGAAATTCGGCTCTTTCATAACACATAGGCATTGAAAGAACCAACAAAAGTTTTGAAAGAGCCATGTTCTTATTACAAGACTTAACACGAAAAATAACGAATATTTTATTAAAAATATTAATTGTTATTATAAAAAGTTTAGAAGCTCGGTCAAAGTCCTTTCAAGGGCTGAAATGGCCAATTTGTTTTTTTTTTTTTTTTATTATAAAAAGTATTGTTTTTTAAAAACAAATTAAATAAATAAAAAAATTCAAAACTAAAAACAAAAAATAGTTAAAAAACTTAAAAATATTTTTAGCAAAAAAATTAAATCGCTTTGAAGAAAATCTATAATAATAAGACCTATTCCAAAAACAAAATAAGAGGTTTAAAACACTTAAAAACATTTTTGACAAAAATAATTTAAACTCCTTTACGCTTCTTCATACCACCGCAACCCAGCTCTTTCAAAACATATTGTCCAAAGAAACATAACCTCAGAAATTAGTATGAAATCAAGATTTTTTCGGCAAAATAAATATGTTATTGGTAGGCCTAATATATCAATAAAATTATAGTATAATAATATTACTGTTAGTTTTAAAGGTGAAGACGTCACAAAACAAATAAAATGTTCTAAAAACTTACTTAATGATGAAGAAAATCAAAATACGATACACCATCGTCGTTTATTATCAGTGAACTGTCAAATGTTCGAGGGTGCCATATGGCGAGTATTGCTTCTTAAAAATTATTATTTAAGAAGCATTCGTATGAAAACTTCCGCGTAAATCAAGATGGCTCTTTCAAAACTTGGCTCTTTCATGCCACTCTTCCCCTACGGACAGAATGTCCTGACAGTGACCTGACAGTGGTGTTGGCCATGCCTGAAGTTTGAACAAGGAACCATTAGTGCAAAAATTGAACGCACTAACCGCTACAACACAGCCGCTGTAACTACGTAAAATTGTTTTTATATATAAGTTCTACATTTGATAAAACCCCCCCCCCCCAAAAACAAATTCCTAGTTGTGCCCCTGGTTCGTTCTACTAAAAGGTAAATAAATTAAAGTGTTATCGTTTCTACTGCTTCTGCGGTTAGAGTTGAAATTAATGACAGAAAAAATTTCCGGAGAATCGAAAACACCGGTCATGAGTTTATATAAATACTAGTTCTTTCCCGTCAAAAATGACGGGCCCGGTTTTTGTAATGGAAAAACATGAAATATGCATTTTCTTTATGTTGGATTATAAATCAGCGATGGTCACATATTTGATTTTAAATGGTCCAAATAACAATTTTTAGTTCCAAATATTTATACAAAAACCTTAAAGTAAAAACGGAAATCATAGTAGGTACAACGAAATAAGTTAGAGAATTTTTTTTTTGTAAGACTGAAAATTTCAAAATTAAAAAAAATATAAAAAGTTTTTGAAGTTTCAATAAATCAGTAAACAAAAAAATGCCTAAAAATATGCTATGAAATTTTTCAAACAAATCAAGCGTTCCGCACTCACATTTTACGGAATTATGTTATATATAAATATACGATATCTGCGGACCTCCTTCGCTCACTTAGTGACTGCATTCTTAATAGTTTTAAACGATCCTCATAAGAAGGAAGGTTTAAAATGTCAGTTCCAATTAAGCTTCCATTCCTTTAACAAAACCATGCTGACGAGTTGTTATGACTTCTCAACAATGCATATTAACACGATCGTACACAATTCGTTAAAAGAGTTTGGGAATCGACGAAATCTTAGCGATGGGCCTATAATTACACTGGTTTACAGCCAATATGTACTTTGAATGCCACTATCCTTTTCTCATGTAAAATCGGTCGCTAATTCCGAAAAAAAAATTATTTTTTTTTTCTGTCACTCCGTTTTCGAGATATTGCCCACTGTAGGGTTTTCAACGAAAAAAAAAAGTTGGTTCCACTTAATTGCATATATCTCCAGAACCAACAACAATAATCAAACAAATGATATATCAAATAAAGGCTAATAAAATTTCTTACAAACAATGCAAACACTATTTTTTGGTCGAGTTGTTAGTTTTGGCGCAATAAATTCAAATTTCGGGGATTTTTTTTATTTTTCAGAAAACTTTCCAAAAAAAGACAAAATAGTTGCAAATTTCATTAAGAAATCAAAATATTTTATTACTTTTGATATTTTTTACTAAAAGCCTTTATTTTTCCAAAAAAAATAAGCTATTGTTGAAGAAAATCTATTGAGAAATGAAAAAGTTGTGTTTAATGGAACGAAATCACCCAAATTGTGTGATTATCAATTTATGCATTTGGACTTATTTTATTGCCATAAAAAAAAATGAGAACTAAAGGTTGTTGTAATAAAATCATATATTCTTCATTTTTATTGTTTTTTTAATAATTTACATTATTTTTACATTATTTCAATTGTATATAATTATTATTCATAATTTTTATTGTTGCATTAAATCATTTATATTGTTATTTACATTGTAAATAATTTTTATTTATCATTGAGAAATTCAAAATGATTAGAATTCTTGTTATGTCGTTTATTTAATTCGTGATCGGTTTCTCTGATGAGAAACCAACATTAGTCGCCCATCATTCCTTCGTCCCAAAATCCTTGGTACCGATTCTCAATTGCTTTCATCTGGTGGAATTTGGTGTAATTTCTGCCTTTTTACAATTTTTATTAAAATGTCACGCCCTTTTTCAAATCCCGCCTTATACTTTATTGATCATACTTTATAATAATTAACCCTTTCAACAGTTTTTCTAAAATTGCTACACCTCTTTGTCGAATAACGCTAACTTAATTGACCGTAATTTACTTTATTATTTATACTTGTACCGAACCTTGAACTTTGGCTGTACATGTCAGTATTCTAGTGTCAATAGTTACTGAGATACAGTGTTTTTCTTAAAATGACACGCCCATTTATCGAATACCGCCCACATTATTCGTCGTAATTTTTTATACTTGTGCCTACCTCTGTACTAAATTTTAGTATCCTAGGTCAATAGTATTCGAGATACAGTGTTTTTTTATTATTGCCACACCCATTTTTCCAATTACACCCGTTTTTTTTACAAAAATTTGTTGCAATTGTGCCTACCGCTGTAATAAATTTCTGTACCCTAGTGTCAATATTATTCGAGATACAGTAATTGTCTTATATTGACACACCCCTTTGTCGCATAACGACCACTTTCTTGATAGTAATTTTAAATAATTGTGCCTACCTCTATTCTAAATTTCAATACTCTAGTGTCAATTTTATTTGAGAAACAGAGTTTTTCCAATATTGCCACACCCTTTTTTTTAATAACGCCCACTTAAGTGATCGCAGTTTTAAAGAGTTGTGCCTGCCTGTGTAATTTTACTGTAAATTGTATTACCCTAGTGTCAATATTTACTGAGATACTGTGTTTTTCATAAAGCGACACGTCCCTTTGTCGAATACCGCCCACTTTCATAGACGGGCACCTCCGCGTTGATGGTCTCTATATGTTGACAAAAAATTACGGCAACCGGGCAAGTTCTTTAGGAGTAAACGATGTACATACATTCACAAAAAAAAGAAAAACCAAAGAAACCAACCAACTTGAGAACCTCCTCCTTTTTGAAGTCGGTTAAAAAACCAAAATTGTGAAGTGAAAAGTTCTTTTGTCAAATTTTGCAACCCATTTTAGCGTGTACCCGGGGCTGATCGCTCCCCCCCTCGCTAAACTGCTGGTTATAGCCCATCCATATTGACGACAACGGGCGTCGAGCGTCAAACGTCACTTTTATTATACATGTTTTTCTTATGGGACGAACTTTTGTAGCTAGTTTCAATTTAATTCTAATTTGGCGACGAAAACGGACAAAAAGAAAATTCAGCCATTGTTTACTTTCGTGTTGTTTTTTCATGCTTTTTTAAATTACAATTTTAGATGTGAGTTTATAAAATAATATAATTCAGTATAAATTCAATTCAATAACCTGAAATAAAATTGCTGATTAAATGTACTTAATTTCGAGTAGAATAAAAGATAATATAAACTTATATCAAAAAATCACAACTTTAATTAAAATAAATGCCTGTTAATGTCAAAAGCACTATCTGCTGAAGCTTGTTGCTGTCGCGTTTAAAAAAAAAAAATCAAGTCGCCCGACATTTCTCTACAACGACAGAGTGGAAACCTGTCGTTCGTTGCCCGTGGTCGTCATTGTGGATGGGCTATATATCGTTTTGAATGCAAGTTACTGCATTCGGCTGTTTCGTTGTTTTCGAATTGCAGTCGCATCGCTTTCGATATTGTCAAAAAAACTGAATTGGTTTCTATCGTTACGCCCTACTGTTAATGTTCATAGATTAGAGATCATCACAGAACACAGTTAAGTAAAGTAACACTCTTAACTTTTATGGGTCTATAAATTATTTTCACAAATATGGGTGTAAATTTCAACATATTTATGTATGTATGAATAAATTATATAATTGACAATTTCCTTATGATACACATTAATAGCATCAGCCATAGTTTCCTTGGAGTAAATCCCACACATTTTATTGTCAAAATAAACAAAATCCAAAGCCATAAATAAGGTTTATTAAAATATTAATTCAAGGTGTTTATTTGCATACCCAGTCAGGGGGCTAAACATATGTCGATAGATTTTTGGCAGGAAACAATGTTGTTTACATGTTATTATATTAATATTTTACTACAAAAATAAAGATTATTCCGAGTTATAGAATTAGTGTCGGAAATATTTTAACTAATACTAAATAAGTACCTATTTAACTTAAATATGTAGTAAAAATACCGGTTCTAGATCATTATATTAATTTATTCTTTGTAGTAATATTTTATGACTTATTTATCAACCATCTATGGAATGTTATAAGTAGCATAAATGTAGCTTCACAGAAATAACTAAATGTAAATGATGAATAGAACAGCGACAGTTGATGGTGGCACTGACTCCGACACACCAACTGACACTGACACGAGCCACAACTAGAGCCAAGCAAAAACTGGTCATTCATGCGAAATGATAGCTACTAACTAAGATGTGTGAATGAATGAAGTAATGAAGAATTAAAAATATAATTAGATGCACGTAACAAACTTGAAACAAATAAACAATCGAGTGTTTGCAGAGATGATGATAATTGATCTGGCATTACCACTACTAATGGTTAATCAGCAGTCATGGCAAAAAAAAAAATTGATGTTATATGAATACATCTGTGGGTTTGACATTTTTAATATATCTCGATATATTGCAAATAATAAGCTAACATAGATAGTAGTTCTCGATATGCTTGAAAAAAAAAAAAAATAATAAAAACAGGCAGAACAACCTTCAGAACGCAACAAATCTGTGATTAAGTTTAACATATGAGTCGAAACGACATTCCAAAAAATTATGAAAAAGTTATTTAATATTGCGTTGAAAAACAAAAGCATATTTAATTTTGTTAAGCATTGGCGTGGTCATATTAAAATAGAGTTAACTCTAGAAGAGGCAAAGAATTTAAAAAATCAGTTTTATCACGCAGAAAACTGGTTGTTTTTTGAATTTTTGTTAATGTCTGTTGAATTTTTAAATTTGCCCTTGAACTATGTTTATAATTTTGTCACATTAACATACGTAGGTGTGACTTTCAGTTATTTTTATGTTGGTGTTTTTTTTAACAAAGCTCTGTTTTATTGGTATTTAAAATTATATTATTAAAAACACTTAAGTTATAGGAGATAAAAATAAAAAATTTATTAACTTTTGTTTTTTAAACTGAAAATATTATATCATATCAAACAATAAAACTATTTTCAGAAATCACATTAAAAAATATATACAAAAATAAAACACATTTGTTGTCATAGAAACGTTTGAGTAGCAAAATTCTTCAAACTTATCCAGCAGCCGCCTTTAGGGCACCAGGGCTCAATTTACGATTCTTGAGCTTGTAGCGTGTCTTATAACCGTCCTTGTCAGCGGTATACATGGTAACAGTTTCGGTATCAGTCTTGTCATCATATACGGTATAAGAACCCATAACAACCAACTGTTCATCGGGTGTATCGGGATTGACAATGACACCCATTTCCTCACGTTTGCTGCCGTTGGGCTCTTCAAAGCTGAAAGAAAGTTTGATTATTTTAGTTAATTAAATTTCATGGGATTTGCGGGAATGGCTTACTCGTAGCGGTAACCCTCTTTAGTGGGTGCAAATGAATAGAACTCTGCCATTATTGTGGGAAAGAAGTAATCCAAGTAGCCAGCGGATGTGGTAGCGCAGAGGCACGCCGTAAAGGCGGCCAAAAATAGCTGTAAAGATGGTAAAGAAAGTAATGATTAATATAGGTCTTTAGTCTATTAAACTCAAATGTGTTGAAATTTTACCCCTATTTCTACCCTAAAAGATTAGATCAAACTATTAACCAAGGTCCAAGAGGAAGTCTCTATTTCGAAAATATCAGTCAAAAACTGATTGTAATCTTAGTTTTCTCAAAATATGCATAGGAAGTTTTTGCATATGAATTTTTTTTTGTGCGATGAAACTTTTTTGATGCTTCAAAAATATAATTTCATGTGAACTTAACACGATATTATATTTTTGAAACATCAAATTATATGTGAACTTAACAATAATTTAGAAATTTATGAAAATACATCGTAAGCAAACTTCCAAACAAATTTTTTTGACATGGTTATTGTATTACATTGATCAGACTTATAGTAAAATTTAAGGATAAATATTTTTTGTAAAAATTTTTGACTACCGAGCTCTTTTTTGTAAGCCTTTTTATATTCTTATAAAGAAGTACTGAAAGTGCACTAAAAATAAAGAACAGAGAACCAATATTTGTTGATATAGTTCCTTGTATAATTTTACTAATAATAATAATGGAATTTTTAAAAAGGACTTAAAGTGTTCAAAAAAGAAAGGCCGTAAAGGCGGCCAAAAATAGCTGTAAAGATGGTAAAGAAAGTAATGATTAATATTGGTCTTAAGTCTATTAAACTCAAATGTGTTGAAATTTCACCCCAATTTCTACCCTATAGGATTAGACCAAACTAGAGATGGGCGCGTGTCACGAATTTTGACCTGACACGACGCGTCACGACGAATCACATCGTGATCGTGATCCAAAAAATTATTTTTTTCGTGAGAGTGCGTGATTAGAAGAAATCACATCGTGAGTAAAAATCACTCATGCGCCCATCACTAGACCAAACTATTAACTAAGGTCTAAGAGGAAGTCTCTATTTCGAAAATATCAGTCAAAAACTGATGTTAAATCTTAGTTTTCTCAAAATATGCTTAAGAAGTTTTTGCAATATGAATATTTTTTTGTGTGATGAAACTTTTTTGATGCTTTTATTTCAAAAATATAATTTCATGTGAATTTAATACATAATTTTGAAATTGCAATGCTTATTTCGACCCATCTACATTAAATGTTTTTCGATATTTTATTAAATTTAAATTCTTTATTGAGAACACTTACCGTTTCTTTAAAAAAGTTTAACAAAATTTGTAATACCAGCTCAAAATACCAATTTAACTTTTGTTGTATCTATTATTTTGATCAAGCAAATTTTTGCACTTTACACAAAAGCTTAGGAAGATAAAAAAAAAACAGGGATGCACACTCTAAATTCTTCGATCAAAGGCGTTACCAGTTTGCATTTTTTAAATTAAAATAACCGCTGTATACAAAAACTTACTTAAATGTGAATTTATGGTGAATAAACGTGAAATCTTCAAGGTGTATCTATTAATTTGATCAGGTGTGTACATCGTAAACAAACTTTCAAACACATATTTTTGAAATGTTTATTGTATTGTTTTAATCAGACTTAAAGTAAAATTTAAGGATAAATATTTTTTATAAAAAATTGTAACTCCCAAGCTTATTTTTGTAAGCCTTTTTATATTCAAGTTTATAAAAAATGGACTGAAAGTGCACTAAAAAGAAATCACAAGTCACAGAGAACCAAAATATTTGATAATAAAGTTCCTTGTATTATTTTACTAATAATAATAATGGAATTTTTAAAAAGGACTTATAGTGTTCAAAAAAGAAATCAAGGAGAGCCAAAATAATTGATGATAAAGTGATGATAAATTTTACTACAATTCACATTAAAAAGTTTATGAAAAGCTTACTTCTAAAGAAAAAGCAAGTCTTAAATTACTTATTAGTATTCCTAAAACTATAAAATAACATTTGTTCAAAAGGACCAATAAGTTGTAAACAAATCTTGTTCAAAATAACTTATGGCGAGGTTTTGCAAGAAACATTTTCTTAGAATATTTTAAACCTCTCTGAATTCTACTAAGGATAGTCTTATTTTTATCTATAGAAAAAGGGTATTCCCGAAAAAATTTGACTAGAGGTCGATTACCACTGGGACAATGGCCAATATTAGGTAGGTATTTACTTTTTATTGTAGAAAATTTGATAATTTAGTGTTAACTGAAAACTCATTTTGAATTTTTTAGCCCGAAGAACAATTTGTATCCAACCAGACACGAAGTACCAAGTACCAGACTCAATGTCATTGTTAAAACCTACTAGAAGTAACGAAGTACTGCAAAGTTAATGGAAAAAACAAATCGCACATTGATATCAGGCCGAATGGGAACAAGTTTTAGTGAACAAGGCCCGAATAAAATTCATATATTTTACCGAAAATGGATAGCATCATAATTGGCCTGAGTAATAATAAACCCCAAACATACTCAACAAGAACCTCGAAAGTCTTCTGAAATAGTACCTAGCTAGTTTGTATTACGTCATTAAAGTATTAAAAACTAGCAACTATACTCGAACACAATAAGCCAACGAGTGCCCGATTAGATCTTCGTTCGTACACTGTGCCTGCCATAGGTTTTCCAGAAATAGCACTTCTTTCGGTGCAGAGGTCGGACAATCACAAACACGGGCACCTCGCATAAAACACAACTTTTCTTGTGAACAGCTGTTCTACTTAATTCTATGTAGTTAAGTAGTTAAGCAAAGTAGTGTTTTTCAAATATTTTTTTAGGAATTTCTGATTAAATGATGCAGCGGCAAACAAAACAGTTGGTCCGTCTACTGGTGAATCTCTCTATAAAAACATTTTAACTTTCGTTAATTTTTAGTCATTTTTGTATTATTATTAAAAATTTTAAACTTGATCCGCTATTTTATGACTTGAGCTTTTTTTAAAATTTTTTTTCGGTTTTTATGACTTTTTAAAACCAATATTTTTTCGAAAAAACACACTTTCAAATTTGGAACATCACCAAAAATTGAAAAAAATTTTAAAAAAGCTCCTGTCATACGATAACCAATTTTGTTAAGATAAAAAAAAGTAATTTTTTTCCAGATCGGATAATTTTTGCGACTCCCAGCGCTGCAAGCACAAATCCCCGTTTTTTCTCTGCCGCCAGTTTGGAACTCTATAAAACCATGTAATTTGTTCCATTCTATACAATAATAAAAAAAATTTTCGAAAAATGTTTGTTTATAGCTGAGTTATGAATTTTAAAAAAAAAGTTATGTTTGTCTGCCGCGAATGTTATGTCCCAACTTAAATAAATATGAAAATATTTAAGAAAAATATTTTTCTTAACAAAAATTTTGGAAAAATGTTTGTTTTTTGCTGAGTTATGAATTTTTAAAAAAAGGTATGTTTGTCTGCCGCGAATGTTATGTCCCACCTTAAATAAATATGAAAATATTTAAGAAAAATATTTTTGCCGTTGTATGAAATTAACTGCAAAATGATTTTTAACAAACTATTGGACTAGTTTCGAGTTATGGAAAGACGCGGATTTTTGTAGATAAACACACAATTTTAAAAAATAATCTATATTTTGGTATGCTTCAATACAAACAGCTTTTTTAGAATTATTGTGATAAAACAAAATTATCTTCAAAATTTAAAAAATTTTGTTCACTTAAAGCTTATTATATGAATTAAAAACTAAATCCTCCAGTCTTAGTTTAAGCTCATAAAGTTTTAAAAAAAATTATCAAAAATGAGAATAAATTTAATTCCATAAAAAACACACAACTATGTATTTTCCACAATATTCTCATAACACAAAACTAGCATTGAGGCCATTGAATATCGCGCACAATATTTCAATCACAAAATATTCACAAATCTCAGTATATTTGGTATATTCTAAGATTAAAATAACACAAGTTAGATTAAAATTTGGCACTCATCACTGTTAGCTAGTCCAGCTTTGAGCTTCTGTAGAAATAAATCTTTGTTTCTTCAAATCAAACTCACCAACTTTGCAGAAGTCATGTTGAAGCTAGTTGAAGATCACAACCAAGACTAAATCTTAGCATTCAAATAAGTCTAGCATATCGGTTTGGTTACATATGAAAGAGTAGCTATCTGCAAGAATTTTTTAACTTGCTGTTTTTTTTTTTTTATTTTTTTATTATTGTTTTATAAAGAAGCTAATTAATGCTCAAAAGTCGCCACTATTAAGTTAAACCGGTCTCACTACAACTTAACTCGAGTGTTAGACACCCGAACATCATCATCCACACAATGACGTAAAATTTTAATAATGTCAAAAACTATCAGGTCTACATAGACACAACAAGGAATACAAAAAAATCTTAGCTCTAACATTATGCAAAATTAATGCTAATTAAAGCAAAACACTGAACAAATATGATAAAAAATGGCCGATAATGGCAGCAAGCAAAATGCCGACAATCTGGCCATGATTGATCAATATGAGGAGTTCCCCGAGCATAAGCTTAGCATGGCTTAGTAGATTTTTTTTCCAAAGCATCAACTTAATATCATGTTTGGCCAATGAAAATGAAAACATATTTTTGCTATGTTTGTTCTCGAGTCAACTATGATAACCTCGGTCGTGGTTATTAACAAGTTAGTTTTATGGCTATATTTATAAAGGCTTAAAAAATACAAATATACAAAATTTGTATTTATGATTTATTAAATTTTGAAACATGTTTCTTTTTGTCTATGCTTGGTTTAATTTTTTACACTTTTTTATTTTTTTTTTTTTATCGAAAAAACTTTTCAGACAATGACAAATTAAAGCAAGACTAACAACAAGATTAAATAAATTGTTCTTTTATATTCTATGTTAATTTGATTATAATGAATTCAAAATAGCAAAACATAAGAGAATTAAAATTCTTAAAATACATTTTATAAAACGCGCGATAATAAATTAATATGTTTTATTATTGTGCAATTCTTTTTGTCAGAAGAAAATTTATGATTTCAATTTATTTTTTTATTACTTTTATTATTATTTCAAATGTATGAAAAAAAGAGTAAGCTAATGGCGTTTTCGTTTCTACTAAAAGATGTTGCCTTGTCGCAGTGCAAAATGTTGCCCGCAACCCTGTTTTTGCCTACTCGAAATATGTCAACTTAAATAAACGAATGTAACCATCCTTGTCTAACGCACGCATTTCATGATATTGTCGTTTTAAAAACAGCTGATATGCAAGGTAATCATCTACCCTGAGAAAGTTCCGCAGGGCAGAAAATGCGCCTTTATTGCCCTCTGTGAGGGTGACATTTTAAGAAACGAACACACAATTTACTCACCCGTTTGCACTTATTTTAGAATCGAACATGAAAAAAGTCGAGGGCAATGAAAAGGCAACATTTTTTGGTAGAAACGAAAACACCATAAGATCAATGAGTGTTTGAAACTTTTCAAAATCCTCTCGTGTAGGTTACTGCAATGAGCCATTTTAGACCAAGTTTATCAAAGACTTTTTTTCGAAAATGTCAAAAGTCTGCACCTCATATGAAAGCTTACCTCGAAAGGCTCACGTAGACATACATTATTCTTTTCGGCACTCTGTATGAACCGCCAAAAAGGTTTTTTCTTCATAACTTCATAACTTTACTCTCTCATCGGATCATCATATACAATACATCCCTGAAAAGGTATTAATAAGTACTACAATTGTTCTTTAGTTGCCATTAACCTAAAAATCAAATTTGTAAAGTTTTTTCAGTTACACGGACCCCAAAAATGAAATATTATAAAAAAACCCTTAAAAAGCAAATAAATGTTTTCCTTGAAAGTATTTAAAAAAGTTGAGATTCAAAAAAGTTACAGTCGATCAAAGATTGGAACGGTCAAATTATACGTCGGAAGTGAAAGAACTGTTGTTTTTTATATCATTTTTTTACACTACAAACATAAACCTTAAATTTTTGTTTTAACTTGAAGTATAAATCAGTGTCCAACGAATCATATGTTAACAAGCAACAAATCATTTATTTAAATGTTATTTCAAAATATTATGTGAGGTTATACTTCCCTCCAATAATGCTGTTTTTCGTTGCGTGTGATATTAATAATTACCCTCAAAACGCGATGTCATATTTGAAATATTTCAATGAAGTGATATCAAAACTTTCTATGTTGTGGCACCGCGCGAGCATTCAAATATTCAGCAAAATTTTTGATACATTTGCTTCCAGAAGACATTCTAATAATCCAATTCTTTCTTAGCCTTATCAAAAAGTGCTTTCAGAAGGCATTCTCATAAACTTCCAAAAAGCTATTTGAATAGCTTCCATGGCGTGGCTTGTGCAAGGTAATGGTTAAAGTTCTTAGAAGCATTTTGTCTTATGACTTCTGAATCATGGAATGCCTTCTTAAAGTTTTCTGAAAAATACCTACTAGAATCCTGTCATTGTAAAGGATTTTACACAGGCCTCAAAGAAATTTTCCATTGACAAATTCTAGTAGCACTTCTAGAGAAGACCAACGAAAGTATTTCTCCCAATGACATTCATATGTTAAAAGAATGCCTTCTGAGCAGTGTTGCCAGAAGAGGGATTTTTCCCCGTTTTTCGGGATTTTTCGACTCAAAAGGGAAAACGGGAAAAACAATCTTAAAAACGGGAAAAATAAGGTTGACTGCATTAATTTAGTAATTAATTAAGTAATTTCCTCAGAAGCCAATCAAACATGTATTCAACATGAATTTCAAAAACATATGAATGTAATATAATGTTTCTGAATCAGTCTGACATCTCATATTAATGTATTACTATCTGAATCAGCGAATTATCAGCGTCAACAAAATTCAGTACAAAAAGTACTGTATAATCAGTATATCGGCAGTTGGAAAAACCAGTCACTAGTTTATATTTTGACTTTTTAAATTTTGTTTTGCCACTCTTCACATGTTAAGAGTTCACATGTTATACGAAAAAGTTGAACATACTTACAATATTAGATTTTTTTATGAAGAAAAAAAAATTCATTGACTCACTTTTAACTCTCTTAGACGTCTTTTAGATACAAATAATTTTTTGCCGGTGAGCGAATTATATATTGGTCTTTTTATAAGCGATAAGCTTAAAGACATTGCTTCTGAAATAGGAGATGACGAAGTTAATTTATTCAAAGTAAACTTTTTTGATTTGTAAATCCTTTAGTTTAAAAAAATTAGACATATTCTTCATTAATTCATTAATTCCATTGTGTTCATATTTTTCTGACTTATTTAAAAAATCTTAATTGAATGATCTTGACTTAGAATATAGGTCACTAAGAAATATTGATGTATCAAATATATCCAAAACGTGCAAGATTTCTGGCAACATATTTTATATATAAAATTTGCAAATAAAACTGAAATGTTTTCTAAAATTAAACAATTGTTCTCATTCATTTTTACTCTTCCGCATAGCGGCGCATGTGCTGAAAGAGCTTTTTCTGTCATAAATTTAAATAAAAATAATAAAACAAGAAATCCGTTAGACAACAATACCCTAAGTGGTATTTTACATACAAAAACTCTAATGAAAAATCAAAACTACATAAACTTAAAAATACAAAAAGAGTGTTTGCAGTTACACTCAAGTAAAATGTACAATAACTAAATGTGATACATTTTAAGTCATATATTTAACTACTTATTATTATTTTTTTATATAGTATTAATTTGTTGAAAAAAAACTTAAGAAAAAAAAGAAAATTTAAATTATTCTCTCATTTTATATATTTATACATACTTTTTAAAAAAGGGAAAACGTGAAGCAAAAAACGGGAAAAATTCTGGCAAATCTGGCAACACTGCTTCTGAGTATAAAAGTAGAAGGGATGGAACTCACGACTTTCCCTTCTACTTTATCTTCTTTTGGAAGAACTTTTTTGCTGGTTAGTTGTTAAATCATCAATACGTAGGAGCCTAAATAACCTTCTACAACAGCATTACGAGATTTTAAAACATCCGAATAAGTTTTACGTTATGACGAAAAACTATTTTAGCGGTTCATACAGGGTGACTAAAAAAAAAATGTTTGTGTCCACTCATATGAGAGGCGGACTTTTGAATTTTTTTTTTGCATGGCAACCAACCCGGTCTAGTGTACAGTAGACCGTACCTCAAAAAAGAAGTGCGCCGTAAACCAGCAAATATGACGCTTTTGTGCAAGACAATTACGAAAATAAAATTTTTTTTTTTACCGAACGTAGGGGTCGCGCATTGACATATTTCTTCATATCTCTGGTGTTTACAGTAGGATTTAAAAGTTTGGTGTATCAATGTTTTTGTCTCAAGGAGACCAATATGACTCTTCAGAGGTCATTGACCTCAGGTGCACCGTTCTAGTAGTTACTCTCCAGATCTCAGTTCCTACCATCCTTAATAAAGCTCTTAAAATATCATTAATCTTTTGCCCAGGAAGTATATCAACATTTGTAGCAGAACTATTTTTAAAAAATATTTGAAAATTTGTTTGCTGAAATAGGGCTCCCTTTTTTAATTTTCATCATATCCTCGGTATTAGTCGCTCTCGAAGTTAATGAAGTTATCTTCTTGAGGACTATACATTTGGCGAATGCATCCAAAATTACTCCGTTGGTAAAATTTTCCAAATATTTTTTGAAAAATAGTTCTGCTAGAAATGTTGATATACAACCTGGGCAAAAGATTAGTGATGTTTTAAGAGCTTTATTTTTTTGATATTAGGATGATACATTCGGATGGTAGTAACAGAGATCTGGAGGGTAAGTACTAGAACGGTGCACCTGAGATCAATAACTTCTAAAGAGGTCATATTGGTCTACTTGAGACAAAAACATTGATATACCAAATTTTAAATTCCGACTATAAACACCAGAGATATGAAGAAATATGTCAATGCACGAACCCTACGTTCGGTCAAAATAAAAATTTTTTTTCGTAATTGTCTTGCAAAAACGCGTCATATTTGCTGGTTTACGGCGCACTTTTTTTTTTGCATAGCAGGTGGTAGGTATAATCTGAACTAGAATTATATATAAAACTATTTATTTTTGTTTCGAATAAAAAGTCGCTTTTATAACACTTTTGTGTAAACAGGTGCCATTTTGTTATGTACGCAATAAAATTAATAATTCTAGCTTTGAGGAACTACTTTGAGGCCTAGGTACCACTGACCCATATTTTTTTACTTACTTACTTAAAATATTTATATTTATGCTTGAATTAAAAGATATAAGCAAAAATATGCACTGGCGTGACGTTACAAAAAACAATAGTGGTTTTCGACTTAGATTAGAAAATTTGCAAAACTCTGCGAATTGGGTAAGACTTTTTATACAAAACTTTATTTGGAAGAATTAAAAATAAAATAAGTTTACTTAGCTAGTTATCAAATTAAATAATTTTTTCTCAGTTTTTTTTTATTAACCTTAGTCATCTAGCGTGACGTTACTGAAGTTACGTTACTGAAATTTTCATCGGAACATTTTAAGTTAAAAATTGTTTAAGAAAATATTTCACGTAAATAAAACATAAAGTTTAGCTATTATATATTATATTTTTTTAACTCCTACCCCATCGACCATGATTAGTTGGAAAAAAATTCCACTTAAATACATGCAACCAAATTCAGTAACGAAATCAGGCAAACTTCGAGCAATATGGCATGACGTTACTGACTCTTCAAATTTAATACAAATTAACGGTTTTTCTTCTTAACGATTTTTTATAAAATTTTCTTAACTTTATTAAAATTTATTAAAATGCAAAATTTTACGCACTTTTGCACGTCAGCGTAGAAAAAATAGCACTGAATGCTTTTTTGTCTGGCGTGACGTTACCTCAGCATATCATTAAAAGCAAATCAAAATTATACCGTTCATTGATATTTGTTTGCACTTTTGCATTAATTTTGCGGTTAGTAAAGTAAATTGTTGGTTAGTAAAATTGTAAAGAGAAAATGCTCATAGAAATAAACAAAAGTGAAGAAAATTTAAACTTTAACTTGGTAGCCCAATATCTTGCCATCGCAACATGGAACAAAATTGAATTCTTTAATTAAATTAATTTTTAATAATGCAAGTAAAAAAAAAATGTTGGTTAACTTTGCATTTTTTGGTCACGGTAGACTTTTTTGCGGAAATGCCCATATTTCGATAGCCTTTATCTTTAAAAAATAACACAACTGCGGTTATTAGTTATTCTTATCGTTTATTTAAACTGAAATCACGATTTTCTGTAAACTAAATTTCTTAATCTTGCTGCAGTCTTAACCAGTGTTGCCAGAAATATTTGAGTAAGGCAAGTAGATCGTCTTTAAAAAAAGACTAGGAAAGGCTAGACGGCTTTAAAAAAAGTTAAAAAGGGCTTGATTTGTTTACATTATTTGTTTATTAAACATTGTGTCTGGGAAAATATATACGTTTGTATATATTTATGTATATATTATACGAATAAAAAGGAACAATACCAAAAACAAATCTTATTTGAAATTGATTTGCATAGAATTCAGTCTTTCAAGCTCTTAAATATATAATAAGCATAAAAATCTTCCAGTTAAATAATAACACCAACAAGTGCTGGCCTCGGTTAGCAAAAAACGTCTAACGTCTATCACTTTTTAAGTCTATATCTCAAAAAATATTTCCTTCTCTTCTGAAGAATCAGAATGTACATATTAATAACTACTATTTGCAAAACTTATATCATCTGTGATTTCAAAATTATGGTAGCATGTGTTTTTTTTTTTTTCTCTTAAGAGCATATCGTATCGTTAGAAGAGAATTTAGAATACCAATTTGAATTCGGCTTCTTTGCTTTTTTTTACAAAATTTATTTTACGAAATATTCTTTCTATCTCAGTGTTGCTTAAAAAATTTCAATATCGCAAAAAAAATCTGGATTATAGAAGATTTTGGCTGGAATATTAATTTTGATATCGCAGAAAATTTCGGCTGGATTTTTGAAAATTTTGGCAGAAATGTTAATTTTGATATCCTAGAAAATATTGGCTTGATTTAAGGTGATTTAATCTAGACTTTGAATTTTAATAGCTCAGAAAATATCTACTTGACTCAAGGAGCTTCTGACTGGAATATGAAATTTGATATGACAGAAAATGATATCATATGATGTGTTGATGATATCATCAATGATTCTAATCTTTCTGTGTATTCTGATGATATGAAAATCTATCGGCGCATACAACCCAACGCCGATTCTCGCAATCTTCAAAACGATCTGGTCAGCTTTTCCACTTGGTGTCAAAAAAATCTTCCAGACTCCAACTTCCTCTGAGAACGTATTACATTCTCGGCAAGCCAGTTTCTTCTGTAGACTCTTTACGCGACTTAGGTGTTTTTTGTGACAAGGAACTTAACTTTAAGCCTCAAATTGATAATATCATTAGTAGAGCCAACTCTGCACTTGGTTTCGTGAAACACTGGTCCAGAGAGGTCTCCAATCCTAACGTCACTAAATCTCTCTATCTTTCCTTTGTTAGACACATCCTCGAATATGCCAGCCAGGTTTGTTCTCCCATCTACAACACCCATTCAATGCGAATCGAAGCCGTTCAACGACGATTCATTCGTTTCGCTCTTCGTGGTCTTCCCGGTTCTGACAGTTTCAACCTACCACCTTATGCCAACCGTCTTAGTTAAGTTGATTAACATGCAAACACTTGCAAAACGAAGGGAAGTTGCCGATGTTCTCTTCATTCATCAACATGTATGCGGAACCATTAACTGTCCAGAACTACTCCAATTAATATCTTTCCATACCAACCCACGCAACCTAAGGTCTATATCTCTCTTTCAAATAAATTTCAAATAAATAAATAAAATTATTTACTTGATTTAAGCTTATACTAGCTGTGTGCTATCTATGGTCTCGATTTTCTTAATCCGCACTGAATATTAGTTTATTTTTATACCCTAAACCTGAAAGGTCAGGGTATATTAACTTTGTGCAAACGTTTGTAACGCATAGAACGAAGCGAGTCCGGTATAGAAAAGTATATATATTCTTGATCAGCGTCACCACGTGAGTCGAGCTATCCATGTCCGTCCGTCCGTCCGTCCGTCCGTCCGTCCGTCCGTCCGTCTGTCCGTCTGTGTGTTGTCCGTATACACAGGATAACAAGAAGGAGTCGAGATAATTGGATGAAACTTGGTACACATGGTCACAAGCATCCAAGGATCTGCACTATTGAATATTTTTGGAACCCGCCCACGGACACGCCTACCTCCCATACAACGCAAAAATTGAAAACTGCATAACTCAGCTCATAATTAACCTACAACAATAAAATTTAGTATATATGTGTTTTGTATCAACACAAAGATGTCATCGAAAAATGGGTGTCGTTTGCTCAAGGACACGCCCACCTCCCATACAATCCAAAAATTGAAAACGCAATAAATAAGCTTGTGTTTAACCTAAAGAGCTAAAATTTGGCACATATGTTTTTTATGACAAGACAAAGATGTTTTTGAAAAATGGACATCATCCGCCCACGGACACGCCTACCTCCCATACAACGCGATAATTGAAAACTGCATAACTCAGCTCATAATTAACCTACAACAACAAAATTTGATATGTATGTGTTTTATACCAACACAAAGATGTCTTCGAAAAATGGGTGTCGTTCGCTCAAGGACACGCCCACCTCCCATACAACCCAAAAATTGAAAACGCAATAAATAAGCCTGTGTTTAACCTACAGAGCTAAAATTTGCCACATATGTTTATTATGACAAGACAAAGACGTTTTTGAAAAATGGACATCATCCGCCTACGGACACGCCTACCTCCCATACAACCCAAAAAGTTTAAAACTCAATAAATAAGGTTTTGTTTGTCATAGAGAAATTAAATTTGGTATGTATGTATTTTATACCAAAACTAAGGTGTGTTCAAAAATTGGGAGTAGTCCGTCCATGAACACGCCCACCTCCCATAGTGAAAGCATAATAAAGGCATTAACTGTGAGCTACAGGAATAAAACTTGGTATGTGTACATTTTTCTTCAACATTTAAATGCATATAAAATATAGGCTTCATGCGCCCACGGACACGCCCATTTACAATAAAAATTTTTTTGTTTTTGAAAAGTGGGTTTAGGGTATTTCATAGTCGGCCTAGACCGACTTTAGACTTTCTTTACTTGTTTCTATCTGTGTATGTAAAATTTTGAGAAAAAAAAAATGAGGCCTGCATTTATTCTTTTCTATGCTTACAACGTATTAGCTTCAACATTGGCATGCATCATAACGATGGTTATATGTTTATTTATACATGGTACTGACACTTCATAGATATTTCAAGTGAAACAAGAAACTACTTACCATAAAATAAAAATGGTAATAAAATATTTAAATACAGCAGACAATTTCAACGACCTTAACGCATATATCTTATTATCGTTACGAGGTGTCAAATGGTCAAATCGTTACGAGATGCTTATGTCCATCGATATGTCTTCATCACTGATCGTTCACAAGAAAACTGAAAAATTTAAGATGGTGGTAAAATATTACAACGATTTTAATAAAAAACAATTCATTTCGAATAGATCTAGGATACATATTCAGAATAATAACGCACACAGAGCAAAAACAACCTAATAAAATAGAAGAAAATCAAAAAGATTTATCTTTGGTTTTCATCCAATTAAAACCATAGAGAAAATCTTATAAAACCTTGACTATTGTTTATTACCAAAATCACATAATTTCAAGAAGAATCTTATTGTTTTTGATAAGAAAACATTTTAAAACAATATGAAGATCTTTTTGTTAGAAGAGAAAAAATAAGAAGAGAAAAGCATGAGATTACTTATAGATTTTAAAAGTTGTCTTCTTAATTTTTTAAAAGAAAATCTTATCGATTTGATAAGATTTCTTTTTGAAATTTAATAAGAAAATCTTATTGATTTAATAAGACCTTTAAAATTTTAATTAGAAATTTTATTGATTTAATAAGATTTCTTTTCAAATATTTTAATAAGAAATCTTATTGATTTTAAAAGATTACTTTTCAAAATTGCTTTTTGGAGAATATGCATCTAATTTGCCTATAAAATTAAACAAAAACACATTTTATATAATTTTGTTTCAATTTATTAAAAATTACAACTTTTATATATAAATATAATGTCAAAATAAACATAATATATACAAATTATATACCAAATCCTTTCTCCAATGTCTCAAGCCAGCCTTGAATTTGACTTTGACACCAAAGTATCCGGCGCTATGGAGGCCATCAAAAAATGCGAATCTTCCATCTCCATTTTTTCGAGAACATCAGTCGAGTTCAACCCGTAAATTTTTTAATAAAATGGCTTGAGTCATGTCTGGAAAGTTTTCCAGAATTTCACATTCACTTGTTGAATCACGAACTTCACAACTACGACTGAATGATAGAGCAAAGAAGACAAAACAAGTGGTATTTTCACCGGTGATCTTATTGATTTTATGTGGTGGTTTTTGACTCTGTGCAATGGTTTCGTTTTTTTTTTATTCCTACGCCCATTCCAAGCCTAGCGTAAGGCTTGTCTGACCCTCTTTTGAATTTCCTAAAATTGTTGCAGTTGATTTCTATTTGAAAAAAAATAAAAAGTATAAGTTTTTTATTTGATATTCCTGCCATAATAAATGAAACGTAATTTGAAATATGGCTTTAAATACAAAAAAACTTATTGTAAAGATCAAAATTTCATGCGTCACTAAAAGGCTCGTTTAACCCATTTTGGTCAGCTGGTCGATTTATCGACCACTAACTTTAAAATTTATTTCTGGAAAAATTATTCAAAATTTTTTCGAACTTTTTCCGCATAAACACAATTTGGTTAAATGGAAATTCAGAAAAAAAAATAACAATTTGGAAATTTTCCATTTTACCTACTCAGGTACGTAAGCAGACAGCGATAAGACTAAATTATGAGAATCAGTCGGTTTTGGACATCTCAGGATAATTTACCTACGTGCTACTTTTGTTGGAATATTGGTGGTCGATTTTTCGACCACTGGCCTAATATGTATACTTTATTTAAACATTTCCACATGTAATAAATTTAATGGAATTTTTAAGCCCGCATTGTCAATTGACTAACAAATGGTACCCAAATTTGGAAAACATTCATGTAAAATGTTTATAGAAAAATCCATCCATTTTAGACCCAAATACTGGTGCTCAAGCGATGGGTACATGTTTTCTTTATACCGTAGACTGGTACAGTTGAAGCTTACAACATGGGCATTGGACTTGGCGCATATGTTGTTTTGAGACTTCTTCACAACGTTGATCATCCAGAAAGATATACTGTTTTCTTCGACAACTTTTTTACCTCTTACCAATTGCTCTGTTTGCTAAATGAGAGAAAATTTAATGCAACCGGTACAAACGTTCGGTTGCAATCCGCAACGTTCAAATCGGGTATAAGGCGCTGGTTGACAAACCCAGCAAAATGTGGGGAAGTGAATAACATTTTTGACAAGAGGAATGAACTCAACTTCGTGCGTTGTTACAACACCACCCAAGTCACAATTGCTAGAAACTACGGTTCCATTGTGCCAATAAAGTCTGCTCTCCGATATAATTGTACAAAAAAAGAAGTACGTCGTCATAACTCAAACGAATATAACTATTATATCAATATGGGTGAAGTCGATTTACACTTCAATGGGGTCGCAAATTATCGCGTTGACATTCGCTGTAGGAAATGGTGTTGGTCATTGTGGGTAAACGCTATCAGCAATTCGGAAGTGAATGCATGGAAAGTGCAATGTCTTGTGGCTAAAATAAACAAACACAAGCTTATAAGTGGCGAATCCAGAAGTGGAATCAGATATAGATGAATAGGAAAGACCGGCCGGTTTGCCTCAAGTTAACAGACTTGAGCACGTCATAACAACTAGAGAATAAGCCTCGAAGATGCATTGTATGCCACAAGCATACTATTTAGATATACTTATATGCAAACAATGCAATTTACATTTGCACACAAAATGTTTTGGACAATATCATAACATGAATATCAAAGTCATAAAAAGAATGTCCAATAAATTAATAAATGTAAAAAATAACTTATTTATTTTATACTAGCGATACCCTATGCGCGTTACTACTCCTTCACATCGTATTTTTTAATGCCCGTGTCAATTTTCTGGTAGAAGATATGACCAATAAATAACTTTATACTGAGTTTCAATGTTATGCGACATTTGTACTAAGCTATTCGAAGGTAAACATTTGAATTGTATAATAAATTTTATATTCGTTTCGAATTCTTTGATGTGTGACCTTGTATTTCGAAATTTTTACCGAAAAATTTTAATGTTTAAAAAGTGTCACACCCCTTGTCTAACGCAAATAGTCTCGAAAATAAGAGTTGCATGGAAGGTGCCATGCCCCCATGTTCTATCGGTACCAAACTTCACAGGAACACTCTGTAAGGTGGAAGGTGCCACGCCCCTATGTTCTTTCGGTACCAAACTTCACAGGAACACTCTCAAGGCATATTATGCTGAATTTAAAGCTAAAATAATTTATTCAAAATTTTTACATTTTTGTATACACATTGGGCCATTGGTCGATTTTTCGACCACCTTGTAGCCGGAAAACGGAAAATGGGAAAATTTTGAAACTCTGGAATTTGCTTAATTTGATCAACAACAGCAAAGCCTGAAAATTTCATTAGAAAATTCCAACGCGTTCGGGTACCAGACCAAAATGGATTAATTAGATATAATATTAGGCTTTCTTTTTACCTTAAACCTGAAAGGTCAAGGTATATTAACTTTGTGCAAACGATTGTAACGCATAGAAATAAGCGAGTTCGGTATAGAAAAGTATATATATTCTTGATCAACGTCACCTTGTGAGTTGAGCTATCCAATTTTACATCAAAATAAAGATGTTGTCGAAAAATAGGTGTCATCCGCTTAATACACGTTTAATAAACCGACACGCCCACCTCCCATGCAACCAAAAAATTAAAAACTCAATAAATACGATTATGTTGAACCTACATAGATAATATTTTGTACTTATGTTTTTATAGTTAACCAAAGAGGTTTTTGAAAAATGAACGTCATTCGCCCAAGGACACGCCTCCCATACAAAAAAAAAATGTAAAATTGCATAAATAAACTCATCTTTATCTTACGGAGATAAAATTAGCTACGTATGTATTTTATAACAAAGCAAGATGTTTTTGAAAAATGGGTGTCATCCAACCACAGACACGCCTTCCTCCTATATAACCCAAAAAAGCTTGCGTGTAGCAACGTACACGTGGCAGAAGTGAAACTTCTTTAACAGTAAGAAATAAGAGAGATTTTAATGTGAAATAGAGAGAAAAAGTATCTGAAAAGAAATTCAATCAATACGATATGAAATAATAATCTGTTGATTCAATATGTACCAGGGATCGTACTGGCTATAGTTTTTATCGAAAGTGTCACATATTAACTGTTTTTTTTTAATTTTAATTTTTTCGGACTAAAATTAAAGTTATTTTGTGCCTTATAGTTTTTTGGGCAAAACTAACAGTTACTTTTGACTTTTATTTTATCGGTCAAAAATAACAGTTATTTTCTGCCGTTTATTTTTTCGGTCAAAAATATCAGGTAATTTATATTTTTTTAAAAGTAATTTTATCGACTAAAAAACTTTTAATATCATTATTTTCATCTCATCGGTGAGACATTTTACACATGGTGTCAACAGTTCAATCTGTCAAGCGGCCTTTCAAAAAACACAAGTTGCTTGATATTTTTGACCGAAAAATTAAAGTCACAAAATAACTGGTATTTTTGACCGATAAAAGATAAGTCAAAAGTATCCTTCATTTTTCCCCGAAAAAAATACAAGGCAAAAAATAACAGTTAAATTTTAACTTTTAAAGAATCAGTCTAAAATTTAAAAGGCACTTAATATACGTGAGGCTGAGGACATTTGTAACATAATGATATATTTGAAAAAGTCTTTCGACAATTTTTTTCATTTGAAAATTGTAAAATAACAGTTATTTTCGGTACTTGTTTTAGTTCAGTTGGTGTTTTAGTTGCTTTCGAATGTCTTCTCAACATTGTTACTTTTTGAATGCTGGACTGCATTTGCATAGTACTCTTTGAAGGAGCCTCCAAAGCAGAGACAAATCTTGTTCATTATTACCTTCGTGATCATAATCATTGCTATGTTGAGTGAGAGCCTCGTAAAGCAGCGAACGTTGATTGTTGAGTGTATCAACTTGGTTGGCTATAAAATATTGTTGAGATGATGGTGTTTTCTGGGGATTGGTTCTTTGTAGGTTCACCAAAATACTCTGCTGCTTCGTAAAAATGCATTTTGGAACTCAGCCGATGTTGCAATCATCTTACCTTCATCATTAGTTGCAGATCCAGCTGCGGCTGCATTCTTAAGAGCTCTAATTCGCTCTTTATATTCACAAACCCGTTCTGCTCCTGTTTTAGCTATTTTTCTTAGCTTTGAGACGTTTTTTGGCTGGCAAAAACTATTCCTGGCTGTCTTAAATATTGCACTTTTATCACGTTTTTGCTTTAATTATTATATTGAATTAACTGTTTTTTTGCATGTAGTCAATCATCTGTCAAGTATTTTGATCACAACCAACGAACCAAATTAAGCTTTAAGCTCATTATGCGGCGAACAGGCAGTAGAATTTTTCCCGCTGGATGTATCTCTATGCCTTAATATTTTCGTTTGTAGCTTAAAGAAATACATTTTTCGTGCATACTTTTCGGATGAAAATAAATGTTACGGACAGAATGTTACGCGTTTAGTTTTAATAACATTTTTTTTGCCTGTTTTCCATGTGTTTACCATACGTGGCGTAAAGGTATAGATTCCCATTCTTGAGTTCCGACGATGGTCAGGGTTCAATTCTCGCTAGCATCTATCATTTTTTGAAAATTTTCATATGAATTGAAAACGTTAGCCTAGCGTCACGAATAAGAGACCTTGATATTTCACTCGCCGCCAAAGAAGTTTCACTTCAAAAATTTTCTTTTAATGTTTTAAAATGCCTATAAGTTAAATAAAAAATAAGATATCATTTTGAAAAATTGAATTTATAATATTATTTAGTAAAAAAAATTACACAAAAATCATTTTTCTTTTAAATTTTTTTATTTACATATAAGGCTACTGGAATCATTTTAAAAAATATCAAAAAACCATGGTGGGCGTGATTACGACTCACTGAAACATCGGAAAAAAACAAAGAACGGGGTTTTTATCAGCATCGAAACCAACATGAAATGAACTAGAAGAAGCAATTTTGGTTGAAAAATAACAAAATAACGAATAACAAAAATAATAAAAACATTCGAAATATAACGAAAATTGCCAAGTTTTTTGGACAAAATCGGACAAAAACTCAAAAACTATAAATCCAATTTTTCTGTCCCTAGTTCATTCCATGATAAGTAATTATTCATTCCATACTATACTATTCATTCCATGATAAGTAAGTAAAATAACATATTAAAATTTCAGTACGATCGGTTGAGTAGTTTTTGTTTTATCACACCCGTCATGATTTTTTAAAAAATTCCAGTAGCAACCTTACAGAAAAATGGACCAGATTTAGAATAGTTCTGAACTAGTTCCAAAAAGGGCCAGTACTGGTCCCACTACAATACCCTTTTACATTGAACGAACTGACGCTTATTATGGGTTGATGTCATAGGAAAAGACAATTGTCCCCATAAAAATTCCTTTTTCCTTATATTTATACTAGTTCCAAAGTGAATAGTTCTAAACTAGCCCCTTTTACTACAGATTAAATACAGTTTGTTTTGAACTTAAATTTTATCCCATTTTTATGAACGGGATTATTTTTACTAACGAAAATAATGGTAAATCAATGCATTTATTATATCATAATACAACACCGATACACCACTCATAGAAAATTTTCGCAATTGCGACAACAAGTGCAGAAAAAACATTAATAAAAACGAGCCACAACACGTTTAGAGCTTTTTCGTTATTATTTTTATACCCTAAACCTGAAAGGTCAGGGTATATCAACTTTGTGCAAACGTTTGTAACGCATAGAACGAAGCGAGTCCGGTATAGAAAAGTATATATATTCTTGATCAGCGATACCACGTGAATCGAGCTATCCATGTCCGTCCGTCCGTCCGACCGTCCGTCTGTGTGTTGTCCGTATACACGAAACTTGGTACACATGGTCACATGCACCCAAGGATCTGCACTATTGAATATTTTTGGAATCCGCCCACTGACACGCCTACCTCCCAAACAACGCAAAAATGTAAAACTGCTTAACTCAGCTCATAATTAGCCTACAACAATAAAATTTGGTATGTATGTGTTTTATGTCAACACAAAGATTTTTTCGAAAAATGGACGTCATCCGATTACGGACACGCCCACCTCCCATACAACCCAAAAATTGAAAACGCAATAAATAAGCCTTTGTTTAACCTACAGAGCCAAAATTTGGCACATATGTTTTTTGTAATAAAAAAAAGATGGTTTTGAAAAGTGGACATCATCCGCCTACGGACACGCCTACCTCCCATACAACGCAAAAATTGAAAACTGCATAACTCAGCTCATAATTAGCCTACAACAATAAAATTTGATATGTATGTGTTTTATACCTACAAAAAGATGTCTTCGAAAAATGGATGTCATCCGCTCACGGACACGGCCTCCTCCCATACATCCCAAACATTGAAAACACAATAAATAAGCCTCAGTTAAACCTACAGAGCTAAAATTTGGCACGTATGTTTTTTATGACAAGACAAAGATGGTTTTGAAAAATGGACGTCATTCGCCTACGGACACGCCTATTTCCCATACAACCCAAAAAGTTTTAAACTCAATAAATAAGGTTATGTTTGTCATAGAGAAATTAAATTTGGTATGCATGTATTTTATACCAAAACTAAAGTGTTTTCAAAAATTGGAAGTAATCCGTCCATGAACACGCCCTCCTCCCATAGGGAAAGCACAATAAAGGCATTAACTGTGAGCTACAGGAATAAAACTTGGTATGTGTAAATTTTTCATCAACATTTAAATGCATATAAAATATAGGCTTCATCCGTCCTTGGAGACGCCCATTTACAATAAAAATTTTTTGTTTTTGAAAAGTGGGTTTAGGGTATTTCATAGTCGGCTTAGACCGACTTTAGACTTTCTTTACTTGTTTTGTTTGTGTCTGTCAAAGTTATGAGAAAAAAAAACAACAAAAAATAACTAGGTCGTAGCAATCGCTTAGCAAGTACCTAAGCTGGCCACATAAATAGGTACGTTGAAGATACAAATTAGTTGGGTCGCTCGCTTTAAAAAATGTTTTCTTAAATCTGTATAAAAAGAGATATTATCTCTTTCGATTATCTTAAACGAAAAAATTAAAATTTTTTAATTTATTCTAGTTTTCTTCCATTTTTATGTTCCAAAGTCACGTGTGAGGTTTTAATATATATAAAACAAACATAACTATATATAAAACTCTAAAACGGTAAACAGTTTTGTTCAAGATTTTGTAAAAATATCTCAAACGGTATAAGATGAAGATGAATGATAAAGTGAAATTTGTGTCAGAAAAAGAGATTGCGAAAAAACATGCCATTTAGGCATCGTAATTCTTTGTAAGTGAAAAGTTTTTTTTTGTTTTAAAAAAAAACAAAAAAAAAACTAAAAATCCACTTTTTGAGATAAAACCAAATTAAAGTTTTTCAGAAAGTTGGCAACTCTAGCATAAAAATTCCAAAAATATTTAATTTTTTGAAATCGCTTTTCTATAGTTTTTTAATGATAGGAATGTTACCATTTACAAAAATAAGGTAACATAAGATGGAGATATGATTTATTAGAAATGACTTAATTTTTAAGATTGTTGCTTTTATAAAAAAATTGGAAATTGGAAAAAATTTGGATATATATAAAAATTTTATAAAATATTTTACAAAATAATGGCGATAAAAAAACAAATAACTGATATTCTTATAAGTAGAAAAGGAACCTACTTAGAACATGTGATTAATTTTTGAAAAAAATTTGCCATAATTTTTTTGGTGCAATGCATATGATAATTCAAAACGAAAATAATAATATTTAACATTTTCATAATTTCTCGTTTTCACATGAGTTGACAGACTAACACTTCTATAATTTTTTTCTTACTAAATCTAAAAAAAAATTATTTAATTTATTTACTTTTGAACAACGAAAGCTTTAGAAATATGCTTAAAAGAAATATTTAAGTGAACACTCAAATCCAAAGATGTTGTGTAAAAACAATTAAAGGCAATACAAATCCAATTGGATTATTTAGGTTTTTTCACACAATAAAAAAAAAACAGCGAACATTCGTTTTTAATCACTTATTCAAAATGAGCGTTTGAATTAAAAATTCAGGAACTTTGTTCACGACCGGCACTTAATTATCTGAATGTTTCTTGCAGATTGATTTCCTTACTTTTCTTTCTTATTTCTTATTGTTTTCATTTCTCCACGGTAACGCAAAAACGAAAACATGTAGAACAGCAACAACGCAAACCGAACCGATGACGCACGCACAACAAAAAAAAATCACTGACGCTGCTAGTAATTTTTTTCTGAACGGACATTCTATTTAAACCTAAATTTTTAATGAACGTTCGTTGATTTTTGAAGTTGTGTGTAAAATTTCTTGAGAAAATACGCAACAGACAAATTTTCCGTAATAAAAAAAATGCTTTTTTCTTTCGTCAGACATGCACAACGAAATCAACTGAATTTTTTCTGTTTCGTTGAGGCAGAAAAATAAATTATCAAAATTATTTCGTTTTTTAAATAACTTAAAAATTTATCAAATCAAATTTCGTTTCGTTGAAAAACGAAAAATTTTCTATTATTTTCTCCTATGCTAAAGCTGGTATGACACTTGCTTTTTTCGCATTTTTAAGATCTTTAAAAAAGCAGCGGGTAAAAGGGAAGAATATACTTTTTAAAAAAGGATAATTAAAGCAGTCTTTTGAATTTAGCATTTTAGTGTTATTTTGAATTTTGTCAAAAATTATGAATTCTTTACATAAAAATGGAAAAAATTTGTTAAAATATTAAAAGTCGAACTTTTTTGTAGTTCTTGTGTAAATTTGTGTTTATTTGGTTTTGTATATTTATTATAAATAAACAATAAAAAAAGTATATTGTGAAATGTCAGAATTTAATGTGCCTCTGTCAGATTTTAAGCTGCTAGCGGCTGAAAGAGTAAATATTTTTTTACAGTTTTCAGCCATTGAAAATGACTGTTCTGCATTTTTTTTTTGACTTGCAGCGTACTGCTCACACCAACTAAAAATTATATAGCTTCATTTGGTGTGTTGCTCTTTTTGTATTTTTAAGATATTAAAAATGCGAAAAAGCAAGTGTCATACCACCTTAAACAAAAATTTCTTCGGATCCAAAAAAAACGAAATTTTTTGTTGAAATTAACATTATTTTCAACGGTTGATTGGGACAAAACGAAACAATTTTATATCGTTTTCTCCGAAACGAAATAAATATTTTTCGTTTTTGGAATTAACGTTTTTTTATTTATTTTGCTTCAACGAAACGAAAAAAATATTTTGGTTATCGTTAAAATTAACGTTCACGTGCATGCCTGCGTTCGATTGCAAACGAAATAAATCTGCTTTTAAATAAGTTTAAGAATCATTTAAGAAATTTATTATTAAATATTTTTAATGGATTACTGATGAAAACAAAAGAATAGTAAATTTCTTTTCAAATACTCTGCGACAATTACGCGCTCATTGTTCCTTGCCCACTTAAAATTGTTTAATTTTTTGTAGTTGTAACAGTAAAGAACAAAACTGGATTAACATGTACAAGATTCCTTAGCAGCAACTTATTAGCAGCGCTGAGCTGCAATTTATGGAATTACAAATGTCTGTCAAACAACAACAAATGTTGTTTATGAAAGAAAATAAGCCTAAAATAAGAATTAAAACTGCAAATTTATTTTATTTAACAGGGTTCTCCTACATATGCAAATATAAACAGATTTCATGTTTTGTGTTTTATTTTTTAACTATTTTCTTTCATAAATAAAATTCGTACTCTTATTTTTTACTATTTATTGATAAATAGCTGTTGCAGCGAAAATCATTCGCCGCAAGATTTTTGCTGTCGTTTCATGTCGTTCGGTTTTTTCATTGACTGATACATACATACACAAGCATGTTAGAAGAAAAAAATTTCAGCGAATAACAACAACAAAACTCACGGAAATATTATTTTCAATTAACTTCTAAACTAAATGGAATTTGAAAAAACTTCCTAAGAAAACAACCTTCGTTAGGAAGCGTAGAACAGTACAGAAAAAGAAATTTTAAGATCGGTCAATCCGTTCGAGAGTTTAAGGTCTCTAAACAGCTTCAAACAACCTGTTCCATGGGAGCTTCGCTCGCTTCGCTCGCTCGCTCCAAAAATAAAGTCAAACTATTCTATTCTGAACGTCTTTTGTACTAGTTCCAAACTAACTTATATTGCACTAGAAATGAACTAATTGATTTTTCCAATTGTCTCCAAAATAACTGCTGGGAATATATGTGATTAAAATAATAAAAATTATTTATTAGAAATTATTAGAAATTTTTTATGAGTAATTTTTTTTCCGAAAAATATATTTGTAATTTAAAAAAAAAATTTTTGAAGGCCAGTTCATAATTTTTAAAAAAAAATTATTAAAATCACAAACAATTTTTATTAATATTCAAATTAATATTTATTTAGTTTATCCTCTTAAAAATTGGTTCCAAATAAGTAATAAAATTATAAAAAAACTTAAAAATCCAAAGTAATAATGATAGAAAATGAAAAATATTGCGTACAGACAGTTCTCTATGCTTAAAACAGAATATAAAATTGCCGATAAGTTATTCGAGAATCAACAAGATTTTGTTTATATAATTAAAAAAAAAACAAGATACACAAACAAAACTAGTTGCAAATTTTTAAAAAAGAAAAAATATTTATTTAAATATTTATATTTTAAGAAAACATCAAGAGTCACATAAAGTCAAAAATAATTGATTACATTAACTTCTGGTTTGGTATAACATGCAAAATGAAAACAAAAATCAATTTTTTATTTTTGAATATTCCGGTATTTCCAAAACACCAGTTTGGCTCTTCAAGGCTATATATTTTAACAGTTTCGAAAGTCTTATTATTTCAATGCAAGCAAACTTAATGGTTTATCAAAATAAATACAGGTTCTAAAATATGACAATATTCAACAATTTTTAAAATACTGCTTATCTTAGTGGATTATTTTAAAGTTGTTTTTTATATTTGAAACAGAATTGCAAATATATTAATATATATAACGGTGTTTTTTTATTAGACAATATTTTTTAATATCAATAACTTGTTAAATAAAATCAAGCAACGGTAGATTAAGTACGAGTTCGGTAAAATTAATTTTCAAATCAACCAATAAAATTAATTTTCAAATAACTTAAAAATGAGACACTTTTTGTATTAAAATGAATGACTTGTTTGTTTTAATAGCTTATCCCTTTCAAAAACAACATAATTTATTTGTCGTAAATAGCAAAACAAGATAATAAGGGAATGATGACATAATATTATAGCATACAAACCTCGTCGCACTGTTGATCAGTGTTTATTGAATTTCAGCCCAAAAGTATGTTACATATTTGTTTTCTTTCTTAATAGCATTGCCTAAAATTAAGTTCGCCAGTTCAAATATTAAGCCAAATCTACAGCAATAAAACTTATGAAGCGTTAAAAAATCTCATAAAATAATAATTGTTTCAACATTAAGAAAAACAAAATAATTGTTGTTTAAAAATTTAAAACTGAGTGAAAATTTGCAAAATACTTCAGTATAAGTCTATTGTTTTGGCCAATTCGCATGTCTATAGAAAAAGTAAACGTTTTAAAATGTTTAAAATAAATCCTTCGCAAATAGTTTTTTGTTTGATCACGATCCTTTTCGTAGTCAAACAAATTCAATTAACAGCAGCAGCTGTTAATACCACTGCTGTTAATACCACTGTTGTTAATACCACTGCTGTTAATACCACTGTTGTTAATCCCACTGCTGTTAATACCACTACTGCTAAGACCACTACTGCTAATACAACTACGGTTGAAACCACGCCGAATCCGGTACCATGTCAATGTCTGCTGCTCAATTGCTCCTGCTGTCAGGCAGTCGTTATAACAGAGATTGATGTAAATAGCAAACGTAAGTAAATCCTTGATTATTCAATAATCATGTTATGCTTTGTACTCTCTAATTTTTGCAGTTTGTCTGATGTTCAGTCTAAATCTTTTTCCGCTTAAAATTGGCATCAGTATTAAGGTGGACAACTCGACTATGATTGAACTTCTTATTGATGCCAATAATCCGCCTAAATATTGCATTCCAATTTTATTACCTAACTCGGTGACGATGTGCATCAAGTTGCATGATATCAAGCTACTTGGATTTACTTCTGTGCAAATCTGTTCCACTGTTTATGTGACTTCACAGGCGCAAGAAGTTTTTACACAAAAGTTGGGTTGTGTTAAATTGGGTTCAGCTGGAGTTAATTTGTTGCGTTAATAAAATAAATTATCACAAAATATTATCGCAAGAGTTCAAACTCTCAAAAACCTATAAGATTGTGTTATTTATTTACTTCGCTATTTTCGAGAACATTTTAGATGAAATTATCAAGAATACTTAGAGAAAGGAACCGAAAATAACTGTTATTTTGAAAATGTTGATGGAAAAAAACATTATATTGATGGCACTGAAGAAGAATGTGACGTGTACCAATAAGTTGTTTCAGTTCGAAAATATAAAGATTTTTTTTTTTAGTTTTATAGTACAAACATAAAATAACTGTTATTGTTAAGTTTTTTTTTCACCCATAAATAACACTTATTTTTGGAGTTTTATTTTTGTACTCAGAAAAATAATTGTTGAAAAGGGATTTTTTTAACCAAACTCATAACAGTTCCGGTCCCTGCTTACAGAAGGTTTTTGATCTATAATAAAGTAATGTTTTGCAATAACCTATGTCATTTGTATTGAAAAAGTGTTGAACAGTATTCAGCCTTTTCATAGAATCTTGTAAATGCAGTCTTGTTTTTATTAAATAATAAAAAAAAAACGGATAGGTTGAGCCCGTTCAGCACATAGAATTGTTTTATCAAATTGATTTTTTAATTTTAATTTTCTTTCTAATTTTAATTAATTTTAATTTTTTTTTTTAACCAAATTGGACTTCACTTCGAAATTCATGATCAAATGTGATGGAGAATAATACAAATATTTATTTAACCCTTATTCCACGCACTGGGATCATGTGCACTCCATTATTTTTGTGTAACGATATAAAATATATATTCGTATGCTTGTATTATTTCTTTTTTACTTAATTACTTTAATATTTGGCTTATAAATCTTGTATTTTAATAAAAAATACACTTCAGAAGCTACAAAAAAATTCGTTCATTGACACAATTTTTTCAACTTTGGAGTGGTATCGAAGGTTGGCATGGTTTTTCGATCCAGGCCATTATCAAACTTCATCTCCGCTCCACTTCTTTTATATTTCGATATTCTTATTTTATTTTCTTTTCAGGCGTTTTCACTACATAACCTTTATTTTGTATTTGTTTTTAATATCAGATTTTACGGTTGTCTGCTTTTTCATTGGAGAATGTTTTTCGTTTGTTTTAAGGGCGGAATAAGGTTTTTAATCTTTTTTATCCATTTTTTATATGAATGCACAACATCTCCAGAATATTGTATCCAAATTTGAAGTATATTTGAGTAAAACTAACGGAGATATGAATTTTTAAGGAAGTGTACTTCGAAAGTACGAAGGTACATGTAAAAAACTTTAAAGCGAATTTCCCACAACTTGTGTTTTCAAAGTCGGTGTTCACTGCTTTTTAGAAACTACTTGACCGATTCATTTTAAACTTGGCACACGTTTTCTACATATAAAATACCTTCCCCCAACGTTTAGGTAAATTGGTTTTTTTGCATTAAGTGGGTTTCCCACCCACAAAATATTGGATTTTTTCGTGGAAAATAGCAGTTTACAGTTTTGATGGCCACCAAAAATTTTTAAATAAAACAAGTAAGAAAACTCTAAAGTGGGTTCAGCCCGATACCCTTTCATACCCTAAACCCCCTATTATCTTAATATATAAAATACAAGCGTCCTGCTCCGTGCTCTATATCGCTCAAACTATTATAGTTGTTATGTATAGGCTAAGCATGTTAGCCTGGATCAGAACCTGTTTCGCTATTACAGTGCTTTTTATATGAAAAAAATTGTTAGCCTAAAAGTATGCACACAAAATTTATTTGATATTTATGAGTAAGGACACATTGACGACGACTAGAACAATACAACATTTGAGGTAATAAAAATGTTATATCCGCTACTTATTTATTTTGAATACGACCCGTCGTATGACGGGCTTCTATGCTAGTATATAAATATTTATTAATATACTTAAACAAATATAAATTAATTTCTTGTTTTTTCAAAATCCATGGATCCCTTTACAGTGTTTAACAGGTTTCACAAATGTGGGTTGTATGGGAGTTCGGCGTGTTTGTGGGCGAGTGGCGCCCATTTTGTGTGCACACCTTAGTTTTGATATAAAATCCTTCCATATCAAGTTTAATTCCTGTAGGTCATATATAAACCTCTTTATTGATTTTCAATATTGTGAGTTGCATGGGAGGTGGGTGTGATCGTGGGCGAGTGGCACCCATTTTGTGTGCACACCTTAGTTTTGGTATAAAATCCTCGCATACCAAGTTTAATCCCAGTAGGTCATATATCAAACTTTTTATTGTATTTCAATATTGTGGGTTGTACACTCAAAAAAAAAAGTACATTAAACAACCGTAAAATTAACATTTTTAGTTGACAAAAGTCGTCCGACATTAAAAAATGTTAAAATTGATATTATCCTAATGTACTTTTTACATTACGAAACCTACATTTAAAAATGTATAACTGTCACATAATAATGTTATTTTAACACTTAAAATATCAAAAAGTATCAGTAAATTAATGCAGATAAAAAAAAAATGTATTGAAAAATAATTTGCCACGAGTGGGATTCGAACCAGGGCTCCGGGCATCCAAAGCCACACTCTTAACCTGTGTGCCACGGCCACCTGTATGTCTTAACGGTTCAGCTCTTAAATAAACATTACATCTGCTTGTTGTTGACATCTACATTTATAATGTTAAATGGATATGAAATACTATCAATTTTACAGTAAAAAATGATGAAGTAAAAACATTTTAAATGTTATTTTAACATTAAGAATTGATATTGCAACGTAAAACATTACATTATCAATTTGATATTTTTCTTATCAATTCAACACAATACATGTTAACTTAACATTTTCTAACGTAAAATCCACATTTTCTGATTTACATTGGAAATAACATTAAAAAACGTTAATTTTACGTGGCAGCTTTTTTCTGAGTGTATGGGAGGTGGGCATGTTTGTTAGGGGATCACGCCCATTTTTTGTACATGTCTCATATTTTGTACAAAAAGCACCCATATTAAATTTAATTTCTGTAGCTTTAATAAGACTCTCTATGCAGTGATTTCAATTTTTTGGTTGTGTGTGCAGTAGGCGTGTCCGTAGGCTGATTCCGAAAATATGCAATAGTTCAGATCCTTGGGTCCATATGAACATGTGTACCAAGTTGCATACAATTGTCTCAACTCCTTCTTCTTATCCTGTGTTTATGGACAACACACAGACGGACGGACGGACAGGGCTAATTTAATTAACGAGGTGACTCTGATCAAGAATAAATATATACTTTTCTATACCGGACTCACTTATTTCTAGGTGTTACAAACGTTTGCACAAAGTTAATATACCCTGACTTTTCAGGTTTAGGGTATAAAAAGAAATAATCAAAGAACGTTGGGGGTAGAATTAGATGATACTTTGACTATATTTTAATGGTTTTTGATTTCAGATAATTTCCGACTGAGACGTAGTGAACACCGCGAATTGCTATTTTTCTAACACGTTCTCAGAAAAGCTCTCAACGTCTTGTATTTAAATATTTCCGGATAAAAAAAACTACAGAATATTGTAAAAAGTACAATTGGTTTTACTATATTTGCTTAATCAATACTCTTAAAATAAATTTACAAACAAAATGTTTTTTTACGCTGAAACCCTTAATCCGCACACAGTGGCCGTGTAGTGTGTTTAATTGGCCTTAAACCCTGCAAACATTTCGAAGACAATTAGAAGATTGGATCATTTGGCGACGCGCTAGCGATTTTGCTAAGGGATCTTTGGAGGATGGATCACTTTTCGATCGCCGAAGCGATGAATGCGCGATTCTTGAAAATTTTCAAAATCTTCCTTCGCTCATTCCGGTGATCGCTAGAAGATGGATCGCTTTTCAATCGCCTAAACGAAGAATGCGCGATTGACACAAAATGTTCAAAATTTTCCTTCGCTCATTCCGGCGATCTTTTGAAGGTGGATCGCTTTTCGATCGCCCAAGGGATGAATGCACGATTCAAAAAATTTTCAAAATCTTCCTTCGCTCATTCTGGCGATCGTTGGAAGATGTCTTTTTAAAAAACTTTTTAAATCTTTCATTGGAATATGGAGCAGGCTCTGAAAAATCGTTTAAATAAATCAAAAACTTTAACTTGTAAGCAACTTTATGGAACTGCTTGTTCAAACTTGCAACGAATTGAAACGTTCAACAATTTTGCAACAAATCGCAGACGACCTCTAAAAGCGAGGTCTTGCCCCTTGATATGTCTTGTCAGCAAATAACTTGAAACCATTTATACCGAAGCGTGAACGAATTCCTCGCAAATCGCTTAATACTCTTCTCGGCGATTCGTTGGCGAATCTTCACGGCGAATCGCTTGAGACTCCTCTCGGCGAATCGTTCGCGACTCTTCCTAGCGAATCGCCTGAGCTTCATCTCGGCGATTCGTCGGCAAATCTTCCAGGGGAATCGCTTAAGACTCCTCTTGGCGATTCGTCGGCGAATTTTCCCGGCGAATCGCTTTTATGGCCTCAGCTGCTAACATTCGGCGATACTTGGAAGACTCTCAGAAGAGCTCGCCGGCGATTGTTTCATCTTCCAAGCGATTCGCTGGAGATTCTCAGGCGATTAAAAATGTTTGCAGGGAATTAAGGAGGCTTCATGGCTTCGTGAAATTTTGCACAAATTTATTTTAAATGTTTTACCAATTTTAATTTTTTTTTTACAAAACTATGCCCACCTCCAATACAACTTCAATAGAAAATGTGGCCTTACTTCCATGATTTTAAATATATCAACTCAATTTTCACAAAACATTAATATTATAATTGTAGAATGTGCTCCTAAAAATATGTAATAATCCGCCCATTTTTACGCCCAGTTTTATAGAACTGATATTTTAAATCTTCTGTAAAAATGTAACTAGAATGTTTATTTTATGTAAAAATGCATAAAACATCTATTAAATGCTGTTTTGAAAATCCGCCCACTTTTACGCCCACCCCTCATACAACTCCAATACAGTTTCAATCTATTTCATTTATTAACAACTCATTGCTTTTTTCGGCGGCGGGCAGATTGGGGCAGGTTTTTTTTTATTAATCTGTTAGCTGAGACTCACAGCTTTATTTTGGTATATGTCTCCATGTGTCGCACTACTTCGCACATAACTAAAAGTCTGACGGAAAATCATACATGTTGATTTTTTTTAGCTCAAAATATATTGTTAAAAAAAATTTTTCTTGTCAAATTTTTTTTTATTTTTTTTTAATTTACATAATGCTTAATGTCTGTTTTCAGAGAAAACAAGTAAAGAAATTCTAAAGTCGGTCTAGACCGACTATGAAATACCCTAAACCCACTTTTCAAAAACAAACAATTTTTATTGTAAATGGGCGTCTCCAAGGGCGGATGAAGCCTATATTTTATATGCATTTAAATGTTGATGAAAAATTTACACATTTTTATTCCTGTAGCTCACAGTTAATGTCTTTAGTGTGCTTTCCCTATGGGAGGTGGGAGTGTTCATGGACGGATTACTTTCAATTTTTCAACACACCTTAGTTTTGGTATAAAATACATGCATACCAAATTTAATTTCTCTAGAAAAACATAACCTTATTTATTGAGTTTAAAACTTTTTGAGTTGTATGGAAGGTAGGCGTGTCCGTAGGCGGATGACGTCCATTTTTTAAAACCATCTTTGTATTGTCATAAAAAACATACATGCCAAATTTTAGCTCTGTAGGTTAAACAGAGGCTTATTTATTGCTTTTTTAATTTTTGGGTTGTATGGGAGGTGGGCGTGTCCGTGAGCGGATGACGTCCATTTTTCGAAGACATCTTTGTGTTTTTATAAAAAACATACATATCAAATTTTATTGTTGTACGCTTATTATGAGCAGAGTTATGCAGTTTTCAATTGTCGCGTTGTATGGGAGGTAGGCGTGTCCGTGGGCGGATTCCAAAAATATTCAATATTGCAGATCCTTGGGTCAATGTGTGACCATGTGTGTCAAGTTTCATCAAATTATTTCAACTCCTTCTTCTTATCCTGTGTATACGGACAACACACAGACGGACAGACGGACGGACGGACGGACTGACGGACGGACATGGATAGCTCTACTCACGTAGTGACGCTGATCAAGAATATATATACTTTTCTATACCGGACTCGCTTCGTTCTATGCTTTACAAACGTTTGCACAAAGTTAATATACCCTGACCTTTCAGGTTTAGGGTACAAAAATACTTATAAGGTACATTCGGTGTATAATATTTAAGTAACAAGCTTTTGAATATCACATTTGACACTTGTTCACATACTTCAACTTTGCGCTGCTCTGGACAGAAAACCAATGGAGATATTTGCATGAAATTTTCCACACATGACCTTTAGATAGTTTTTAACAATCATCTTCATCGAAATCGGAGAGTAGGTTCAAATTGATTTATTGCCGCGGTGAACACTGTGTGCCCCGCCCCGCCCTCAATTTTTGCCAAGTTATAATTTATTAGGTATGCCATTTAACCATGTTTTTTAAAATAGTATTTTTTTTAATTTAATGCATTATTGAGAAAACAAGAACATATGTTAAATACATGATTGAAATACATTTATTGAATTATGGATCTTAATAAAAATATATTGAAATTACAAGCAATATCCTTCTATATTTTCTTATTTGGACAGGTTGGAGAAAGCTTTTTTCCATTTTTATCGTTGTATGGAAGATAATGCATAAGATAAGATAATGGAATTAAAAAAAAAAAAATATTATGAAAATGAGGAGTTAAATTGACAGAGCTACGTAGTATCACCCTATTTTGACGCGGACGTCTGTGGATCCGCAAAAAAAAAAATTCTTAAGCTCCGGATTTGATTTTCTAAATATTAAACCAATCCAAGAAAAAGATTTGAGCCTAATCGAGGCAATCATGGTAAGTGCAATTTTATTAATCTTAAATATGAAATGGGCGATATCTATATTTTAGTCTCTTTCTGAAATCAATGTTTTGAGGTCGAAAATTGAAAACTCAAATTACCATCTCATAGTGTAAACAAATCTTCGAAATTTGTAGCACAGTGTAATTAAGCGAATATGTGTAACTTTGTTGCACAGTTTGTTGTTCATCTCAATGTTTTCTCTTCCACCACAAGCAAAACTTTCCTTTTCTGTTTGCTTCAACAAATAACTCTATAGAGCAGTCATGAGCAGGAAAATAAATTTAGTGAGCCAAGGTTTTTGTTTTTTAAAACAAACACAAAATTATCCTCATATTTGCTTTTGCTCATCGTTGCAAAAAATAAATTAACCAGCAAAACAAAAACAAATCATGTGCGTTTTCTGCTACACATGTACAAACATTTCAAGCGCAGCGCAATCGAGTAAGGCTTGCTTGGCTTTGCATGCATTTGTTGTTGTTAGCAAGTTAGAATTTTGCGAACGTCAATTTTGTTGCTATTTGTACATGTTGTTGTTATTTTTTGCACGCGTAGTTGTTTTTACAAATATGCAAACACAAAGTTGAAAAAACAAAACAAATTTGTAGCTGAGCCAACTGAGCTAATTGAGCTACTGGAAGCTCATGTCTGCTATAGAGAGTTCAGTTTTACAAAGTTGTCATTTACTAATTTGAAGCATATTTTCAGGCAGTAACACAAATGAAGCACCCTGTAGTGTTGACTTTTGTGTAGGAATGAATTGAGATTTGTTTCAACAGCAAAATCTTTCTGTTATATTAACATAACTATGTTGGCTAAGCTTAGAACCATAAAAAGCATGCACACGAGCAAGCTTTGGTGCAAAACTTTGCTAAAATAAACTTCTACAAACTTTGTTGCTGCAAAACTTTGCTAAAATAATCGTATATGACCATGACAATAGTCCGACCGATTATTCGGCTTCGGTAATCGGCCGATATTTGAAGCTTCGGCATCGGCTTCGGCTTCGGCCGAGATAGCCGATTATTTTTGCCGAATGTTTTTGCTTTGCTAAACAGTTTTTTTTATGTTTTTAGAATTTTTTTGAATTATTCAAAGAACTCCGTTCATAATTCCACATTTGGAACATTTTCAATTGTTTGTTTTGTTTTTATCTCCTTTTCTGTTCTTTCATGAGTTGGTGTTCACTCGTTGAAAATTATATTCAAATGATAAATCTTATGATTCTTATGAATTGGTTCGTTTTTCATACCAAATTTCTTTACATTTGGTCCAGTCGTTCAGGCGTTATTGAGCCATATATATATTTTATTACTTTTAGCGCCCTCTATCGAAAGTTTATAATATGAAAGTTTTCTATGCTTGGTGACACTTTCGGTACCTTCATGCAGAAGAACAGAAGATAATCAATAACATCGCGATTAGACGGTAGCTTTGTTAAGTTTGTGTTAATTTTTACGAAGTGCATTTTTTATGAACAGCAGATAGTTTGTTTTTAGTATTGAAAATATTTTGTTCGCTTGTGTGTGAGGTTGTGTGAGGTTGTGTGCCTTTTCCTTTAGTTGCTGCTTTCCTCGTTAGATTATTTTTTTTATGTAATAATTTGGCTAAACGGTCGACTGGCGATTTTGATAAAATTGTACGAAGATTCTTCTGATCTAGTAATACAAGATAGTTCTTTAGAAGTTATAAAAACTTTCGATAGAGGGCGCTTAAAGTAATAAAATATATATGGCTCAATAACGCCTGAACGACTGGCCCGAATGTAAAGAAATTTGGTATGCAAAACGAACCCAAACGAAGATGAACCGAAGGCCAAAAGCAAAAACGAACTTCACTAAAATTTTGATTGCTGTAACTTTTTTCCTACGAATGAAATTTAATAGTTTCGTCACAAAAGTTTAATGATTTTTTATGAACTTTTGTTATATTAAAAAAAATTTAAAGTTTTGAGGGTGCTTGTGTACTAATTGAGACCTATCCAAAGATATATTTCTTTTCACGATCGGGTTAAAACTGGTGAAGTTATACAAAAAAGACCATTGGGGCATATTTCGGGTTCACAAAAAAAATTTGTATTGTTCTGAAATCCTCTCAACATAAGCTTTCATATAAGGGGCGGTAAATGCAAACTTTTTTCACCATATGGGGTGACCCACCTTAGTACTCATACCTCATGTAATAAAATACACAAATTTTAAAATGCTATATCTTTTAAATGAACCATAAAATAACTTTAATTTTTATATCATCAGAATCTTCTTATTACGAAGTCTATTAAACAATAATTTAAAATTTTTTCACCCGTGCCCATTGGAGACATTTGACCCCAAAGTTGGGGCAAATTTGAGATTTCTTATTGTTCAAAGCGATTTAATCCAAAAAGTTTATGATCTAGTCACTTTTAAAAATTTACATTTTAAGTTCTTACTAAGACATACCTAATACCAAAAAAATGACTTGCCACTAACTTCTTTATATTCAAATTTTTTTTCAAAGTTACCAAAAATTATGATTATTTTCGCAAACTTTAACGTTTTTTAATTTTTCAATTAATTAATTAATATTTCTGATATGCAAGATAATAGCCTAAGGTACAATTAATATTATGTTTATTCATTTATTACTGTATGTTTAATAGGAGCTGAGATATGATCATTACCGCAAACTCTATAAAATACGAAAATCGCTCGTGGTTGCATGAAAAACATGGTCGCCATTTTGTAAATACAACAAAAAAATTTTTTTTTGAAGTAGTTCTCAGGTGCCGAAACATTACGAGATTGATCGTAAAAACAAAAATTTTTTAAAATGGTTGACCGACCGAATTTGCTGTTTTGTGATCAATCTTGGCGGAATGACCCAGTTAGTATCAGTTGGTAGCTTTTCTCGACTGGGTCGAAAATTGATAACATTTTTTTTCTGCGTTATCCTGACGTCAATAAATCAATTACAGAAACATCCGAATTTTGTAGAAAAACTCTTACATTTAATTCAAATTTAATGATTTCATTACGTTTTTTTGTACTGAAATTGTAAATGAATATATAACAAAAGCAAAGAATAAATTTTTATAATTTTTTTGATTTTAAAACATTTGTTTGTTATTCGGCTTCGGCTTCTGCCTTCTCTCTTTTCTTATTAGTTTTTTTTTTTTAACTATTCCTCAGTTACTTCAGATATTTTTAAAACTTTAGCGAGTATTTTATTATTTGGAATGGTTATTTTTAATTTAATTGATTAACTAGTGTAGTGAAAAATAGCAAGCCAGCATTTTTGCGAACTTTGACCTTTGTCTTAATTTTAAAATTTTAAGAAAAAAAATTGTTAAATATGTATTTTTCAATCTATGGCTAATATAAACTTAAACATAATTTTCAGCAAAATTCAAAAATAACATCAGACACTTTTTATCATTATCATTTATTATTATTACCATTTATTATTGGGTTTTTATGTCAAGTTCGTCTTACATATTCTTATTTATTTACATAACAAGCACTTAAAATGCAAAATCTTGTTTTTATTGTATCGTATATATATGTGTGTATGTATATATCAAGGCCCGCTGCATATCTGAGCTTAAAGTATTAACTTAACTTTTTGCATAAAAGCCAAGCAAATAATTCATTCTTATTAATTAGTGAAAACTTATGGATTGAAGAAGCACTTTAAATAGTCCAGCAATAATAACAATAATAATGAGCTCTTAGCTGCACCCAATTAAAGCCACCAGAGTTGTGTCCTTCATCTGCATCTGCATTTTCATCTGCATCTTCATCTGCCATGCCTGCTTATAAGCTAAATTTTTATGTAGATCAATCACACTTCAGGCTAATTTCAAGAGTAGATTTAAAACTACTGTTTTATGTTTAACGTTAAAACCTTATATATATATAAAAAAAAAACAAACAAACTAAAATATATTTTAAAACGAACTTAGCAAAAGAATACATTAAATATATAGTAGAAAAATACACTCTCATTGGAGCTCCTCGCCGCTATAACTGCTGCATTTCGATGTTATGCGTAACTCTTTGCCCAGTGCTGCCACATCGTTGACAATCACTTTGCACATGGCCATTTTGACTCCGGCGAGGAAGTCCGTTAGATAACATCATGTGGGGCGTGGCGGTGCAGTGGCTTTTCTCTGCGGTGGCGGTGGTGGTGGAGCGCTGCGCATGCGTGACACTGGTTTTGGATCGGATAAACGTTGCACTGTTGGCTTTGGCGGTAGTGAATTTGTTGAGACCTTCAGTGAAGGCAACATTGATGTTGGCCTCTCTGATGTTGATAATGTTGTTGGTGTGGGCGAAGTTGTACCAAGCATTGTAGAACTGTTTCTGGCAAATCTTGGTTGTGTTGTTATAATTTTCGAATTCATGCCATCTGCTTTGTTTCTGTTTAACTCATCATCACCCTCCGATGAGATGGAGTTTGAATCATATGGTGAAGGTGAACGTGCTGCAAAGGTGTTTGGATTTTGTTTTTGAACTTGTTTTTCTCCACCCTCCTCTTCCTCATCGTCATCATCTTCTTCGTCCTCTTCTTCTTCGTCATCTTGCTCCTGCATCATGGTACGAAATTCTTGAATTGAATCGTTAAGCGCCCATAGTTGAGAGAGCAGCGAAAGATCCAACTGACGCAAGCCATACTGAAAGGAGAAGAAAGAGATGGAGATATTAGAAGAAAAATTAAAAATAACAGCAAATTTAAAAAAAACTAAATTTATATTTAGACACATATAAAACATTCAAAAAATAAGAATTAAAATACTTTCTAAGGACTGGTAAGAAAATAGAGAGAAACAAGTAAAGAAAGTCTAAAGTCGGTCTAAGCCGACTATGAAATACCCTAAACCCACTTTTCAAAAAACAAAATAATATTATTTAAAATGGGCGTGTCCGTGGGCGGATGAAGCCTATATTTTATATGCATTTAAATGTTGATGAAAAATTTACACAAACCAAGTTTTATTCCTGTAGCTCACAGTTATTGCCCGTTTCAAAAGAGAAGAACATTTTCGCGCAGGTTTGAGAATAAGAAAATAGTTTTGAGACCGTTCTTCATTCTCATTGGTCGACATTAAAAAAAAAATTTAATATTTTTTGAGCAGAAAAATAAATAAAAAAAAAATTAATGTATATTCCTGAATTTTGTTGTTTATCGCAACTGCGCTGCGGAAGTACTGAATTTTATTTTTCGAAATCAACCAATCAAAATTGAAAAAAAGGGGGCGTCAAAAAATAATTTATTAGCCGAAATTTCACTTCACAATTTTTCCTTGAGAAAATAATTTATTTTTTATGTAAGTGAGACATCAAACTCTCTAAAGATGCAGGTTACTGCAGGCCGTCGGTGCAACACCGTACTTGTACGATCATTTGTTCTGAATGTTTGCGCATTTAAATATTTAGAAAAATAGTAAAAAACACTCAAAAAAAGCATAAAGTCCAGCGAAAAGTACAAAAAGAGCAAGAAATTACGCTCTAAAAAATTTTCTAGCCTTAAAAATAATTTCTCACTGCGCATCGAAATTTGGTCTCTCTATGACAAACATATCATTATTTAATGAGTTTTAAACTTTTTGGGTTGTATGGGAGGTAGGCGTGTGCGTAGGCGGATGACGTCCATTTTCCAAAGACATCTTTGTGTTGATACAAAACACATACGTACCATATTTTATAGGTGTAGGTTAAATATGAGCTGAGTCCGTCCGTCCGTCCGTCCGTCCGTCCGTCTGTGTGTTGTCCGTATACACAGGATAAGAAGAAGGAGTTGAGATAATTGGATGAAACTTGGTACACATCGTCACATGGACCCAAGGATCTGCACTATTGAATATTTTTGGAACCCGCCCACGGACACGCCTACCTCCCGTACAACGCGAAAATTGAAAACTGCATAACTCAGCTCATAATGAGCCTACAACAATAAAATTTGATATGTATGTGTTTTATACAAACACAAAGATGTCTTTGAAAAATGGACGTTATCCGCTCGCGGACACGCCCACCTCCCATACAACCCAAAAATTGAAAACGCAATAAATAAGCATTTGTTTAACCTACAGAGCTAAAATTTGGCACATCTGTTTTTTATTACAAAACAAAGATGGTTTTTAAAAGTGGCCATCATTCGCCTACGGACACGCCTACCTCCCATACAACGCGAAAATTGAAAACTGCATAACTCAGCTTATAATTAGCCTACAACAATAAAATTTGATATGTATGTGTTTTATACAAACACAAAGATGTCTTTGAAAAATGGACGTCATCCGCTTACGGACACGCCCACCTCCCATACAACCCAAAAATTGAAAACGCAATAAATAAGCATCTGTTTAACCTACAGAGCTAAAATTTGGCACGTATGTTTTTTATGACAAGACAAAGATGGTTTTGAAAAATGGACGTCATCCGCTCACGGACACGCCTTTTTCCCATACAGCCCAAAAAGTTTTAAACTCAATAAATAAGGTTATGTTTGTCATAGAGAAATTAAATTTGGTATGCATGTATTTTATACCAAAACTAAGGTGTGTTCAAAAATTGGAAGTAATCCCCCCATGAACACGCCCACCTCCCATAGCGAAAGCGCAACAAAGGCATTAACTGTGAGCTACAGGAATAAAACTTGGTATGTGTAAATTTTTCATCAACATTTATATGCATATAAAATATAGGCTTCTCCGCCCTTGGAGACGCCCATTTACAATAAAAAATTTTTGTTTTTGAAAAGTGGGTTTAGGGTATTTCATAGTCGGCCTAGACCGACTTTAGACTTTCTTTACTTGTTTCTCCTTGAATCCCTTCGTAAATGTCTAAATTTTTAAATTTTGGCAAATATCGTTCAATGAATTAATACAGTGGCGGCCATAGCCGTGCATACTCGGCATACCTGGGCTTGAATCACCACATCTGACACAGAAAGTTTTTCGATTGAAATTATTTTTTCTCATCGGCCCTCAACTCTTCGTATAGTTTATTGAGAACAAGAAACTAAAACCGTTCGGAGTTGACACAAAACATATAAGTCCAGTTCTCTTGTATACAAAGATGTAATAATACACACAATAAAATTAATCAGCTTCAACATTTTCAACTTCAAGGGCCAAAATGGCCAATTTATTTTTTTGTTTTCAAATAATACAGACATATATTTCGCACAAATTCGGCTTTCTCATAAAATAAACAGAACATTGTGTATTTGTTTAACGGTCCGAAAAGAGTCTGGTTCTTGTACCAACTAGATCAATAATACATTTTTTATAACCATCCATGAAAACTTATTAGATACCAAACCCACAGCATTTCGTTCAACATGCAATGCAAATCAATTAATTACAATGATGACAAAAAATTTAACATCAGCATTTTCCACATCAATTATGTTTTCTTTCAAACATTCACCAATAATGCAACAACTTATCATTCATCTATTGAAAAGCATCTGCAGCATACCAACTTTGACAGAATGAGTTTTGACATTATGAGGTCGCTTACCTATCTATGCGCCGCCACCCAGCCTAGCGTCAATCGCAATTTATTAGCCTGCAATCAACAAAGCTTCAAGTTTATCGCTTGTTTTGCTACGCTTTACATTTCAAAATCATAATTTTGAATTAAATGCTTTCTAGACGCATATGTCTGCTCATATTAGCCGTTATGCTGCTCAGCTGTAGCTCAACTGGAAAACTGTTAACCGCGAAAAGAAAGTCATTCGCGGAAGGAAAAGAAGAAGAAGAAGAAAAAAAAAATCGCATTTGTCAAATGATATCGCTGTGCAAGATCTGTACAAATCATATTCAAACTGGAGCCCCTTTTTCTTGCCACCACTTTTTGCAGCTGTGGGCAAGTAATCGGATACTCATGCGTCTTTAATCAGAGAGCGATGAAAATCTTCAGGCTGTTATTTTATACTTTGGCTTAAAGAAATTGTGACCGAAATTGTGTTGTTTGTGTGCGGTTGGAATGATCTGCAGTTTTCTTTAAATGCCTGGCAAGCTTTTAGTAGGCGTTAGAAATTGTTTTGTAATTGTAAAACTTTCAATAGACCAAAGTACAGAGATCGATTGCAGCTGTGCATATTCAACTATTTCGCAGTTTTATTTAATAATAAACTATGTTCTTATTTTGGATGGTGAAATGTCAACTATATTTCTTCAGTTTCATAACTGAAGATATTTTTGAGGTTAGTATACATTTGCCTTCATTCTTTTAAAGAAAACACTACAATGCTATTAATGCCTACTGAGTCTTACAAAAAAGGACCTCTTATGTTATGTTGGTTTGAAAAAGTGTCGCGTGCTGAAAATCTACTTCACAGAATTGGCCATGTGCTTCTCGGAGGCTCTTGCATTGCTGGGTTTGGGTGAAGAATCTAATCATTAACTGACGATTATTTTAGTATCAATATTAGTTGATACTAAGAAATATTTAATTTCTCAACTTTCCGGGCTCTAATTGTAGGATGGCATCACTGTGCAGAATACTCTCGTTGTCGTTTATTAATATTTTGCTCAAAAGTAGCAAAAATCGGTTTCCGTTGAGTTTTCTGCGGCTTACACCCACGAGTGACCGAACGCACCTAATATCGCGATACTGAAAACGAATAGTACTGGAACGTAAATTGCGATCAAAAAGTCAAAGTCCTAGACTCATTCACAATGAGAGTCTGCCATTGTGGGCTGCAAGTGTGGAGTGGTGCCACACTTACTGTCATACAGATGCCGCCAAAATATGTTTTATTGGGTAGGTAGGAAGGTTTTTGAGTTATAAAATTGTGGCAGTTTACTTTGTTTATTTAAGTTTATAATTCTTAAAAAACATATTTTTTAAGAATTATATTTTGAGCTTTTAATGCGAAATAATTCATGAAGTAACAGGTTTTGCTACAACAACAAAATTCTTAGCAGAACAACCGAGCAGACTATACCATGGTTTAAATCTACTGCAAAATACGTCTAAAAAATCCTTTGAAGGTTTTTAAAAATAGGTATGTGTAGAGCCGTCCCATTGGAATGCCGGTTTCATTGAAAATATGCCCTTTGTATGGAAAAAAGATGGCGGAGTTTGGGTTTCCATGGTGTGGAACGTGAGTTCCGCCAGTCTTGAGTGTTGGTGAAGAGTTCAGTTCATTCTGAACATTCGGAGTTGTGTGAATTCAGGAGCATCTCAGGGAGTATTTTGTCTTGAGTGGTCGAGTCCAATAGTTGAGTTGATTGTTTGTTGATTGGCTTGTTGTTATATACTTTGTATGTTAGTTCCTTTCTGTTCAAAACCCAGTAGTTGGGGGTCCTACTGGCACCCTTGTTGTATTTTGTTCCCTGTTAGGCCCTCGGCGTACTTGAGCCTAGTTCCTTCTGAACAGGTAAATTGATTGATTCTACTCGGTAGAATCGTGTCATCTCCTTGAACCCGCAACTAGAGTGCGCCCCAAACTTTGGGTTTTTTTCTGCCCTCTGTGATTAGGTTCACTGTTTTGTATCGTGACGTTTAGATTGTTCTTACGTTGGCCTTTTGGCCTATACTTAAATTAAAATTTAGTAAATTTTTAATTCAATCAACTTTATTTAACCTTCGTTTTTTTTATCAGCTGATGCCTTTTTATTTCTACCCTACTCTGCGTAGTTGCCCCAGGATTGTTCGTGCGAACCCGCCCCACTCCGACTGAGTAGGTGGCAACATTGTCGTGACGCTTTGACGTCTGTGTTTTCTACTGTGAACTAGCCCTGCGGTAGTGGATCGTGTTTCGCGAAAAATAACTTTTATTTATTTATAAAATGGAAAAGTGCGCCACAAAAGGATGTGGTGAAATTCAGCATGATATTGTTGAAAAGATTAAAAAACTTGATTTTACCATTCATAGCACTATGGGCCACTGTTTTTGTACATGGCATCTCATTTTATTCTTATAGATTTCGGATTATTTAACACGAAAATTGTAAAAATTGTTTTATAGTTACATATTTTTTAAAAAAATTTTTTAAGTTTTTCTCACTTTTTTTAAATAAAGTTGCATATTTTTAATTATATGTTGTATACCACTTATTCGATTTTTATAATCAAGCTTATCAAATTAAGACCAAAATAGCTTTAAACATGTTTGTTTAAATAACACTGTGCGACAATTTAAGGGTCAATTGGAATAACCTCAAATATATAATAGTGCATGGTCTATATACTATGCCCTCATACTCAGTTTTACCAGATTGGGTCAAATAAGAGAGAAATTCAAGGTCAATTTTCACCTTTAAGTCACAAATTTTTTTATAACTCTTAAACTTAATTCAAATCCTATGTAGTAACTGCATCTAAATATTTACAATGAATGGTTCTTTGCATTTTGAGACCATTTTTTGCTCAAAGAGTAACGTAAGGGGGTTAATTATTTCTTCGAAAACAGGGTTTTTTTAATAAAAAAAAAATTTTAATAGTTCAGTTACTTTGTATTTGTCTTCAAACTCAATCAGATTTTGCTGAATTTTTGCACACACCTTAAGTAAAATAAAATAAACCACCTATGAAAACATCACAACAATTACATGTGCGCATCCAAAGATAATCGGATTCAAAGATTACCAATGATGTTAATTTCGTTAATGTAAGCCTTAGATTAAAATCATTCAGATGAAAATTGTAGATCCAACAATTTTCTTCAAAACTGTCCTTAACATTTTTACTGAAAGAGTTAATGTTTTAAAGATATGCGCGTAAATATGTAATTGTTTTTTTATTAAAAAAAAGCCCTGTTTTCGAAGAAATAATTAACCCCCTTACGTAACTCTTTGAGCAAAAAATGGTCTCAAAATATAAAGAACCATCCATTGCAAATGTATAGATCCAGTTCCTACACAGGATTTGAATTTAGTTTGAAAGTTATAAGAAAAAATTTGTGACTTCAAGGTGAAATTTGACCTTGAATTTCTCTCTTATTTGACCTTATCCGATAAAACTGAGTATGAGGGCATAATATATAGACCATGCCCTACTAGAGACCATTGAGATATTTGAAGTTATTTTTTCGTGTCACACTGTGTAATTTTCACATTTCGATGAGCAGTGTTTGCGCTATTATTCGATATATTTTGGAAAAATTATTTCTTGAAATAAAACTGCTAGTCAGTCTTCAGAAAAAATCATAGAAAATCACAAAAACCACAGTACAATGTCGAATTTTAGTACTTACACTCAAATCATTCTCCTGACCTTATTAACGCACGAATGTCTTTCGGAGATATCTATTTTCTTTATCGAAAATATATTTTTAAAGTCAAAACGTAAAATGGAGCATTTTTTTAAGTTTTCGATTTTTTATGAATTTTTAAAGACACCTTTTATTTATTGGCCTTCAATCATTAGATGACAGATTTCATAAATTTTGAAGGAAATTCTCTTTTCAAAATATTGAAATTATTTATTTTTTAGTTATAGCAAAAAATTATTGAAACCATCAAAACATTATGATGGTTTTGAAAAATGGACGTCATCCGGCTACGCACACGCCTACCTCCCATACAACCCAAAAAGTTTAAAACTCAGTAAATAAGGTTATGTTTGTCATAGAGAAATTAAATTTGGTATGTATGTATTTTATACCAAAACTAAGGTGTGTTCAAAAATTGGGAGTAATCCGTCCATGAACTCGCCCACCTCCCATAGCGAAAGCACAATAAAGGCATTAACTGTGAACAACAGGAATAAAACTTGGTATGTGTAAATTTTTCATCAACATTTAAATGCATGTAAAATATAGGCTTCATCCACCCACGGACACGCCCATTTTCAATAATATTTTTTTTTTTTGGAAAAGTAGGTTTAGGGTATTTTTCATAGTCGGCCTAGACCGACTTAAGGCTTTCTTTACTTGTTTTTTTTAATTTTCTCTTATTATTTCTTTGAAATAACAAACAAAATAACTACCGAGTACAATGACAATTTTTGAATTCTTTGAATTGGTTTGACAAATATAAGATATTAATTATTTCAATATTTAAAGGTAAACTTCTTCGAAGGAAGTTAACATTTGGTATTTGGAGGGTTCCAGGTTTAGCCGATTATAATCTGACTAGTATAGAAGCCCGCCATACGACGGGTCGTATTCAAAATAATTAAGTAGCAGACGATATGACATTTTTCATTCACCTCAAATGTTATTTTGTTCCAGTCGTCGTCAATGTGTCCTTACTGATATATGTTTTTCAAATAAATCTTGTGTGCATACTTTTAGGCTAACAATTTTTTCATATAAAAAACCTGTAATAGCGAAACAGCTTCTGGTTTAGGTTAACATGTTCAGCCTATACATAGCAATAACAACTATAACAGTTTGAGCGATATAGAGCACGGAGCAGGACGCTTGTCTTCTATATATTAAGATGCCAAAAATTCGGGAAACTAAAAAAATGGCATCGAAAAAATTATGGTTTAAAATATTTATTTTAAATTTTAAAATTTTTGTTTTAAAATTGTTTTAATATATAAAAACATTGTTTTAAAAACAACAACTTTTCTTTTAAATTTAACTTTAAAAACAATTGTGTTTAATTGAAATGAATTTGTTTCAAGCTCTATTTCAAAAACAAATTCGTTTGATATGAATACAATTTCATTTAATTTTAACACATATTTCTCTCAGCGTATGAATTCACTGAAGACTGGTTTACCGATTTTTTATTACAAATATTTGAAGAACTTGTTTTTTAAAAACTCGCCATTTTTGTATAAATCGAAAAACCAGTCCTTACATTTTGCCGAAAAATTTGTTGTTTTTGCAAACTACCGCAAAGTCACACTTTTGGGCGATTCCCTTTGGGCGAATTAATAATTAAAACATACAATAATTGAGAAAATATATTTATTTAAATGGCATTGTTAAGTTCTTAGAACAGAATAAATAATTTATGCACTAAATTGAGAATCAGCACTGCTCAGCCAAAAACCTAGCCACATCGGATATACTTCTGAACACATCTTTTTAACTAAACATTAGCATAGTTTTAGGCATTTCTCAAAATGAGTTGTGATAAACGCAGAAAGTAAGCTAATGCTATGTCTACACAGAGAGTTAAGTTAATTTTAACTAACATTTATCCGAAGTTGTTCACACAGAGATACCGTAGCAGAATTGAGTTAAATTTGCCGACAATGCTGCTGGTGTCTCTGCGTACACATGCGTTTTTTTCTTACTATGCGAAAGCTCTGCCCATATTTGGATGAAAACTACTTTCTCCACTATTGACCAAATCCTTTTCGAAGTTCTTTTACTCATTTTTTAAAGAAAAAAACAACATATAGTTAAAAAAATAAATTGTATAATTAACGAATCAGCTGTTCTATTTTGACAGTTCTTGTAAAAAAAAGTTTCTCTCATGAAAAATACCACTGAATATACACATTTATATTATTTTGTAGTGTACTTTTAGGCACTTTTTACATTGAGTCATAAAAACTCAGAATATATAATGAGTTAAGTTGAGTTAAATCGTACATTTTTGTACTGGTAACGCAAGAGTTTATTTCTCGTTAAATGGGAAAACTCAGCTTTGTACTGGTAACTCAAACTTAACTCTCTGTGTAGACGTAGCATAAATTTAGTTGCGTTTCATCCTGCATAATTGTACTGGAAACGCAAGCGTTTATATTGAGTTCAAGGGAAAAACACATAGTAATAAATAAAGAATATTTTAAAGAATACTGTGAGATAACTACATGCTAACCTGAATGATCTGACCTTCTGCTTTCAAATATTTTCAAAATACTTTCACTTATTTTGAGTAAATTTTTAATAACGAAGTGGAATGGAAATTTTGCTGCACTGAAAAAAAAAACACATACCTTGCTCCGGTAAAAAATTTCTCTATTTGTGATAACAGCAATTTTCTCTTTTTCAAATAAAATTTTCTTCAATTAGAATAAATTTTCACATTTTCGTAGAAATATTTCTTTACTTATAGGAAATGGAAACATTTCAATGTCTCTAATAATGATAAGTATTTTTCTCGCACAAAAAATTTCTCATTTATAGAGAAATTTTATTGAAAATGAAAAACTTTTCTTATATTTTGATTAAAATTTACTATGAGAAGTATTTTCTTCAATAAAAACAAATATTTTCTCAAAAAAAAAAGTATTTTTCTCTAAAAATGATATATTTTTCTATTTCATGGTAGCTTTTTATCATTTTTAGAGAATTTTTCTCTAAATATGATGCCTTTTTAATCATATTCCGATACACTTTTTTCTGAGTGTGCCTTTTTCCAAACTTATCTTATTAATTTTTTTAACAATTTCTGAAATTTTCACTTTTCAAAACACCTCGTCAAAGTTTTATTGCATAAGTAAAAATTTAAAAAATTTAAATTTAAACATGGTAAAAGTAGATAATGGCGGTGTATTTTTTTTTTAAACACAAAAAGCGCGCCCACATAAATTGCATCAACTGGCTACTAGGTGGCGTTGTCATGTAAATTCATACGTTATTAGAATATGATCAAATGCTGCAGCAATTTAAGTGCGCCACACAGCAAGCAATCGATTGAAAGTTGCAACGTATTCATTATTATTAGCTAGCAGCGTTGGTGTTAGTCGATAGCTTTTCGAACAGGTGGAATCAATAAAGTCAAGAACAACAATCAGTAGCTACCTTGCGCTAGTTACGCTGCTGCACATGCGCAGTTTAAAGTTCGTTTACAAAGAATGCAATAAAAAAATGGTATGTTTATTGAAATTTCATTAAAGCTTATTTTCTCTCTTAACAACAACAGTTCAATTTGAATGTGAATGACGCTAATGTCTGCGACGCATTTAAAAACAAATAAATCCAAATAACACAAAACAAAAACTGACCAAATAAGTGTGAAATTTATGCAAAGTACAATATAAACAAGAAAAAAAAAAGACACAAAGAAATAACTAGCGAAAGTTCTGGCTGGCTTGGCTGGCTTTTTCCGACATAACTTTTTACTAAGTAGCTTCATTAAAATGCGCATCAGAAATGTTAAGCATGAGCTGATTATGGACAAAGTAACAATTCAACTTTTAGGTGATAAAACTTTTTTCATCAAACACTCAACATCAAACGAGGTTTGCTTTATAAATCAATTCGTTTGGCTAGAATAAATGCCGCTACACCCCAACGAACACGTTGTTTGCTTTATATTATTTTTGCTGTTGTTGCGTGGGTTTTACATGATATTGACCTTAAGTGATCTAATGTTTGTAGAACCGTTCTTAAATCACCACTCATGTTACACACTTTGGCATGTAGAATTCACTTAAAAAGCTATGCGTGACTTGTTTTCGCCTAAGTTGATTAAAATATGATACCACTTATTTTAAGCCAATTTAATTTGCACTAACATGCTTGTAAGAGTTGTAGTTTGCAAAAAAGATTCTCGACTCACTTTAACCTCTTTCACAGTGCATGACGCAATCAAGCGTCAGTGCAAAACTAGTTTCATTGAAGCCCTTTTAATTACTAGCTTGCAACATTTATACTGCGTCGACCATAAACTTTAGCTTGTTGGTGTTTTTGTTTTAGTTTTTAAGGTTAATCCAAAAGAATTAGGTCTTCAATGGCAAGCATAGAGAAACATGCAACTACAACGATTAAGTAATTGAGTTCGCCCTATAGCGCGAATATTTTCAACAAACACTATTGTATGCTACAATTATAAATAAATACCACAAGGGCGTTGAAGCAATTAGCATCGAGCTGGAATGCATTTTCTAAAAAGTTGATGATATAGTGGTGACATACAAATTGAAACCAGTGAGCTAATTTTTAATTTATTTAATGTTTGATAGTTAAGTAAAGTTGAGTTAAAATTAATTTTAATTTTTAAGATTTAATTTTCGATTTTATTATTACATACTTACTTTGCCTATATTTTGTGTCTTACACTAAAGTTTTTAAATCCGAACTACAAATGAATCAGCAGAAGCTATGAATTTGTGTGCAAAATTAATAATTTACTCTATTTATGGTGAATGAAAAAGGAAACAAACATATTTACAAAAAAAATTGTGTGAAATAATAACAGTTTTATAACTATTTTCATATATTTTTTCCTGTTGTTAAATTGGGATTTAAAAAAAAATCTGAGTCAATTGAAAGAAATGACAGGAACAAAAACAAATACGCAATATGTATGTTAAGTAGGTGGCAGAAGTAGGTTGACGTTTTTCAAACCGACACCGTAGTGCTGTCAAATTTCGTTGCAGTGATGCCACTTTATATTTTTTCTTTTTTGTGGGGAAACACTTTGAAAGGGAGTTTTTCTATAGGAAAAAGGGATAACCTACGAAACATCATAAACAGTCAAATTCCATGGTTTTTTAGCTGTAAAGTTAAGTGGTGTAAATTAATAGTCTTTTTTTCTTGCCGTCAGACTTGGTTTCCCCCACAACTGATAACTTAAAGCTGTTATAAAATCCTAAAAATAAAATCCGGAGCTCAAACCCGCAACATTCGGTTCACTTTCTTCTTTAAAAGTCGTCCTTGGGGACTTTGAAAAAATTAATATTTTCTTTGTTCCAGATACTGCGACAGATAGCATAGCTTTTCGACAGATGTAATATAGTTATTTTATTAATCACATCAAGATAGGTCTGTTTCCTTACGCACTTCAAGTAGAGTTCGAGTAAAGTTCGAGTAATACAGAGTAATTTGATTATCTGTCAAAATGAGACAATTTTTCAAAGAGTACGGAAACGGTTTCAAGTAAGTTTCATGTACAACAACTGCTTTTTTAAAAAAAATCAAATTTAATTGCTTTGTTTTTGTATCTAAGACCCTTTCGTAAGCATTTATTTTAGTTGTTTCAACCATTTTTATTAATTTGCTATCCAATTGCATTAATTTATTCACAATACAACACAACAATTTAATTTTATCACTGTGACAAAAGGGTGTTTGAAGCTCGAGATTCGTGCTGGGAGAAATTTTTCAAGTAAAGTTCGAGAGCGACTAGTGTCATTTTGCTTGTTCTTCTTCTCTCTTGGGCTGGAAAAATGTGTAAAGAAACACTTTCGAGTAACTTCAAGTTACTTGAAGTGAGTACGGAAACAGACCTGGTATTACACAAGAACACAAAAACAAAGTCACTCAAAACGCGTCTTGTTCGCTACAAGTCGCAAGTAGGACAAAGTAACAAAGCATCGGATTTTTGATGGAACTATTGTTCAAAATATGGCATCACTATATTTTTTCGATTTTGACATTACACCGGTGTTGACTTCATAGACGTCAACCTACTTCTGCCACCTTCTTTAAATACATCTTGATTATATGTATTTTTTAAAATTGTATTATTATTTATTTATTTTTTAGTAATTTTTCTAAGACTTGATAGTTTTTGAAAAAACTATATAAGATTATATACAAAATTTTAAATTACACCAGTATTTTGAAATACGATATCTATTTTTTGATTTAAACAATGTCGCCTTAAAGGCTCAACCAAGTTATGCGTAAGCATACAAAAGCTAGAGAGCAAAAGAACGTACTTGCTCAGCAATATATTGCGTCGCCCAAGTTGTGCGTAAGCAATTTTTCGTTCAGTTTCTCAATTTTCGTTTACTTTTCAAAACTTGAGTGTGAGCGCTCGACACCGTATATTGCTAAGCAGAAAAGGGTTGCAACCTGTTTAATAAATAATTTAAATTTTGTTTTTAAACACTTATAAGGCTCAAACAAGTTATGCGTAAGCATACAAAAGTTTCAGAGAGAAGTCAACGAAAAGTATACAAAAGTTCAAAAACACACTTTTCCAAAATTAATTAAAAACGAAGTAAGCATGAAAAAAAATTTCAATATAAATCGATTCGAATGAAATGACAAATAAAAAATAATTTGTTTTTGTCGAAAAAGATTGCCAACTAAAATCATAAAAAAATATTTTTTTTAAGTTGGTAAATTTATCCATGCTTTATGATTGAAAATAGGGGTCAATTTCAATACAAACCTCGCTTAATAAATAAATCCTGTCTAAAACATACATTTGTAACCGACTTTTAATAAAATTTCGATACATAAGTGTTTAAAAAACAAAATTAAAATTATTTATTAAACAGGTTGCAACCCTTTTCTGCTTAGCAATATACGGTGTCAAGCGCTCACACTCAAGTTTTGAAAAGTAAACGAAAATTGAGAAACTGAACGAAAAATTGCTTACGCACAACTTGGGCGACGCAATATATTGCTGAGCAAGTACGTTCTTTTGCTCTCTAGCTTTTGTATGCTTACGCATAACTTGGTTGGGCCTATATATCGAAATTTTATTAAAAGTCAGTTACAAATGTATGTTTAAGACAGGATTTATTTATTAAGCGAGGTTTGTATTGAAATTGACCCCTATTTTCAATCATAAAGCATGGATAAATTTACCAACTTAAAAAAAATATTTTTTTATGATTTTAGTTGGCAATCTTTTTCGACAAAAACAAATAATTTTTAATTTGTCACTTCATTCGAATCGATTTATATTGAAATTTTTTTTCATGCTTACTTCGTTTTTAATTAAGTATGGAAAAGTGTGTTTTTGAACTTTTGTATACTTTTCGTTGACTTCTCTCTGAAACTTTTGTATGCTTACGCATAACTTGTTTGAGCCTTAAAGGCTCAACCAAGCTATGCGTAAGCATACAAAATCTAGAGAGCAAAAGAACGTACTTGCTCAGCAATATATTGCGTCGCCCAAGTTGTGCGTAAGCAATTTTTCGTTCAGTTTCTCAATTTTCGTTTACTTTTCAAAACTTGAGTGTGAGCGCTCGACACCGTATATTGCTAAGCAGAAAAGGGTTGCAACCTGTTTAATAAATAATTTAAATTTTGATTTCTAACACTTATGTATCGAAATTTTATTAAAAATTAGTAAAAAATGCATGTTTCAGACATGATTTATTTATTAAGCGAGGTTGTATTGAAATTGACCGCTATATACAATCATAAAGCATGGATGAATTTACCAACTTAAAAAAAATATTTTTTATAATTTTAGTTGGCAATCTTTTTTGACAAAAAGAAATTATTTTTTATTTGTCATTTCATTCGAATCGATTTATATTGAATTTTTTTTTCATGCTTACTTCGTTTTTAATTAAGTATGGAAAAGTGAGTTTTTGAACTTTTGTATACTTTTCGTTGACTTCTCTCTGAAACTTTTGTATACTTACGCATAACTTGTTTGAGCCTTAAGGCTCAACCAAGTTATGCGTAAGCATACAAAAGCTAGAGAGCAAAAGAACGTACTTTCTCAGTAATATCTTGCGTCGCCCATGTTGTGCGTAAGCAATTTTTCGTTCAGTTTCTCAATTTTCGTTTACTTTTCAAAACTTGAGTGTGAGCGCTCGACACCGTATATTGCTAAGCAGAAAAGGGTTGCAACCTGACGAGCGTTTGCATTCGTTACGGCTGTTTTGGCATTTAACCCAAAATAAAACGTTGTAGAACACGTCGACTTGATCAACTGAAAACCGAAAAAAATACATGTAAATTACTTTTTCATCCCTAACAAAGACAATAAAATAATAATTATATGTTAACTTGCACTAATTGATAAAAATGCAACAAAACTTGATGTAAACATACTCTACACAGTTGTTGCTGACGAGTTGAGACGGTAAAAGTTCGGTTCTTACGGAACAAAGCGTCTAGTCAAACGTTTCGTTCAGTTTCGATCAAATACGTTAGACTATTTTGGTTAATAACATTGTTTCACGTATGCTTGAATTTACTCGTTACGTCTCGTCTCGTCTATTTTGGTTGGCCCTTAACTTGTTTGAGCCTTAAATCTTTTAGGTAATTGTTTTTGGACGAGATAACAATAAATTTTATGTTTACTTCGTTGCTCTTTCTGCCTTGTGAAAATAAAACATTTTTCAGAAAACAATAAAAACGCACGTATTTTTTTCAAAAATTCCCTCATAAATTTATGATTAATATTTATGTGCCAGAAACTGGACTGAGGAATATTTTATACACAATTAGTTTTTGAAAGAACAATTTTTTTGATTAATATAGAATTATTTTTATTTAGCAAATGAAGAAAAATAATCTACTTAACTTATTAAGTATTAACTTAATTCTTGTTGAACTACTTATAAAGTTCGCACAGTTTCATTTTCTGATTTTTAATGTAGTTTTTAATTCCAGCATAAAACGATTCAGTTGTAATTTAGATTTAAATTTTTAATTTCAGTAAAGAATTGGTTACAAAATTCGGTATTTTTTTTTTTTGTGGCAAAAAGAAATATATAATTTGTGATATATAGGCTTTGTTACCGATATAATTTTCGTCTTTTTTGTCAAAATATTTTTGGAAGATAAATATAAAATATAGAAATTTTGATTTCCCGAACATCGACGCAAAAGTTATAGGAACTCTTAAAACTATTTCTGCATCATTTTTTTTTTTGGCTGGGAGAAATCACCATGGTGCGATTTTGGTTTTCCTGCAATATTTTTTGCCAAAAAATCAGGTTTTTTGCATATATATTTTTTTATAAGCAAAAATGTACAAAGTTTGATGGTACAAAAATATTTTGAATATTTTTTCTTTACAAACTCTTTTGAGAACCCGAATAACCCGAATATATCATCATTTTCGAAAATATATTTTTTAAAACACCAATAAAATTATGCAGAAATTGTTTCTAACAGTTCCTCTAACTTCTGAGTCGGTGTTCGGCTGGCTTTTTTTTTCCATACAAAATCGATTCAGTTTAAAATAAAAATTCTTGAAAAGCTCAAAAGATCACTTAAGAATAATTTAATATTTTCAAGACCTTTCTTCTGAGCCAAGTTCTGAACAAAAATACAACTTTTTGATTTATGCCCACACTAAATGGTTCAAATTTAGATATTTTCTAATGTTTAAAATGATTTTTTAAGTAAGTTCTACACGAATGTTTTTTTTTTTTTTGTTCAGAGACCTCCCATAGTTTTTGATAAGGACTATTTTTACTTAATAAAACATGAAGTTTCAAGACTTTGTTCGTTATGGTTATTTAAAGAAACAGCTGCAAAATTATTAGAAAGAAATAGATGAGAAGGAAGGTGTGCGTTCAAGAAGTGGAAGAGACAAAAATAGTTTTAGACGAAACATGTCATATAGAACTATTTTCCATCAGTCCATCTTTAAGCTATTATACTCGTGGAATGAATATTCGGGTTTTTACATAATCTTTCACTGCAAATAAAAAAATTTGTAGGCTGCTTAACAAAGCGTTTGTTCAATAAAATCAATAAGTCAATAAGTCAGAATGATTTTATCCTAAGATTAACCATTATGACTATGTTGCAATTAAAACATTTAGTTGATATTATTTATTAAACTAGAATGGAAGACCGTCATACAACGAGTCGTATCTTAATATATAAAAGACAAGCCTCCTGCTGCGTGCTCTATATCGCTCAAACAATTATAGTTGTTATTGCTATGCATAGGCTGAACATGTTAGCCTGTCCCAGAACCTCTTTCGCTATTACAGTGCTTTTTATATGAAGAAATAGTTAACCTAAAAGTATGCACACAAAATTTATTTGATATATATCAGTAAGAACACATTGACGAAGACTGGAACAAAATATTGTCACTTGAGGTGAATAAAAAATGTCATATCGTCTGCTACTTAATTATTTTGAATACAACCCGTCGCATAGTGCTTTGTTCCATAGGCAAAATTAAAATAAAATAAAGTGCTTAGAATATTTAAGTAATATAGATTTTTGTAGAGCTAACAAAGTACCTTAAATAAATTCGTTAATAGAATTTATCATCTCGTCTTTTTGTTAACAATAGAGGGCGCTAAAGTCAGAAAACGTTTGAGGTAAGACTGTTGAACAGAAAAACTGTTTTTACTGTGTGACAAATTTTTTTTTTTTAATTTCATTTTTTATTGTATTGCTTTGAAACTTAACAGTTTTGTTCATAATTATAGGTACAAAAAACCAAAAATAATTGTTTGTAAATATTTTACATAGAAAAGTTGCTTGTGCCATCAAAAACTTTTGCCATTTTTTGTTTGGAATTCCCAAAATGCAAAAGTTTGATAAAGTGAAAATTTTTTTTTGGAAGAAAAGGTAATTTTTTATTTTTGATTTTAGTACACTTGAAAGGGCTTAAATGGAAAATGTAAACAAGTTTTAGATTTTTCACCCAGAAATGTAAAAATGATATGAGTTTTTTGAGATATATTTCCTAAGTTTCAGAAAAAGTAGCAAAGACCTAAGTTTATGGTACTGCCAAAATTTAAAAAAATAAGTTTATACAATTTTTTGATTTTTATTACTATTAAAAATGAATCAAATTTTGATGTAGTGTATAATTTTTATAAAATAGTGACAAAAACTTACCAAAAATTGAAAGAATATATTTATTTTTTTTTTGGCGGAAACCCTAAAGTTTTGCAAACTTTGAAAAATTAAAAAATTATATAAATAAAAAGTAGGCGATTTTTTATTTTTTATTTATATACTTTGTTAACAAATCTAACCATTAGTAAAAAAAAAATTTAAGATTTTTAACCGGTAGTTTGAAATTTTGTATTTTTTGAAAACATCTATATTTTTTAGTTTTACAAAGACCAAAAATATGATTATATAATTTTTTTCCAAGTAAAGGGCTCCAGCGACGTTCAATGTTCAATTCAATTTTTCAAAGTTGTGCAATTTTATTGACTGTAGGTCTGTTTAAGAACTTTTTAAGAGTTAAAAATATAAAGTAATTTTTACTGGGAGAGTAAGAATGATTTTACTCTCTCATTAAAAAATCTCATTAAAAAGTAAACGAACGACATCTAGTAAAAAGTATCAAGTAATCAACATTTGTTTGTAAACAGCTGATTCATATTTTCCTTTTTGCTTTTCGTTTAATTGGTTTTCCTATGTTTCAACTCATTTCCTCCGTGAATACTTGTTATTTACATTTTGCTATTTTCCGTTATTTTGTATATTTTAGCAAAAGATGAGAGCGTGTTTATTTCAGTTTATCGTGATTATTTTTTTATAGTTTGCGATTGTTTTGAAGTTTTCACCATATTTGTATCAATAATATTTGAATTAATTGTGCAATTTTTTTTTTAAACTTAATATTTTTTTAAACTATGTTTATTCTAGGCTCTGTTTGTCTGAAGAAGCCTTAGAAGTCAGTCATAAAAATATAAGGAATGTGCGATTAACCCAAACAAGAAAAACGACGAGAGAAAATACAAATAGAGATTTAATGGCTCATTTGTTATTAATGTCGGATCCGGAACTATCGTCACTTAGGTCTACAAAACACATAAAAAAAAAATTATGAATTCAAAGAAATTGAGAAACACATTTTCAAAAAAAAAACATCATAAATTACAATTAAAATTAATTATCTTATTTGTTGAGTAAATTTAGAAACAAATATATTTATGACCCTTTTTAAAGAAAATATTAAATTATTTGCAAATGTAGCTAAAATTTAGTTTTTGGTAAAAATGATATATGGGAGATGGTCATGTCCTTGTATCGAATGAAGCGAAATTTTCCAGAGAGCCCAAAAATATAGTTTTATAAGTTGTTATAAGTTTTCAGTGCATTCTGATCACTAATGTAGTTACAATTTAGTTTTCGAGAAACATTATATATGGGAGGTAGTCATGTCCTTGCACCGAATGAAACAAAATTAACCACTAAGCTAAAAGAAATATTCTAACAGATAGTTACCAACTTTGGATTTATTCTATATACAATTATAGTTAAAATTAAACTTTTAAATTTAAAGGTGTATGGGAGGTAGTCATGTCCTTGCACCGATTTTTCCGAAACTTCAAATTTTTCTTAATTAACATATTTTGAACCAGCACACCAAATTTAATTTTTCTGCCATAACTTCTCTTATTTTGCCGATTCACTATATGGGGACAAAGCACTGTGCGTCGTACGGACGTCGGACGGGCTTCTATACTAGTTTAAAATAATTGAGTAGCAGACGATATGCCAACATTATTACATTCACCTCAAATGTTGTAATGTTCCAGTCGTCGTCAATGCGTCCTTTCTGGTAAATAACAAATAAATTTTGTGTGTATACGTTAAGGCTGATGATTATTTCATTTTCATTATTTTATATAGAAAGCACTGTAATAGCACTGTAAATGAACAGTTTGAGCGATATTACGTAGCAGGAATTATTTAAAAAGCATAGCAATAACAACTATGAACAGTTTGAGTAGTTTAGGGTACGGAGCATGACGCTTGTCTTTTATATATTAAGGTTTAAGAATTTTCTAAACCAAAACTTATGCTATATTTCAAAAATTTGGCAAATCCAGAAAAAGTAAACCTAAACCTTCAAAAATAAAACTGCTTCAAGGTCAATAAAAATACCTGACACGTTAAGAATATTGCTTTTCCTGCAGTAAAAGCATTTTGCAAAAACATATTGTATTCTTAAATTTTAACTGATTTTATTATATGTATTTTTTAATCTGTAGAAAGTTAAAAAATTTAATGTTTTTGATGTTTGTAATTTGGTATTTCGTGATTTAAATATCAGTTATATAACATAACAGTTTTATAATATTCACAATTCAAACATTTTTATTAAAAAATCATATAACAAAATTTTTAAAAAATCATTTTCTATAGAAAATATATTATAAAAAAATTATTCAAGAGTGAAACGTGAGTGACAATATTTTTGATAAGTTAGATTATTTTGGAAAGTAATTGGCTGGCACATATTATGTTTCGTATTTACTTTCTATATAAAATCAGTGAATTTTGAATTTTTTAAATCAAGCAGACGCAAATTTTTTTCCTTCCAAAGGAATATGAAGGAGTGAAACGTGAGTGACATTTAATTTTTTTTGCTTTTATTTTTGTATTAAAAATGAAGGAAGATAACTAAAATATCAAGAAAAAGTGAAAGCTGACCCTTAAAGAGCGTATGAAAAATATATAGAGAAAAATTATAGTTGAATCTGGATTCAAGAAAATAAACTTTACAAAGATTAAAAATATCTAATGAAATCATTTCTTTAAGCCGTTGGCATCGACGTAATTGCTAATAGGACAGACATATACATACTTGGCACGGTCTTTGATTTTTAATGAGCGTTAGGATCAACGAATTAGGCTAAGTGATAAAAAAATATATAAAAAATAGGAATAAATTTTGTTTAAATGTTATAGTTCTGAAATAGTTTTTGTGTAATTTTTATATTATGAATTATTTTTTAACTTTATTATGCTTTACATAATCCTTTTTTAATAAAAATTTTTTTTATTTTTTGTATAAAAATGTCCTTAATGTTAAAAAAATTATTTTTACAAAATATGCTTAATAAAGTTCACCAGATTAACCACGATGCTACAAAAAGATGATTAAAATTGTTTGAAACGTGAGTGCCACTGACGTGAAACGTGAGTGACAAAATCAGTATGTGAAAAAATCTTGAAATTCTGAGAAAAAACATCAATTTTTTCCTGCAGTTTAAATTTCTACTCAATTTCGTTACGGAAAACTACTTTATGCCTTATATTTACTCAAACAATTCGCAGATTTAAAGGAATTTGTAAGAAGAACACTATTTAATGATAGTTTTTTTGAAATGGGTACATATCTGTGTTGATAAGGAATAATCGCTGTTTTTCCTTGTCGACACAGATATATATTAAACTTTTATCATGCCCTTATAAAAGTGAGCCTAAGTCTAATTATACCCATATAATTTTGTGTTAAAAGCTTTTATGTTTAATAGAGAAAAATGCATGTTTACTGCTATGACTGAAACGTGAGTGACACTGAATTTGCCGAATAGAAATTTTCTCTTTTTCAAATAAAATTTTCTTCAATTAGAATAAATTTTCACATTTTAGAAGAATTATTTCTTGTGAGAAATGGATATATTTCATGTCTCTAATAATGATAAGTATTTTTCTTGCACAAAAAAATTGTCATTTATGGAGTAAAATTTATTAAAAAATTAAAAATTTCCTCTTAATTTTGATAAAAAGTTCACTACGCTAAGTATATTCTTCAATAAAAACAAATCTTCTCACAAAATTAACAAGTCTTCTTCTTTTAGGCATACTTTGCCTAAACTGCAATAATTTAAAGAAAATTGCACTCTTGGCTCCAAAATTTATGTAGCTGACTTAAATTCATATTGCTTATGACAAACGAAAAATCTACTGTAACTTTATGAAAACTAAATCATTTCGTCTCTAAATAACAAAAAAATGAAGATATTGTGGGGTGTTTTTTCTCCTCTCTACAAGCATGCTTATGGCTTATATAACTAAGCCGACAGTTGGTAAAATACAAACTAAATGGATTTTTTTCTACTTCATAGCGATTATGGGTTTGCAGAAATTTAACGGTAATTTAATATTTTACTGTTTAAAATAAAGCATACTAACATATACTATAGGCAAAACATAGAGAAGATATGAATAAAAATAAGTGCAGAATAAGAGTTTCCGCAAACATTAAAAACTGTCTGACTATCTGACTGACTGTCAAATTGTCGATCAATTTTACAGCTAGATTTAACAATAGCTAAAGATAACTTTGAGTCATTTACTTGCCACTCCATAGAAGTGAACGATTTGGCTTATTGACATTCCAGTCAAAATACTCACAGTTATTTACATGCTTTTCTTGCTTTTGCAGTAATATTCCACTTATATTGCTTTGTTTTGTTTTGTTTTGTTTTGTTTTGTTGTTTTATTGCTTTTGCTATTTCACTGCAGCCAAACGCTTATGTAAATGATTTCCATGCCATTGCATTCAAGTCAGGCCAACAAAGCAAGTTAAAGAATTTTTTGCATTTCAGCTGTTATAATGTTCGTTCGTCGTTGTCATAACGTTAAATAACAATTGTTGTTGGCACGTTGCTAGGAAATGCAACCTAAAGAAATGCCGATATTTTGCTGCTTGTTCTAATGACAGAAAGTTATGAACAACCACAAATCTGCAGCTTTTTGTGGCTTCCTCGTGTTTTGTTTTTTTGTTTGTTTTGCGATTGTATGAAAATGTTTATATTTTTATATAAGCCCTACAATTTTTAGACTTTTAAACATAAATAGAAACAGTTTGCTGCAAGTTTGCTTGCGTGAAATAAACTTGGAAATGTATTTGTTGTAATTTGAAAGCCGAATACTTTTGAACAGAGAAAATGCAGTGCCTAAAAACGAGTTTTATAATATAATCACCAGGGCGTATGATTAACTTTAATTAATTGTGAATCCTATTAAACATAGCGTATGCGTAACATTTAATTGGTTTCACTAAACATTCTTTATTGCTTAGTTTGTTTTCTCTTTCGCTTTTTCTTTTGCCACTTTATGTGCTGCTGACAATTTTTTTTATCAGGTGCTGCTCGGGTTTTTATCTTAACTGCATTTAATCAACATACTCTAGACGAAGACGCATAAAATCAAAAACAATTAAGTTGTTAATTGTTGTCAACAAATGACAAGCCAACGCGAGTTGGTAAATATGTACATAATTATACAAACATACATAGATAGATGCAAGCATTAGTGCTTTGTATAAAAAAAAAAAAATTGTGAAAAAACGTCGCGTAGTTTTTGTCATCCATTTAGTTGGCGCATCAACGACAACGACACACGTGTCAGCTAAGCGATAATGATTATTCAGACGTTTTAATAAGAATAGTAATTAACTTTTTATATGATCTTGAATTGATGCGCACTTAATTGCTATTCTAGGGAAGAATATGTAGAGGCAATAAGATGAGCCATTTTGCATGATTGTACAGTAAAAGTAAAAATATTTTACGCTTAATAATTTGTTTTCTTTACTACACAGCTATAGCTGCACTTAGAATGCAAAAATGTCCTTTGTGCTAAAAATAAGTTTTATTTAAAAGTTTTCAGCAGGGTTATGGTTTTTATCGAAAAAGGCACATATTAGCTGTTATTTTTAACTTTTATATTTTTCGACAAAAATAACAGTTATTTTTTCCCTTTTCGTCGGGAAAAAATAACAGTTACTTTTTACTTTTATTTAATCGGTAAAAAATAACAGTTATTTTCTGCCTTTTATTTTTTCGGTCAAAAATATCAGGCAATATGTGTTTTTTCAAAGGCTGTTTTACCGACCAAAAAACTATTGAGACCATTATTTTCGTCTCACAAGTGCGTCTCGGTGCGCACAAGTTACATATGGTATCAATAGTTTTTTAATTGGTCAAGCGGCTTTTCAAAAAAACAAAAAGTGCCTGATATTTTTGACCGAAAAAATAAAAGTCAGTAAATAACTGTTATTTTTTAACTTTTTTAACTATAAAATAAAAGTCAAAATTAACCGTTATTTTTGTCCGAAAAATAAAATGCCAAAAATAACAGTTAATTTTTAACTTTTATAGAATTCGTGTAGCTGAGGCCATTTGTATCATAATGAAAAAGATTCATATTTGAAAAAGTCTTTCGACAAGTTTTTCATTGTGTCTTTTTCACTTAAAAATTGAAAAATAACAGTTATTTTCGATCCCTGATAAAAAGGCATCATATATAGAGAAAAATGATATATACTTTGCAACATAGAGTGCTTTTCTCTAAATGCGATCTTAAAAATTCTCTAAAAATGATGAAAAGTTTCTATGAAAAAGAGAAATATATAAAAATACTAGCTGGTACTCGGCGTGTTGCTGCCGTCCTTGTCCAATGTCTGCCCAGTTTGCCAATAGAAATTCATCAACAAATAGTAACTCCACTCTGAGTTTCATTATTCTGTGGCCGTTATTACAAAAGCTATTAAATATAAAAAATTTGAGCAGTAGGATATCATCCAAATAGTTATTCCAAACCGAGTTTCTTTATTATGTGACTATTATTTCCAAAGCGATTGATTTTAAAAAAAAATGTGTGTTATATAGGCGGATCCACGCCCCGTTTTCCAAAGCCCGTGTCTGTTTTATATTTGAAAGATCTGGCCCATCAGTTACTTCATAATAAGTTTCAATGTTATACGACATGATACTTCTAAATATACGCAATTTTAAAAAATTGAATTTTATGGGCGGTACCATGCCACCCTTTCCAAAGATCGCTCAAATTTCACAGTCGAAGGTCAAGACTCAATAGTAAGCTCGTACCGAGTTTATAGATGTATGATTTATACACAAAATTAATGCGGAAATTGTGTGCTCTTGAAAAAATGCCACGCCTCTCGGGCGTAGGAGGGTGAAAAATACTTTACGACCTATTCTCATACCTACCAAATGTACAAACAAAATTTCATTAAAATCGGTCCAGCCGTTTCGGAGCAGTTCAAACACAAACACCGTGACACGAGATTTTTATATATTAGATATCGTTTTTAGAGAAAATATTTGTTTTTATTGAAGAAAATCACCCCTATCCTTGAACCCGCGTCGAATAAATATCGTCGACGAGAACTCACTTTCACCAACAGTTCGTCGTCGAACAGAATTTCGACGATAGTTTTCACTTCCGAAAATAGAGTTTCACTCTATTTTTGAAAACGCGAGACCAAACTGCTTTATCGGTACTCTCAATTGTCTGCAGCCTGTCAAAAATACTTTAAAATAAATTTTTATTTAAAACAAATTGTACAGAAGAAATTTTGAATAAATCAAGAATCATGATATAATTACTCCAATGTAGTATTGACGTTTCTGTTGGAAACGGACGTTTGTCAAAAAATATAACAAGAAAGAAAGCGCTCACCATCCGTCATAGCATACAATTAATTTTCACTGGTCACATTCAGCGTACCCAACAGTTGCCAACTGTTAAGTCAAAACCTGATGCACATAAATATAAAGTTTGAATGCATTAAAATGCATTTAAAAATAGAAAATTTTTAATTTGTCGGTAAAATTTCCATTCGTATTTGATACAAAGCTTGATATTTCATAAACTTGACAATTTTTCTGAAACTTCAATACCGATAATAGCGCTTCCCGATGTGTTGCTGTCACAACAGTTGACACAGCTAAATGTGGCCAACGAATATAACAACGAAGAGCTGTTTTTGACAAGGGTTCGTTTACTTGTAGCTGAGACAATCAACATTTGTCAATACTACCTGGTAAAATTATTCTATCATGATCAAGAATCAAGACAATTGAGCATCCAGCACAGCAAATATGTCTACATATTCTGTGGCTATAAAGCAAAGGATGTTATGAAGCGCGCATTCGTTGCATTCTTATTTGCACCGTTGCAAAGCTTATTGCTGTAGGTGGCATCTGGGTATATTCCTCCACAGCTGTTGTTTTCGTTCGGTCAGCTAAGATACGACTCCACGAATCCAAGAAAGACCTCCTCGAATATTTGTCTATAGCTTTAAATGCTGCGATCGTTGCTGTATCATTCAGCTGGGCCCTGTTATTTGATGAAAGATGTTACCAAGTGCAAATGTGCAAATGTGTTAAGTAGTGCTAGATATGCTATGGCCATCGCTTAAGGCTTCGAAAGATAAGATGTCATGAGCAATAAGTCTGGGTTCATTTGTGTTAATGTTTCAATACGTTGTTATGTTAGAGAACAAAGCTTAGAACATCCACAAAAGGTGGTATTGCATAGTGAAGTGGAGAGTTGGAGTTTGTAGATTGATATTACTTAAGATTGGTCATGTTGCAGCAAGAAGTACCAAGAAAAGTTATAGAAGGTATAGAATATACCTGCTTCATCTCAACACCCCTTTAAATTTGATATTTTTTATTAAATTTGAATACCATTATATTTTCTGGAAATTACAAGACTTACCTAAAGTCCTTACAAAAGTAAGATAAAGCATGTATTCAAATAATTCAGTCACTACTTATTTCAAAAAAGACGCTTATTTTCACATTCTTTGTTTCTTAATTATCCATTTGGAATAACCTCGTGTAATGCCTCTTACCATCGTTTGAACCATCAAATATCTGCTTTTTATAAATATGCTAATGTAACATAACATTTGACCTATGATTATTGGAGAGAAATTTATCGTAAACTTCTACTTCCTCAATATTCAGGTGAAATGAATCCGCTTCAAAAATTTTATCCACAAAAATTTTGTATTTTTGCTCGACGACGTTTGTTCAATAATTGAGTGAGGAATCACTACAGGTTTTTAACTTCAAATTCAACCTTTTCCATTTCAAATTAAACTTTTTCCAAATCAAATTAAACTTTTCCATTTCAAAAAAAACTTTTTCCATTTCAAATAAAACTTTTTCCATTTCAAATTAAACCTTTTCCATTGCAAAAAAAACTTTTTCCAAATCAAATTAAACTTTTTCCATTTCAAATTAAACCTCAGCCAAGAATGAGATTTTTTTTTAGATTTTTATTGAATTATTAACATGTAATCGAAAAGTATTACATATTTCTTGTATAAATAGCTGTTTGAATAAACTATATAAAAACTAATAACACTAGTTTACACTGGCTAGTTTACACCACATTTTCAATAGAAATGGTAAATCAAAATTACATTTTTTAAAAACCAAAAAAACACTGTAATACATAATTCAACCGACGTTTATCACTATCACTTAGACTTTTAAGAACTTTGCCATTCACTTCACCCCACATGTCTTCAATACTAACACGGTTTTCATAAAATCTCCGTGTTTAAAAGTTTAAAAGTTTTTTTTTAATGTTTTGATTTAATTTTTAAAATTTTTACAAGAAATATCGACAAAAAACAAAATTAAAGTAAGTACAAAATTTTAAGTAAATATATAAATTATTGAAGTAAATATTTACAAGGGTACCCCTGCAGCAGCTGAAGGTAGTTGCATGTACATATGCGTGTAATAATTATAACATTCTGTGGATGTAACAGTCGTTATAGATTCCTTGATAATGTTCTAATATTCCTTAAATCAGCGCGTGCATCAGGATTAGCTAGCATATTACTTGCAATTAACTTCACTTTTGAAAAAACTTCTTTGATGGGATTGATCTAGTACTAACTAGTGATATTAGTTTTAATATATTTTATTCAAACAGCTATTTACACAAGAAATATGTAATACTTTTCGATTACATATTAATAATTCAATAAAAATCTAAAATAAATCTTTTTCTTGGCTGAGGTTTAATTTGAAATGGAAAAAGTTCAATTTGAAATGGAAAAAGTTTTTTTTGAAATGGAAAAAGTTTAATTTGAAATAGAAAAAGTTTTATTTGAAATGAAAAAAGTTTTTTTTGAAATGGAAAAGTTTAATTTGATTTGGAAAAAGTTTAATTTGAAATGGAAAAGATTGAATTTGAAGTTAAAAACCTGTATCGATAAAACAGTTCATTCGGCGTCGAAATTTTATTTTTCAAAAATAGGAAATATTTGTTTCGACGCTGTTTTGAGAGCGAGGGTTCAAAGATAAGGGTGAATACTTCTCATAGTGAATTTTTTTTCAAAATGTAGAAAAAATTTTTCATTTTCCATAAATTTTTCTCTTTAAATGAGATTTTTTTTTAGCGAGAAAAATATTTATCATTATAAGAGACATTGAAATATTCCCATTCTCTAGAAGTGAAGAAATTTTTTTTCGAACATGTGAAAAATTTATTCTAAATGAAGAAAATTTTATTTGAAAAATAGAAAATTACTATTATCGAAAAAAGAGAAATTTTTTACAAAACAAAGATATGTGATTTTTCTGAGTGTAATGTAATGTTTGTTAATGTAAGCAAATCTATCTACACAGTTGTAAATAAATACTTAATCTTTCAATTGAGAGACTCGATCGCGAGAGAGTTTAAGAATTAAGAGAGCTTTAATTGCATTTGTGTGAATTTTAAAATATTTACGATTGATCATGTAATAGCAAATAGCAATCAATGATTTACTTAAAACATCATAAGTATTAGCTAGAAGAAAGCATACAAATAAGTGAAATGTGGTATTTACAGAAAAAACAGCAAAACCTGCACAACAAATTACCACAAAATAAACATAAATTCCATTTTCAGCAACAAGTCTTCACGCATGTTACTTCGTAATGTAGATATTTAAAATTCTAAGCTGGCAGCCAAATAAACAGTTTTTGGGCTATCAAACTTAAAAATATGCTAACAATAAAGCAATCAAACGCACATTGCGCTCAGCACAACTAAACGTTCTTGAGAGGAGCGGCCGCAGCGTTTAGTATTCAATGTGTACAGCGCTCTACGTTGAATGAACTCAAGAATTTGCAAAATTCTTTAAAAGGTAATAAGAGGCGACACCAAGACGAGCCAAAGTCAAGCCCAACCAAACCAAGACGACAGCTCAGCACGTTGTAAGCACGTTTTACAAAAAGTCACAAAATGTTTTCAAATAAAAATTCTGTCACTTTTAAAATAATCAAAATTGAAATGAAAATGAAATGGAAATAATTTTGAAATAAAGATAAGCGGTATTTTGTGTACTACTTTTTTTATAGCAATTAAAATATATTTACATAAAACAAACACAATAATTGTTGCCAATTTTAAAGTTGCTATCAACTTAATTGTTACATGACATAAGTTTAGACGTAAGTGTACGCCTTACGATTGACACGCTTAGGCCTGAAAAACAAAAACAACAACGACAATCAAAGAGGAAAAACTATAATGACAAAAATGTTTTTGAAGAACCTGCTTTAGCTAGTTTTCCACACGCATTACAGTGCTTATTATGTCAGTAAAAGAGAAAAACATGATGCAATATTAACGATAAAATGTTGTTGTTGTTTAAAGGTGAGGAGAAAAAACAAAGAAGAAACAAAGTGCAAAAGCATTGAATGTAAATTGTCAGAGCTCATGGCACATATTAGCTGAATGGCTATAAAAATGATTGTTTTAAATAGAGTGCCGATTTTGGTAAAAAAAAAAACTAAAAAAAAAACAGAAATTTAATTATAATAAATATCAGAAAATTCACCACAAGAATTTGAAATATTTTAAAATTTTAAAATTTAGCATTTTCATGTTTTTAGTTAGAAACAATTTAAGGGTAATATTCGAACTACACTGATAAATATAAATGTTTATGGCTGAAAAATTATTGATTTCTTTTGGATATTTGAAAGGCCTTTATTATAAATTTAATTCAAGAAAGGCGATCAAAAACTGGGGAGGGAATCAAAATTTCTCTAATGCAAAATTATTTTGTAACAAAATTCCTCTTATCAAAATACGCCTTTTAGTTTTTTTCATTTTTTCTAAATCATCTTCACAAAGTTTTTTTTAATAAAAGCACCCGCTATAATATTCCCCTTCACAAAATTCACCATTACAAAATTGTAAAAAAAAAAATTAAAATCCGTCAGATTGACCTTAAAATTCAATACAATATTCTTGATATTTACCCCGCCCTTACATAGCAAAACATAAAGATAATAATAAAAACAGTGAATCAAAATCGAATTGGTTTTTGACTCCATTTAGAAATTTCTTATAGTGGTGACACCATGAGTACCTGCTCCGGGCGACACCAAGCCCAGAAGCTTATTCTATCGAAATAATATATTTTTAATGAAAGGTCTTCAAGACACTTTTCCAAAGAAGGATTTTCATGAAACAGATTTTGAAAATCGAATGGAAATTATGAATTATAAAATATTTTCCACCAGTTTTGGAAGCCAATTGGAGTTATTTTTTCCGAGGGACACCGGAAATTTCAACAGTTATTTAGGTGGTGAGGGACTCAACTCAAAATGTAAGAAACAAGTCGTAACAAGACAGTACAACGGGTGCTTTCAAGACATTATTACCGTACCGTAGAGGTTGAACAGCGTAAAAACGATAATTTTGTTCTACTTCGGAGTGATGGCATGAGTTAGAAAATTGTATTTTTATTCGGGTAGAGATAAAATTTTGGCAACGGACAAGACTTCGTTTACACTGAAAACAATTTTTGAGAAAAAAGTGGCTCTTCATTCAACTTTTCTAAGGCCCATTTACAAAACAAACGACGTTGCGGTAAGTTGCACGGCTTCAGTTGGTGCATTATAGTTGTACGCACTTTTGTATGGTTTCATGCCGAGATCCTTACTTTAAATGTTCCAGGTGGTCGAATAACACAAGCCTAATTATTGACAACACTGACCGATACAGCAGTTTGGTGGGTCGAAATTTTACTGAGCATTTTTGGCTTTGTCACATGTTACTAATCACGAGTGAGGTATGGATTATTTTGGACTTATTGGACTTATTTTAAAACCTCAACTTTGTGAACGAATAACTCATCAGATTTGAAAATGATTTTTTTTATTTAAATTTTATAATAAAAAACATTCATTTTAAAATAAGTCCACGTCCTTCAAAGTAGATTTCAGTTTAATTTCATTTTGATATGGTTTTTTTAAAAAAAACATTATATTTTTAATAAATCTTTAAAAATGTACCACTGAATGCAATTTTTTATTAATTATTATACCCTAAACCTGAAAGGTGAGGGTATATTAACTTTGTGCAAACGTTTGTAACGCATAGAACGAAGCGAGTCCGGTATAGAAAAGTATATATATTATTGATCAGCGTCACCACGTGAGTCGAGCTATCTATGTCCGTCCGTCTGTGTGTTGTCCGTAAACACAGGATAGGAAGAAGGAGTCGAAATAATTGGATGAAACTTGGTACGCATGGTCACATAGACCCAAGGATCTGCACTATTGAATATTTTTGGAATCCGCCCACGGCCACGCCTACCTCCCATACAACGCAAAAATTTAAAACTGCATAACTCAGCTCGTAATAAGCCTACAACAATAAAATTTGGTACGTGTATGTTTTATATCAACACAAAGATGTCTTTGAAAAATGGATGTCATCCGCTCAAGGACACGCCCACCTTCCATACAACCCAAAAATTGAAAACGCAATACATAAGCCTCTGTTTAACCTTAAGAGCTAAAATTTGGCACATATGTTTTTTATATTAAAACAAAGATGGTTTTGAAAAATGGACATCATCCGCCTACGGACACGCCTACCTCCCATGCAACGCGAAAATTAAAAATTGCATAACTTAGCTTATAATAAGCCACCAACAATAAAATTTGATATATATGTGTTTATACAAACACAAAGATGTCTTCGAAAAATGGACGTCATCCGCTCACGGACACGCCCACCTCCCATACAACCCAAAAATTGAAAACGCAATAAATAAGCCTGTGTTTAACCTAAAGAGCTAAAATTTGGCACGTAAGTTTTTTATGACAAGACAAAGATGATTTTGAAAAATGGACGTCATCCGAAAACGAACACGCCTACCCCCCTTACAACCCAAAAAGTTTAAAACTCAATAAATAAGGTTATGTTTGTCATAGAGAAATTATATTTGGTATGTATGTATTTCATACCAAAACTAAGATGTGTTCCAAAATTGGGAGTAATCCGTCCATGAAAACGCCCACCTCCCATAGCGAAAGCTACAATAAAGGCATCAACTGTGAGCTACAGGAATAAAACTTGGTATGTTTAAATTTTTCATCAACATTTAAATGCATATAAAGTATAGACTTCATCCGCCCACGGAGACGATCATTTACAATAAAAATTTTTTGTTTTTGAAAAGTAGGTTTTGGGTATTTCATAGTCGGCCTAGACCGACTTTAGACTTTCTTTACTTGTTTTTTAATTCAAAATTTTGAATTTCACCCTGCATTAATGTGCTTTAATAGATATTGTGTTAGATACCAGATGTTAAGCACAAAAGTAAAAATTACTTGAATACTCACTTTGACAAGTTAATTTTTCAAATTAAAAAACAAAAAATATTTTGCATAATTCTTATCTCTTCATACATTTTTACATTAAACCATATTAATGAGAGGTAATTAAGCAAATTTTGAATTAAAACAAAATTTATAAAAAATTGCAGGGAGTGGTACTTTTTTAAAATCTATCAAATATAAAATTTTTTTTCAAGAAAATCATAACAAACCGAATTTAAGCCGAAATCCACTTTTAAGGACGTGGACTTTTGTTAAAATTAATGTTTTTTATTATGAAATTTAAATAAAAAAAATTATTTTCATATCTGATGAGTTATTCATTCACAAAGTTCAGGTTTTTAAATTAGAAGAAGATTTTTATGATTTTTCCTGCTAAAAATAAAAAAAAACTCGCGTGTAGCAACGTACACGTGGCAGAAGTGAAACTTCTTTAACAGTAAGAAATAAGAGAGATTTTAATGTGAAATAGAGAGAGAAAGTATCTGAAAAGAAATTCAATCAATACGAAATGGAATAATAATTTGTTGATTCAATATTTGCATCCAGGGACCGTACCGAATACGGTTTTTGTCGAAAGTGTCACATATTAACTTTTATCTCTTAATTTTTATTTTTTTCGACAAAAATAACAGTTTTTTGTGCCTTATAGTTTTTTTGGGCAAAAATAACGGTTATTTTCTGCCGTTTATTTTTCGGTCAAAAATATCAGGTAATTTATATTTGCTCAAGTCATTTTACCGATAAAAAAATTATTATGATATTATTATTTTCATCTCACCGGTGAGACATTTTACACATGGTGTCAACAGTTCAATCTGTCAAGCGGCCTTTAAGAAAACACAAATTGCTTGATATTTTTGACCGAAAAATTAAAGTCACAAAATAACTGCTATTTTTGACCGATAAAATAAAAGTCAAAAGTAACCTTTATTTTTCCTCGAAATATACTAGGCAAGAAATTAACTTTTAAAGAATCAGTTTTAAATTTAAAAGCGACTTAATATTCATGAGGCTGAGGACATTTGTAACATAATGGTATATTTGAAAAAGTCTTTCGATAATTTTTTTCATTTGAAAATTGTAAAATAACAGTTATTTTCGGTACTTGTTTTAGTTCAGTTGGTGTTTTAGTTGCTTTCGAATGTCTTCTCAACATTGTTACTTTTTGTACTCTTTGAAGGAGCCTCCGAAAGCAGAGGAAAATCTTGTTCATTATTACCTGCTTCCTGATCATAATAATTGCTATGTTGATAGAGGGCCTCATAAAGCAGCGAACGTTGATTGATGAGTGCATCAACTTGGTTGGCTTTAAAATTTTGTTGAAATGCATTAGTGTGTTTTTTGGGGATTGGTTCTTTGTAGATTCACCAAAATACACTGATGTTTCGTAAAAATGCATTTTGAAACTCAGCCGTTGTTGCAATCGCCTTACCTTATAAAGAGCTCTAATTCGCTCTTTATATTCACGAACGCGTTCTGCTCCTGTTTTAGCTATTTTTCTATTTTTTTTCCGTGCATACTTGTAGGATGAAAATTAATGTTACGGTTATGTTAATAATGTAATGTTAATGTTAATCTAATGTTAATGTTAATTATGTTATTTTCAGTATGTTACGCGTTTAGTTTTAATTACATTTTGTTTGGCTATTTATCATGTGCCTACGTGGCGTAAAGGAATAGATTCCGGCTCATAAGCAACGATGTTCGGGGTTCAATTCTCGGCAGCGGCAATAATTTTTTTTTAATTTTCATATGAATTGAAAACGTTAGCCTAGCGTCACGAAAAAGGACCTTGAAATTGCACTCGCCGCCAAAGAAGTTTTACTTCAATAAAACTTTAAATACCCATATTGGGTACTTTTAATGTAATAAAATTTTTTCTCTAAAGTAAAGAAATGCATTTCAATAAAACAAAAATTTTATTATAAACATTAAATAAATTTAAAAACAAAAAAAAAGGCAAGTTTACAAATTGCCTTAAATCCAACATAAATTAATATGAAATAATTGTGTCAACATACTTCTTTGATATCGACTAAACAGTACTAAAAATTACAACAACAAAATTACAACAAAATTTTCTTATAAAAAATTGATGCCATCATGTGTGGTTTTGTAAGAGCTTTCGTTTGGTACCAAATTTCTAAATGTTTCCATGGAAAATAGCGAAATTATAGCAAAAAAACGAAATTTTCGCTGATTTTTGAACGCGAGTTTGAATTCCTAAACCATCGATTGAGCACGTATAAAAAATACGTCGACCTTAGATTTTTGTCTTCTATCACATATCCGAAAATCATTCAAATCGGAGACTGTCACCTGGGGATCAACCATCGATTGAGCACGTATAAAAAATACGTCGACCTTAGATTTTTGTCTTCTATCACATATCCGAAAATCATTCAAATCGGAGACTGTCACCTGGGTTATCAACAGAAAGAGCTTAACATTAGTACTTTTTTAGTCAAGCATACAATTTTGGTGAACTAGCTGTTGCTGGTTTCACTTCAAGAACTTTGTTTTTTTAGCTTTGAACCAAAGATTTCAGGTGTCAAACCTATTCAGTCAAGTCCGCCTTGGTTTGGAAATGGGCATATAGATAAGTAGCAGAGAAAGTGAAATCAAAAGAAACAAGTGAAGAGTGTTGGATGTGTGGCGGAACGATGTATCAGCTGTGGAATTTGAGCCTGAGGCAAGTGTTATGCCTTTACCTCAGTTAGTTCGAGCTATTAAGCAATCTTTTTCCACAAACATCTCTACCACCAACTACAACTTCCAAAATCGTACACATTGATGAATTTTTAATTTCAGTTAATTAGAAATGAGGAAAGAAATAGAGAAAGGTAAAAGTGTAGAAACATAGCTAGCCCGGCATTCGGACCCGGAACCTCTGGATTGGCAGTTAAGAACGCTAACCACTCGACTATCGAGGCCCCGATTCTTGTTGTGGAGTCATTGGCTGACTAAATTCATGGGTTCATTTGGAAAAATTATGTAAATTTTTAACTGTAGTGTTGCCAGCTAATTATGTGTTTGTGTAAAAATAAAGAATTTTTGTTTTTACAAAAAAATATATTACTAACAAAATTACTTTAATAAGAAAAATACATTTTTAAATACAACAATGTAATGCATTATAGAAAAGAAAATGTTCAAGTTTTTAAAAGATTAACTCCATTTGAATTATTTGATTTTCTTCAAATAAAAAAGTGTAGTAAAAAGGAATCGTATTTATTAATTATTAAAAATATTTAAAAAAAAATATTTTAATTTTATATAAGATGTAAATAATTTGGTTCTTTATCATAAAAAAATATAAATATTTGCTTGAATCAGACCGAATGTTCAACCCACATATCTTCAAAGCTCAACAATTTTCAAAGCACTCAAACACTCATTTGTGCTAAGAAATGTCAACGCAGAGTGTCGAACTTTCACCCATGTGTGGAAAATTTTGCCAATAAAAATAAAAATAAAAAACCAAAAACAAACAAATAAAATAAAATTTGTGAAAATGTTATTGGCGCAAATGCAGGCACCATTTGTTGTTGGACCATTAGATAGATATGTATACGAATGTATGTTTATGTGCTTGTGGTATGTTTGCACTTAAGTGCAGTTGGCGCTCTGAATGTAAATGAGGCCCACATTAGTTGCAGTTGCGCTAAAGTGCGGTGGGCAAAAATTTTCCACACTCTTACGTTTTGTATTTGTCTAATGGAAGAATGATGATTGCCCACATCTGCGCTGCGCGCACATATATGGCGTTCCGCTCTGTAGTATCTGCGGCTACGATTTTAGCTATTGTTGTTCTTAATGTTGTTGTTGCTGTTATTGCTATTGTTTTGCTGTTGCTTTTGGTATGGCACACACACTCTTTCAGCTTTGTTGCACTTTTAGAAAATTGCATGTACGTTGTCTATAACTCATAAACTTCAAGCTTTAGCGCTACACAACAATTGCGACATTTTTTTCAAAAAAATTTGCATATCATAATCAACGGTGCATGGTTGAAAAAGCTTAGCATTTAATAAAGCCTCAGGATTAGCTCTTGATAATTATATTTATTATAGAAAAATTGAATACAAAACAACAAAAACTCAACACTACAATATGTCACAATGTGAGCAAATTGTTTGCGGCTAAAAATGAAACCGAAAGTTCAGTTTGTACAAATTTTTGAAGCAAATTAACTGGATTGAAGTTTATAGAATTTGATAAACTTCAATTTTAAATTGGAAATGCTTCATTTTGATTCCGGCTAAAAGATTTTAAAGTGCTATTTATATAAAAAAAAGCCGAATTGCGCATTATGAAATATATTAAGAATGAGTTCAATATGTTATTAAGGTGGGACATAACATTCATGGCAGAGAAAACAGACCTTTTTTTTTTAAATTCATAACTCCGTCAAAAACACACATTTTTTCATTATTGTAGAGAACTGAACAAATTACAAGAAAAAAATTCAAAAAAATATATTTTTCACTCCAACATGGTATTATAGAGCTCCAAACTGGCGGCAGAAAACAACAAGTAAAGAACGTCTACAGTCGGTCTAGGCCGGCTATGAAATACCCTTAACCTACTTTTCAAAAACAAAAAAAATTAATATTGTAAATGGGCGTCTCCGTGGGCGGATGACTCCCAATTTTTGAACACACCTTAGTTTTGGTATAAAATACATACGTACCAAATTTAATTTCTCTTTGACAAACACAACCTTATTTATTGAGTTTTAAACTTTTTAGTTTGTATGGGAGGTAGAAGTGTTCGTTGGCGGATGACGTCCATTTTTCAAAACCATCTTTGTCTTGTCATAAAAAACATACGTTTCAAATTTTAGCTCTGTAGGTTAAACAGACGCTTATTTATTGCGTTTTCAATTTTTGGGTTGTATGGGAGGTGGGCGTGTCCGTGAGCGGATGACGTCCATTTTTCGAAGACATCTTTGTGTTTGTATAAAACACATGCATACACTAAGGGAAAAAGTTATGTAGTCAGTACAGAGACAGCTATGTAAAATCTATGCACTTCAACTTGTATGAGAACGCAACAAGAGCAGTATTTACTGAGTAAAGGGAGCGTGTACTGACTACATATCAATTTATTCACTTTTTAAAATGAATAAAAAATGTATTCAATACATCATGTTATGTGTTGAATACATAGCAGACTTCAATAGATACAAGCAACGTGTACTCAATCAACGTGTTATGTAATTTTTTACAAAAACTTTACTCAATACATAAAATATTGACTCAGTACACGTCCCCCTTATACGATTGAAGTGACACATTTATTCAGTACATAACATATGGACTCAGTACACGTATCTGTTGCACATCGGCACACGATTTTGCTGTTTTATGTCATTCGTTTCTTGATTTTCAAACAAGCAACACCTCTAAAGTATGTCGAAAATCAGAGCGTTGTTTATCCACTGTACTCTAGAACAAAAGCGATGATTGGATAAGAATGGCTGGGTTTCTATAAGTAATTGTCAATTATTTTGTGAAATCTAGTCATTTCTTTATTAAGTTATTTATTGCAAGTGTTGAGAGGGTGATTTACGCACAGACATTATGCATGTACTCATTGCATAAAATTATGTTTTTTACATATGTAATGAGTAAATGATGTATGTACTCATTATATAAATGTATGCACTAAAAATATGTAATGAGTAAATGATGTATGTACTCATTATATAAATGTATGCACTAAAAATATGTAATGAGTAAATTATGTATGTACTCATTACATAAAATTATGCATTTAAAATATGTAATGAGTAAATAATGTATGTACTCATTGCATAAAATTATGTACTCCAAATATGTAATGAGTAAATTATGTATGTACTGAGTCAATAATTTATGTAATACGTACATAAGATCTTTACTCATTACATAAAATTATTTGTAACAGTTTGCGTTGAGTACATAAAATTCTTTATTGACTACATAACCGCTTGAAAGCATTATGTAGTCAATAAAGATTTCAACATGTACTCAATACATGAAAAATGTAAAATTTTTGTGTGCAGAAAACTATGCGATGAGTACATAAATTTATGTATTGAGTCCATAGGTTTTTCCCTCTGTGTATCAAATTTTATTGTTGTAGACTAATTATAAGCTGAGTTATGCAGTTTTCAATTTTCGCGTTGTATGGGAGGTAGGCGTATCCGTGAGCGGATGACGTACATTTTTCAAAACTATCTTTGTTTTATTATAAAAAACATATGTGTCAAATTTTAGCTCTGTAGGTAAAACAGAGGCTTATTTATTGCGTTTTTTATTTTTGGGTTGTATGAAAGTGGGCGTGTCCGTAAGCGGATGACGTCCATTTTTTAAAGACATCTTTGTGTTGATACAAAACACATACACACCAAATTTTATTGTTGTAAGTTAATTATGAGCTTATTTATGCTGTTTTCAATTTTTGCTTTGTATGGAAGGTAAGCGTGTCCGTAGGCGGATTCCAAAAATATTCAATAGTGCAGATTCTTGGGTCCATGTGATCATGTGTACCAAGTTTCATCCAATTATCTCGACTCCTTCTTCTTATCCTGTGTTTACGGACAACACACAGACGGACGGACGGACGTACGGACGGACAGACATAGATAGCTCGACTCACGTGGTGACGCTGATCAAGAATAAATATAATTTATATATTTCTATATACTTTTCTATAACGGACTCGCTTCGTTCTATGCGTTATAAACGTTTGCACAAAGTTAATATACCCCCTAATATACCCTTTCAGGTTTAAGGTATAAAAACGGCACTCGTGGTTGCAGCGCTGGGAGTCGCAAAAATTGTCCGATCTGGAAAAAAACAAATTACTGTTTTAAACCTTAACAAAATTGGTTATCGTATAACAGGAGTTTTTTTTATTTTTTTTTTTCAATTTTTGGTGATGTTCCAACTTTGAAAGTGTGTTTTTTCGAAAAAAATATTGACTTTAACAATTCTTAACAAATCGAAGAAAAAAAATTAAAAAAGGCTCGTGTCATACGATAACGAATCAAGTTTAAAAAAAACTTTTTTACAAAAAAAACAACCTACTCCAAAATCACTACAAAGTATAAAATAATTTTAAATTACGTTTCCTATTAATCGTGGTGAAATCTGATAATTAATTTATATACATTATTATTTTGGAAATTATATAATTAAAATTTTTCTTGATTTGTTTTATTTTTATTATAAATAAATTATTTTTTTATGATAATAAAAGTTTCGAAGTCGGTGCTAAGTTTTTTTTTGAAGTTGCAACATACAAAAGCATATTCAATGTCAGTTTTCCAAGCTCACCGCAAATGAACAGTAGATTGGGAATGTTTGTGTGTGCAAAGCTCTTAAAATTACTTTTAAACTAAATTTAATAAAAAAAATTGAAATTAAGGCAGGGATGGTAAAAATATCATGATTTACTACAAAGCTTTTATTATCATAAAAAAAATAATATTGTTTTTTTTGTTAAAAAGTTTTTATTTCTTCCTTTTTTAGAGAATATAGAATAGAGAATATATTTTAGAAAAAGTTTGTAAGCTACGTAAACACAATTATTTAAGCTCAAATTTTTCATATTTGCAAGAATCATTAAAGAAAATTTCAAATATGAAACTTTATTATTAAAAAATTAAGTTTTACTATTTCATGCTTTGTTGGTTATTTTCAATTTTTATTAAAATATCATGCCCTTTTTTGAATCCCGCCTATGTATTTTTTTGATCATAATTTATAATAATTCAACCTTGCCCTCTACCAAATTTCAGTTCCCTAGCATCAGTATTAACCAATTTACAGTGGTTTCTTCAAAGTGCCTAATGCTATTTATAATCTCTCCCACCTTTTTAATTATTCTGCCTACCCACCTACCAAATATTAGTACCCAAGTTTCAATATTAACTGAAATGCAGTGTTTTTCTAATTGTTACACGCCTCTTTCTTGAATCTAATATACTTTCTTGATTGTGTTTTGTTATAACTCCTCTACCTATTCTTGTATTGATTTTAATATCCTAGTGTCAATATTGACTGAGATATAGTGTTTTTCTATTAGTGACACGCCTCGTTGTCGAATTTCACCCACTTTTTCATAGTGTTTTCAATAATTCTACCCATTCTTACAATGAATTTCATCACCCTTGTGTCAATATAATACCATTTTTTTTAAACACTGACACACCTTTTAGTCGAATAACGAACACTTCCTCGGTTTTAATTTGTAATAATTGTGCCTACCTCTGTACTTCATTTCAGTACCCCAGTGTCAATAGTATTCGAGATACAGTGTTTTTTAATATTGCCACACCCCTCATCGAATAACGCCCATTTTTTTCTTTAAAAAAATTTGTAGTAATTGTGCCTACCGCTGTATTAAATTTCTGTACCCTAGTGTCAATATAATTAGAGATACAGTATTTGTCTTATATTGCCACACCCCTTTGTCCAATAACGCCCACTTTATTGATAGTAATTTTCAATAATTGTGTCTACATCTGTACTTAATTTCAGTACTCTAGTGTAAATTTTATTAGAGAAACAGAGTTTTTCCAATATTGCCACACCCTTTTTTCGAATTACGCCCACTTAGGTGATCGTAGCTTTTAATATTTGTGCCTGCCCTTGTAATTTTACTGTGAATTTTATTACCCTAGTTTCAATATTTACTGAGATACAGTGTTTTTCGAATATCGACACGCCGCTTTGTCGAATACCGCCCACTTTTATAAACGGGCACCTCCGTTGATGGTCTCTATATGTTGACCAAAAATTACGGCAATCGGCCAAGTACTTTACGAGTAATCGATGTACATACATTTGAAAAACCAAAAAAAAAAAAAAAAAACAGAGAAACCAACCAACTTGAGAACCTTCTCCTTTTTGGAGTCGGTTAAAAATAGCTAGTGCCGCAACCAGTACGAAAAACATGGTTTCGAGATAAACGCGTTCAAAGTTTGTGAAGAAAGAAAAATGCAAAGAAAATAAAAACTAAAAAAAATTACTATTCTAATTACGATCTCACTCATTTGGCTGTAACTTTTGAACCCGCAAGAATTTTTTCATGAAATTGTTTTTCTTAGAATCTTAAGAATATTTACTAAAATACAAAATTATATGAAAAAATATCAATTTCAAAAATCGCCCAATGTCATGTTCTCCTTTAAGAATGGGTTAACCCTTATTCGGCACACTGGAATCATCTAAACCCAATTTTTTGTGTTTTGTCATAAAATATACATTTTTAAGCTTAAACGATATCAAAGCACAAAAAATCAACTCAAGACATTCTATATTTATTTTTTTTTTTGAAGGGTGCATATGATACCAATGTACCGAGCACTTTATTCCAGAGAAGTTTGCCGGATAAGTTTTAAAGAAGATGAAAGCAGAGTACTTCATTTCAGTTATGGACTTCTCTTGATGAAAGAAATTACTTATATTATAAAAACATCTATCTTTCTCTGATAAAAAATGTCTCTCTTTTTTCAACAAAAAATTTTTTTCAATTTGAATAAATTGTCACAAGAAATATTTTTTCACTTGTAGAAAATTTGAAATATTTCATGTCTCCAATAGTAGCTGTGTTTTTTACCAAGCGAGTAGTCAAAAAACGACTGCTTACTCGCTTAAGAATTTTTTTAAAACTTGGAAGCATTTTCTGAAAAGTCAAAAACGTTGTTTATGATCTGATCAAATTTTTGTAAACAATTTTTGACAAATTTATTTTATATATCAAAGTTTTGACAATTAGTGATGCATAAATTTTCAGATTTTAAGCATTGGAGACTCGGTTCTGAAAACAAACCCGATACTCAAAAGATTTTCAGTGCTAAAAGCTTAAGCACACAACATAGTTTTACATAATGAGTATATTTGATTAATTTTGTTTATCTTACCTGTTAAATTATTATGTATTTTTATTGAAATATTGATCTAAAGCAAATTATGAGTATTTCGTGAAAAGTATTTGGTACAAAAAATTTTCATTTCATACATCACTATTGACTATCAATCAGATATAGTTGCCACCTTTGTAGGAAATTTATACAATTATTGAAACATAACTTGGAAGCATTTTTTTTCGTTTGGTCGGCAAACTTTTAAGCGACTAACAGTTTCCTGTGTTATTTAAGCGAGTATACATATGATAAGCGAGCGTTTTTTACAACTCGCTTTTTAAAAAACACAGCTAGTGATAAGTTTTTTTCTCTTACAAAAAAAATTTCATATATAGAGAAAAATTTATTGGAAAAAATTTTAATTTATAGAGAAAAATTTATTGGAAAAAAAAACAACTGGTAAATAAAAAAACTTGGTAAATAAAAAAACTGTTCCTATATTTTGATAAAAACTTTACTATGTGAAGTATTTTCTTCAATAAAAACAAATCTTTTCTCATAAATAAAGAAGTCTTTTTCTCTAAAAATTATATATTTTCATATATATCTCTTTTTCATGGAAAAGTTTAATCATATTAGAGAACTTTTAGGGTCACATTTAGAGAAATGCATTCTCTGGAACAAACTCTATAGCATTCTTCTCTTAATATAATGACTTTTTTATCATATTTCGAGAAAGTTTTTTCTGAGTGTAGTTTTAACTCCCACAGCACCCCAGAGCCAAAAGTCATACATTTTCTATGTACGGATCGGAATCAAATCAATTGGATTTGGATCATGTTTCATGTTTCTTGGATTTCCAACTGCAACATGAATCAAGAATCTCAAGAATTGGAAAACATACAAAAGAGGAGTACAAAAGTTATGATATAAATTTAGTTCACGGCAACACTGCCGGTTCTATAATTTGTAAAACAAACATTATATAATTATTAAAAAAACACACGCACAACACACACAACACTTTTTTAATGATTTTAGTGCAAACAGACCGCAGCTCATATAAAGTGAACAAAATTAATGTTAAATGATAGAAATATTTTAAATACTCAGAATTTCCATAAAATTTTGAAAAAAATTGCAAAACGTGTTCGCAACTTTTCTGCACATTTCAAATTATAGAAACTAAAACGCACTGCAACGCAGTTGCAAACAATCGATAATTGATTAATCATTTCGTCTGCGTTGCCCTTCCCATCACTACCTCAGTGGTAACCACAACAAATCATGGCATTTTATTACCTTGCTTTCTGTATGCTTGGTTGGCTTAATATTGCGTGATCTTTGCCGAAATGAAGCAATAAACACCCACAATTGTTGAGTGAAACATATAATAAACTCAAGTGAAAAAAACTGTATAAAAATTTAAGACAATGAGAGAAAAACAAAAAATGCAAACCAACAAAATTTATGCGTTTTTTACGCTTTAGTAACTCACTAATTTGTTAAGGTAAACAGATGATTATTATTTCGAAAATTATATACAAATTCAAAATGGTGGTTTGTAGAGAGATATAGTAGATATTTACGTTTTTATTATTTTACAATGACAGCGTTAAAGCGTTAACAGACCTTGTAAACATTGTAAGCTAAAATTTTTATTACCTCTTTAATGAAAATTTGGTTGGTTTTTAAAATAAAAACGTTCAGTGATCTCATAAAAGAAAAAATATCTCTATATAAATCAAATTCATACGCAAAAAGAAGGTGCAGTCAACAAGTTAGCCTTTCAGTTTTGACCCCAACGAAATTGAAGTATTTTACGTAACTTATTTCATACAAAAAAACAAATATTTTTCGAAAATAAATATATCACAGCCAATAAAAATGCAATTAAATTTCAAGTATCTCTAGCAAAACAAAAAATAGAACTGCAACTCATGTTTAGTTCCGCCATCAGTGCAAATGCAAAACATAAAATATTTCTACAAAAAAAAAAACACAAAAATTGCAGAAAATTTATTTAAAAATTATGTTAATTAATTGAATGTAGAACATGAGAACTGCATTGTTTTTGTTCAGTTACCACTTAAACTTCACATCAAAATGCCAGCTACTAAAAGCAAAACCAAGTTAAACTAACTCAACGACAATAGCACAAACATTCATGCCTAACTCAGACTGTGAAGCAGAAACATTAACAAAACATTTGCAATTGTAGCAAAGTTAACAGCGTATAAAAAAAAAGGAAGCAAAAAAATCTTGGAGGTTGAATTTGTTGCCATGCTTTCAAAGAAGCGTTTGTTACATGTACCTTTTAAATATATATAGTTAACTGACTAGGGTGAGAAAAAAAAATTGCAAAAAAAAAAATGAAACGGTGTTAACTCATTCTCATAAATATACTTTTCAAAATTAACAATTATTAAAATTGATTTTGCTAGTAAATAGCAACTTTTTATAAAATGGCTTTTTGCATAAAAATTTGACTAGCCCTCTTTTTGCTTTACATTTAACACCGTTCATTGGCTGTGCCGAAGTGTGTAATACTCATGTGTAATGGTCATTATTTAAACTAAGCCGCCATAAAGAAATATCTTAAAATATTTTGAAAATATCCGGTGTTTTTTTCATATTATAAAAAAACTTAGTCTTCGATTCATCGATTGACGATATAACGTTAAGAATTCATCCTATTGAATTTTGTTGTCGTCCCAGTATTTATAAGAATTATAAAACTCAAATATATTTAAGGTTTGAACATATCATAACCTTAACTCAGAACTAATAAAACCAAAATTTCTATACAATAACTCACAGTGCTCTTTACTCAAAAAATCACGAACCAATAACTGAACTTACGAGTGATATGCCGACGACAAGTTACTTATGTTCATGTTCCCAAAAAGTTTTCCATATCATTATTTACTCTCAAAGGTTTCACATAGTCTGAAGAAAGGTGACATGTCTCAAAAAATGTATTTCAATTTAAAAAACAATTTGGCTGGAATTTTAACCCAGGATTTTGTAGTTCAAACAATTTACATAAGGGGTATTCACACTGCCTTGGAAACTTGGGTGGATTGGCTAATGCCATACATTTTGTTTTTATAAAAGTGCCATTGTACCCAAGTACCCATCTTCCAATCTACTTTAGCTGGTAATCTAGCTGTACTCTAGCTGCTTAAAACTTTTTTACGTTGGTAAAAAAAATTTTTCCGTTTTTTGAGTTTTTTCAAATATGTTTTAAAAATAAGGGTTTCAATTTTAATTTGGTCCTACGTTGACTCTTTTTCGAATGTGCGATAAATATGTTAAAAGTTACGCAATTTAAGACTACATCAAAAATGTTTTTATATATTTTTTAAATTTCTCGAACCTTTTTTGCCAAAATTACAACCATAACAAAAATGTATTCCCAAATTCTTCTTAAATCCTTGCTGAATTTTGTCCTTCCAATCAAAAGAATAAACGTATTTCTTTTATCGGCTATTCCAAGCCTAATGCAAGTTTTTTTTCGGAATATTATTTATTTGTTTTTTTATTGCCATTTTTTTTCACATGCCAATTGGTATTTTAATATACCCCTATGCCAATTTTTGATAAAATAAAATAATCTTGAAAATTGAGTCATTTCCAATAAACCTATTTTTGTAAATGAAGAATCGTTAAAAAATATTGAACCTAGAACGGTATAGAAGAACGATAAAGTGAAATGTGTGTCTGAAAAAATTGAGATTGTGAAAAAAAGCGTAGCATTTGGCAATCGTAATATTTTTTTGGTGGAAAGTTTATTTTGTTCTCAAAATTACAAAAAAAAAAAAACACCAACAAAAGTGCACTTTTTGAGATATAAGTAAATTACATTTTTTTCGAAAGTATAAAAGCATAAAATTTCAAAAATATATTTTTTTTAACGATACTTCATTAGCAAAACTAGGTTAACAGATGATATTGAGATGACGTAGAGACATGATTTATTGGAAATGACTCCATTTTCAAGATTTTTACTTTTATCAAAAATTGGAATCTCCATAACTTGACAAAAAAAAGGCAATAACTGGAAAAGGAACTAATAGACAAAATTTCAAGCGAAGAGAAGAGCATGAAGCCCATCACCAATTTTCGTTAGTCGTGGACGATCTATTCTATTCTAGCTGACCCCCTGATTTGTTTGGGTAAATTTATTTCTTGTACCCAATTTTAGTACTTTTTTCATGGGTTACCACCTTTTCCGAAAGTAGGAAATACAATTATTAACAAAAAAAAGACACAGTTTCGATAGTATCGTAAGTGTAGACGTAGAATTCCGTTTAAGTTGTAACCTCTTCTACTTTGTCTCTTTGGTATGATTGTTTTGTTCATTTTGCACGTATTTTTATTGATCTTACAAAAATTAACAAATTAATTAATAACACTCAATTATGGACTACTTATCGAGGCCAAAACAAAGAAAAAGTTAAAAAGTAAGTATGATTAAATGAGCAAGCAAAAAGAAACAAGCAAAATTTCAAATTTTTTCGATCATTTCGTTAAGTTTGATAGGTTGAGTTCATTGACTTAGTTGAAAAGAAGGCGAAGCAAATGCACTTTCCATTGGTGCCACTTTCGTCTCTGCCCGATATATATTTAGTTTGCGAGCTACAGTCAGTTTAACTACTAATTTCAAATTAAAATTAAAATCCCGATTTTTAAAAATTGTATGGTAACTATATTTCACGCTGAGCACATGCCTTTTCAATTAGTGCCACTCTCGTCCGATATTTAGTTTGCGAGCTACCCTTTCCTCTCCGTTCGATGTATAGTTTGCGAACTACACTGTATAAAAATTAAACACATAAAAACAAAAATTAAAATTTTACGCCATCTATTGGGTAAAAGCATAAAACGAAATATGATCCAACTCGTTTTTTTTCATAAGAGTTAAATCTAACCGGATCACAGACCCATTTCGTTAAAGTTAACAGTTCGAGTTCATTGACTGAGTTGAAAAGAGATTCATGACCTCTGGTTTCAAAATAGAGCACTTAGTAAACTAGAACAGAAGTGCATAAATACACCCAATGCGAACCAATGCTTACAATGCTACCAATACGAACTAGAACTTCCAGTTTCACGTAAGCACGTGTTCACGTGTTTTTAAAAAAATCAAGTAAAAACACAAAACTCAACTACACGTGTCTTTTATTCACGAACAACACGTGAAGTTCGTATTCACGTGAAAGTGCCAATGACCCACTTGTGACCTCAGAAAATCCCACTGCATCCGATTGGCCATAGAATCATCCACTTTGGTCCAAAAGTTCCATGGAAACTATATAAGTGCCAATGACTCACCTGTGACCTCAGATAATCCCACTGCATCCGATTGGCCATAGAATCATCCAGTTTGGTCCAAATGTTCCATGGAACCCATTATAGTACCTACCAATGACCCGCCTGTGACCTCAGATAATCCCACTGCATCCGATTGGTCATAGAATCATCCATTTTGGTCCAAACGTTCCATGGAACCCATAAATGTGCCAATGACCCACCTGTGACCTCAGGTAATCCCACTGCATCCGATTGTCCATAGAATCATCCATTTTGGTCCAAATGTTCCATGGAACCCATAAATGTGCCAATGCCCCACCTGTGACCTCAGATAATCCCACTGCATCCGATTGGCTATAGAATCATCCATTTTGATCCAAATGTTCCATGGAACCCATAAATGTGCCAATGACCCGCCTGTGACCTCAGATAATCCCACTGCATCCGATTGGTCATAGAATCATCCATTTTGGTCCAAACGTTCCATGGAACCCATAAATGTGCCAATGACCCACCTGTGACCTCAGATAATCCCACTGCATCCGATTGGCTATAGAATCATCCATTTTGGTCCAAATGTTCCATGGAACCCATAAATGTGCCAATGACCCACCTGTGACCTCAGATAATTCCACTGCATCCGATTGGTCATAGAATCATCCATTTTGGTCCAAACGTTCCATGGAACCCATAAATGTGCCAATGACCCACCTGTGACCTCAGATAATCCCACTGCATCCGATTGGTCATAGAATCATCCATTTTGGTCCAAACGTTCCATGGAACCCATAAATGTGCCAATGACCCACCTGCGACCTCAGGTAATCCCACTGCATGCGATTGTCCATAGAATCATCCATTTTGGTCCAAATGTTCCATGGAACCCATAAATGTGCCAATGACCCACCTGTGACCTCAGATAATCCCACTGCATCCGATTGGCTATAGAATCATCCATTTTGGTCCAAATGTTCCATGGAATCCATATATGTGCCAATGACCCACCTGTGACCTCAGATAATCCCACTGCATCCGATTGGCCATAGAATCATCCATTTTGGTCCAAATGTTCCATGGAACCCATAAATGTGCCAATGACCCACCTGTGACCTCAGATAATCCCACTGCATCCGATTGGCTATAGAATCATCCATTTTGGTCGAAATGTTCCATGGAACCCATAAATGTGCCAATGACCCACCTGTGACCTCAGATAATCCCACTGCATCCGATTGGCCATAGAATCATCCATTTTGGTCCAAATGTTCCATGGAACCCATCAAAGTACCAATGACCCGCCTGTGACCTCAGATAATCCCACTGCATCCGATTGGCCATAGAATCATCCATTTTGGTCCAAATGTTTCATGGAACCCATCAAAGTACCAATGACCCACCTGTGACCTCAGATAATCCCACTGCATCCGATTGGCCATAGAATCATCCATTTTGGTCCAAATGTTCCATGGAAACCATCAAAGTACCAATGACCCGCCTGTGACCTCAGATAATCCCACTGCATCCGATTGGCCATAGAATCATCCATTTTGGTCCAAATGTTCCATAGAACCCATCAAGGTACCAATGACCCGCCTGTGACCTCAGATAATCCCACTGCATCCGATTGGCCATAGAATCATCCATTTTGGTCCAAATGTTCCATGGAAACCATCAAAGTACCAATGACCCACCTGTGACCTCAGATAATCCCACTGCATCCGATTGGTCATAGAATCATCCATTTTGGTCCAAACGTTCCATGGAACCCATAAATGTGCCAATGACCCACCTGTGACCTCAGGTAATCCCACTGCATCCGATTGTCCATAGAATCATCCATTTTGGTCCAAATGTTCCATGGAACCCATAAATGTGCCAATGACCCACCTGTGACCTCAGATAATCCCACTGCATCCGATTGGCCATAGAATCATCCATTTTGGTCCAAATGTTCCATGGAACCCATCAAAGTACCAATGACCCGCCTGTGACCTCAGATAATCCCACTGCATCCGATTGTCCATAGAATCATCCATTTTGGTCCAAATGTTCCATAGAACCCATCAAGGTACCAATGACCCGCCTGTGACCTCAGATAATACCACTGCATCCGATTGGCCATAGAATCATCCATTTTGGTCCAAATGTTCCATGGAAACCATCAAAGTACCAATGACCCGCCTGTGACCTCAGATAATCCCACTGCATCCGATTGGCCATAGAATCATCCATTTTGGTCCAAATGTTCCATGGAACCCATCAAAGTACCAATGACCCGCCTGTGACCTCAGATAATCCCACTGCATCCGATTGGCCATAGAATCATCCATTTTGGTCCAAATGTTCCATTAAACCCATAAATGTGCCAATGACCCACCTGTGACCTCAGATAATCCCACTGCATCCGATTGGCCATAGAATCATCCATTTTGGTCCAAATGTTCCATGGAACCCATAAATGTGGGAATGACCCACCAGTGACCTCATATAATCCCACTGCATCCGATTGGCCATAGAATCATCCATTTTGGTCCAAATGTTCCATGGAACCCATCAAAGTACCAATGACCCACCAGTGACCTCAGATAATCCCACTGCATCCGATTGGCCATAGAATCATCCATTTTGGTCCAAATGTTCCATGGAACCCATCAAAGTACCAATGACCCGCCTGTGACCTCAGATAATCCCACTGCATCCGATTGGCCATAGAATCATCCATTTTGGTCCAAATGTTCCATGGAACCCATAAATGTGCCAATGACCCGCCTGTGACCTCAGATAATCCCACTGCATCTGATTGGCCATAGAATCATCCATTTTGGTCCAAATGTTCCATGGAACCAATAAATGTGCCAATGACCCACCTGTGACCTCAGATAATCCCACTGCATCCGATTGGCCATAGAATCATCCATTTTGGTCCAAATGTTCCATGGAACCCATCAAAGTACCAATGACCCGCCTGTGACCTCAGATAATCCCACTGCATCCGATTGGCCATAGAATCATCCATTTTGGTCCAAATGTTCCATTAAACCCATAAATGTGCCAATGACCCACCTGTGACCTCAGATAATCCCACTGCATCCGATTGGCCATAGAATCACCCATTTTGGTCCAAATGTTCCATGGAACCCATAAATGTGGGAATGACCCACCAGTGACCTCATATAATCCCACTGCATCCGATTGGCCATAGAATCATCCATTTTGGTCCAAATGTTCCATGGAACCCATAAATGTGCCAATGACCCACCTGTGACCTCAGATAATCCCACTGCATCCGATTGGCCATAGAATCATCCATTTTGGTCCAAATGTTCCATGGAACCCATAAATGTGGGAATGACCCACCAGTGACCTCATATAATTCCACTGCATCCGATTGGCCATAGAATCATCCATTTTGGTCCAAATGTTCCATGGAACCCATCAAAGTACCAATGACCCACCTGTGACCTCAGATAATCCCACTGCATCGGATTGGCCATAGAATAATCCATTTTGGTCCAAATGTTCCATTAAACCCATCAAAGTACCAATGACCCACCTGTGACCTCAGATAATCCCACTGCATCCGATTGGCCATAGAATCATCCATTTTGGTCCAAATGTTCCATGGAACCCATAAATGTGGGAATGACCCACCAGTGACCTCATATAATCCCACTGCATCCGATTGGCCATAGAATCATCCATTTTGGTCCAAATGTTCCATAGAACCCATCAAAGTACCAATGACCCGCCTGTGACCTCAGATAATCCCACTGCATCCGATTGGCCATAGAATCATCCATTTTTGTCCAAATGTTCCATGGAACCCATAAATGTGCCAATGACCCGCCTCTGACCTCAGATAATCCCACTGCATGCGATTGGCCATAGAATCATCCATTTTGGTCCAAATGTTCCATAGAACCCATAAATGTGCCAATGACCCGCCTGTGACCTCAGATAATCCCACTGCATCCGATTGGTCATAGAATCATCCATTTTGGTCCAAATGTTCCATGGAACCCATCATAGTACCAATGATCCGCCTGTGACCTCAGATAATCCCACTGCATCCGATTGTCCATAGAATCATCCATTTTGGTCCAAATGTTCCATGGAACCCATCAAAGTACCAAAGACCCGCCTGTGACCTCAGATAATCCCACTGCATCCGATTGGCCATAGAATCATCCATTTTGGTCCAAATGTTCCATAGAACCCATCAAGGTACCAATGACCCGCCTGTGACCTCAGATAATCCCACTGCATCCGATTGGCCATAGAATCATCCATTTTGGTCCAAATGTTCCATGGAAACCATCAAAGTACCAATGACCCGCCTGTGACCTCAGATAATCCCACTGCATCCGATTGGCCATAGAATCATCCATTTTGGTCCAAATGTTCCATAGAACCCATAAATGTGCCAATGACCCGCCTGTGACCTCAGATAATCCCACTGCATCCGATTGGCCATAGAATCATCCATTTTGGTCCAAATGTTCCATGGAAACCATCAAAGTACCAATGATCCGCCTGTGACCTCAGATAATCCCACTGCATCCGATTGGCCATAGAATCATCCATTTTGGTCCAAATGTTCCATGGAACCCATCAAAGTACCAAAGACCCGCCTGTGACCTCAGATAATCCCACTGCATCCGATTGGCCATAGAATCATCCATTTTGGTCCAAATGTTCCATGGAACCCATAAATGTGGGAATGACCCACCAGTGACCTCAGATAATCCCACTGCATCCGATTGGTCATAGAATCATCCATTTTGGTCCAAATGTTCCATGGAACCCATTAAAGTACTAAAGACCCGCCTGTGACCTCAGATAATCCCACTGCATCCGATTGGCCATAGAATCATCCATTTTGGTCCAAATGTTCCATGGAACCCATAAATGTGGGAATGACCCACCAGTGACCTCAGATAATCCCACTGCATCCGATTGGTCATAGAATCATCCATTTTGGTCCAAATGTTCCATGGAAACCATCAAAGTACCAATGACCCGCCTGTGACCTCAGATAATCCCACTGCATCCGATTGGCCATAGAATCATCCATTTTGGTCCAAATGTTCCATGGAACCCATAAATGTGCCAATGACCCACCTGTGACCTCAGATAATCCCACTGCATCCGATTGGCCATAGAATCATCCATTTTGGTCCAAATGTTCCATGGAACCCATCATAGTACCAATGACCCGCCTATGACCTCAGATAATCCCACTGCATCCGATTGGCCATAGAATCATCCATTTTGGTCCAAATGTTCCATGGAACCCATCATAGTACCAATGACCCGCCTATGACCTCAGATAATCCCACTGCATCCGATTGGCCATAGAATCATTCTGAAGCTGAATACGAACCTATCAGTTCGTGCAAAATTAAAACAATACAACCATAAACAACGAAACAAAAACAAAGAAAGCAGCAGGCACATAAGCAGCTGATGATTGATTTTCTTATATAAAAACATGCATTTTTCTTCTTATATTTTACTATTTTCTGACTTTCATATAATAGTGGCAAAATCCAAAATTAGATATTCATTCAGCGTAGGATATATCTGATATTTAAGTATATATATTATCTTTGAACGATAAGTATTAAAGGCTGTAGGTATACCCTAAAGTATTCGCCAAAAACGTTGCATGACCTTCAAAAAATCTGTTAAAACGACCCCATACAAACCGCGCTGTAAGACGTAATTCTACGTCAAAATTAAAACAAATTTAAATAAAAAAAAAAACAAAGTTAAAAGTAAGATATAAAAAAAACAAGCAGTACTGCCAAAAATTATTCTACAAAGTACTCAATTGCAATTAAGGGTGTTCACAGTTGTCGAAAGTACTCAATCTACCTATACGCAACAACCCAAGTCATTGTGAATACCCCTAATATTGTTTATTTTTGTATTTTGGGTAAAAAGTAATTTGGTTCTCCCGTTAAAATTAATGAAATGTCAGTTACGAGGTGTCAACCTAGGACCATCAATATAGGTGTGGCATTGCCAATAGAACATTTTTTGGTATTTAAGCAAATACCATAGTTTCGGAAATGATTTAATATCGACATTTTGGGGTCTCAAAAGAGTTTGTAAAGACTAAAAGTTTCAATATTTTTGTTAGCCAATATTTGTGTACTATCAGTATCTTGACCTTTTTGTTCATCTTGGGTATGTTTTCTGAAGAAAAGAAAAAGTAATTATAAAAAACTTGATTTTTTGGCCAAAAAAGAGGTTCAGGAGAACCTAAACCGCTCCATGGGGATTTCTCCGATCCAAAAAAAAAAAAAAAATTACGCAGAAATAGTTTTTAAGAATCCCTTCAATCTTCTTAATGAGTAAATTAGAAAAATATTGAGATCATGTAATCGCAAGTACGCTGCAGTTCGAAATTCACGCAGAAAGTAGAAAATGTATCATTTTCGAGATTACGCGTTGCATAGAACGTAGTTTGATACGTGCTTCTGTGTAATTAACTAAATTTTTAGTTTTATTTATGATGATATTATAAATACGAACGTTTTATATATCTTACTTGTATAGATGAATAGCCAGTATTTATTTCAAGTTGATATTTAGTTACATTATTTTAATGCAACATTGTTATTTTCTACTCTTATATGCCTATCACCTGAAATAGCTTTTGTACATTGCTTGATCAGTTCTTGAACTATGGTATGCCGCTACAGGCAATTTCCACTCCCAACGCGCCAAACGCGTTGTACATTTATATGTTAATTTTTATTTTTATCGCATTGATTCCCTTCTTGGCATTTAGGTGCTTGCCAATTCGTGTTGTTCTTTCTTGTTCCTCATACCCCAGAGGGCATTGAATTTTGATATTAGCAAAACTATTTCTGTAGCCTCTGTTCTTATGCCCTATCGCAGCTTTTTCTGCTGCCTTAACCTGCTGCGTAATTTGACCAGTGTAGTTAGCGAAGCGGTAACTAAGACGCTTGGCCATTGTTTGAAGATCGGTTTGACTCTGCTGTTGTTGCTGGCCCATGACTGTGTGACTGTGAGGGCATAGCTAGCCAGTCTGTGATGACGGTCAGCGAGAAGTCAGTGTCAACAGCAGAAGTGCAAAAACTAAATTTTATTTTTGTTTTTTTATTATTATTTGTTTGTTAATTTTTTGTAGAGAGTTGAGTTTTGATAAGATCTTTGAAAATATCTTTGACTCTCAGACTGACATTGGTTCCAGCTGCTTGCACCTTTAACAAAAATATAATTAGCGGCAAATAAAAATGAAGAAAAACCACTTCTGCATAAATTAGACCATGCTAGCTCATTTTTAGTTCAAAGAACTCTGACTGGGTAATAATTTTCAATTAAGTATTTCGCAGACATGTTTTGGCTTCATGGAGTTCATCATCTAACTGATGGTTCAGAACACAGAGTTGAGCTAAATCCAGCAACTTTTCTTTGATCGAATTCTATTTCAATGCTTGTGCTCATTGCAGCTTTGTGTTCAAAGCTAAGAAGGCAAAGTAAGCTGCTTACTTACTGACTGCATCCATCAGCTTTATTTTTACAGCTCAAGCATCAAATCTAATAAAACTCAAGCAAATTAATTTTATCGTTAGAATGATCAGCTGAAATCGTGTTTTTATAACAGCAAAAAAATAATGAAAAAAAAAAAAAACTAAAATCGAAACCATGTTATTAGCTGAACTAAAGAAACCTATTAGAACCCAAGCTTCAATAAAAGTGAGCAGCTTCTAAGTTTATGCTTAAAATAGTTGGCTGTTTGTGCTGCTGGTTTCTTTGTTGCCTAGAGGCTCATATTCAAGGCCGTTTCGTTAAGGCAGTATCAGCAAAAATAAAACGTAACAAAAAACCCACTTCATTTCATGCTTGTCGCACTTGTTTTTTTTTTTTTGCTGTTGTTGGTTATATCGTAAAATCTGTTTTAACCATTATTTATGCTTTCTTTACCGTCCATACATTAGTAAAGAAGTTATGCATGTGGATTTGTTTTACTTTTTTTTTCTATTTTTTTCAAGCTGCTCATTAGAACTTGGTACTTATATTGATTAGTTTTGTTACCGTTTTCTTTAAAAAAAATTAATTATACCTGTTGGTTGCTTTGTTTTGTATTCATAACTCAGTTATTAACTAGGCTGTACTTATTATTTATTAAAATAAAAAATAAAAAAATAACAAGAATAGTTTTCGGCTTGTAACAGTTTGTTTAACTTGAACTTTTGTGATTTATTTGAATTTGAATTTGAATTTGAATTTGAATTTGAATATGAATTTGAATTTGAATTTGAATTTGAATTTGAATTTGAATATGAATTTGAATTTGAATTTGAATATGAATTTGAATTTGAATTTGAATTTGAATTTGAATTTGAATTTGAATTTGAATTTGAATTTGAATTTGAATTTGAATTTGAATTTGAATTTGAATTTGAATTTGAATTTGAATTTGAATTTGAATTTGAATTTGAATTTGAATTTGAATTTGAATTTGAATTTGAATTTGAATTTGAATTTGAATTTGAATTTGAATTTGAATTTAAATTTGAATTTGAATTTGAATTTGAATTTGAATTTGAATTTGAATTTGAATTTGAATTTGAATTTGAATTTGAATTTGAATTTGAATTTGAATTTGAATTTGAATTTGAATTTGAATTTGAATTTGAATTTGAATTTGAATTTGAATTTGAATTTGAATTTGAATTTGAATTTGAATTTGAATTTGAATTTGAATTTGAATTTGAATTTGAATTTGAATTTGAATTTGAATTTGAATTTGAATTTGAATTTGAATTTGAATTTGAATTTGAATTTGAATTTGAATTTGAATTTGAATTTCAATTTCAATTTCAATTTCAATTTCAATTTCAATTTCAATTTCAATTTCAATTTCAATTTCAATTTCAATTTCAATTTCAATTTCAATTTCAATTTCAATTTCAATTTCAATTTCAATTTCAATTTCAATTTCAATTTCAATTTCAATTTCAATTTTAATTTCAATTTCAATTTCAATTTCAATTTCAATTTCAATTTCAATTTCAATTTCAATTTCAATTTCAATTTCAATTTCAATTTCAATTTCAATTTCAATTTCAATTTCAATTTGAATTTGAATATGAATTTGAATATGTGAATTTGAATTTGAATTTGAATTTGAATTTGAATTTGAATTTGAATTTGAATTTGAATTTGAATTTGAATTTGAATTTGAATTTGAATTTGAATTTGAATTTGAATTTGAATTTGAATTTGAATTTGAATTTGAATTTGAATTTGAATTTGAATTTGAATTTGAATTTGAATTTGAATTTGAATTTGAATTTGAATTTGAATTTGAATTTGAATTTGAATTTGAATTTGAATTTGAATTTGAATTTGAATTTGAATTTGAATTTGAATTTGAATTTGAATTTGAATTTGAATTTGAATTTGAATTTGAATTTGAATTTGAATTTGAATTTGAATTTGAATTTGAATTTGAATTTGAATTTGAATTTGAATTTGAATTTGAATTTGAATTTGAATTTGAATTTGAATTTGAATTTGAATTTGAATTTTAATTTGAATTTGAATTTGAATTTGAATTTGAATTTGAATTTGAATTTGAATTTGAATTTGAATTTGAATTTGAATTTGAATTTGAATTTGAATTTGAATTTGAATTTGAATTTGAATTTGAATTTGAATTTGAATTTGAATTTGAATTTGAATTTGAATTTGAATTTGAATTTGAATTTGAATTTGAATTTGAATTTGAGTTAGTTTCAGTTAGAGTGTCAGTTCAAGTTTGTATTGTGATTGATATATTGATTGTGCTTGATCTTGAGTTTAAATTGAGTTGAAGTTTGTTTCGTGTGGAAATTCAAAGTTAAAACATTTGTGTGAGTTTGAGTTGGAGTTAAGTTTGCTTTTGCATTTTAGATTGAATTCAAGTTTGAGTTCAAATTTGAGTATCAATATGAGTTTTCTTTTGCATTTTAGATTGAATTCAAGTTTGAGTTCAAATTTGAGTATCAATATGAGTTAATGTTAAGGTTTGAGCTCAATTTATGTTTGAGTTTCTGTTCGAACCTAAGCAGTTAATCTTAGTAGTATACTTTTAATTTTTTTGTAAGTAAACAATTTGAAGAGGATTCCTGATATCAAATTAAAAGAAAACAAGTAAAGAAAGTCTAAAGTCGGTCTAGGCCGACTATGAAATACCCTAAACCCACTTTTCAAAAAAAAAAATTTTTATTGTATATGGGCGTCTCCAAGGGCGGATGAAGCCTATATTTAATATGCATTTAAATATTGATGAAAAATTTACACATACCAAGTTTTATTCCTGTAGCTCACAGTTAATGGCTTTATTGTGCTTTCGCTATGGGAGGTGGGCGAGTTTATGGACGGACTACTCCCAATTTTTGAACACACCTTAGTTTTGGTATGAAATACATACATACCAAATTTAATTTCTCTATGACAAACATAACCTTATTTATTGAGTTTAAAACTTTTTGGGTTGTATGGGAGGTAGGCGTGTCCGTAGGCGGATTACGTCCATTTTTCAAAAAACATCTTTGTCTTGTCATAAAAAACATACGTGCTAAATTTTAGCTCTGTAGGTTAAACACATGCTTATTTATTGCCTTTTCAATTTTTGGGTTGTATGGGAGGTGGGCGTTTCCGTTGGCGGATGACGTCCATTTTTCGAAGACATCTTTGTGTTTGTATAAAACACACACATACTAAATTTTATTGTTGTAGGCTAATTATGAGCTGAGTTATGCAGTTTTCAATTTTCGCCTTGTATGGGAAGTAGGCGTGTCCGTGGGCGGATGATGTCCACTTTTCAAAACTATCTGTTTTTTGTACAAAAAAACATATGTGCCAAATTTTAGCTCTGTAGATTAAACAGAGGCTTATTTATTGCTTTTTCAATTTTTGGGTTGTATGGGAGGTGGGCGTGTCCGTGAGCGGATGACGTTCATTTTTCAAACACATCTTTGTATTGATATAAAACACATACATATCAAATTTTATTGTTGTAGGCTAATTATGAGCTGAGTTATGCAGTTTTCAATTTTCGCGTTGTATGGGAAGTAGGCGTGTCCGTGGGCGGATGATGTCCACTTTTCAAAACTGTCTTTTTTTTGTTACAAAAAACATATGTGCCAAATTTTAGCTTTGTAGATTAAACAGAGGCTTATTTATTGCTTTTACAATTTTTGGGTTGTATGGGAGGTGGGCGTGTCCGTGAGCGGATGACGTTCATTTTTCAAACACATCTTTGTATTGATATAAAGCACATACACATCAAATTTTATTGTTGTAGGTTAATTATGAGCTGAGTTATGCAGTTTTCAATTTTCGCGTTGTACGGGAGATAGGCGTGTCCGTGGGCGGATTCCAAAAATATTCAATAGTGTAGATCCTTGGGTTCATGTGACCGTGTGTACCAAGTTTCATCCAATTATCTCGAGTCCTTCTTCTTATCCTGTGTATACGGACAACACACAGACGGACGGACGGACGGACGGACATGGATAGCTCGGCTCACGTGGTGACGGTGATCAATAATATATATACTTTTCTATACCGGACTCGCTTCGTTCTATGCGTTACAAACGTTTGCACAAAGTTAATATACCCTGACCTTTCAGGTTTAGGGTATAAATATTCAATAGAAAATAATTTTTCAGTTCATAATTTCACCATTACTCTTCTCACCGACTCATACCTTTGTACACTAATCAAAGATAAATAAATCTGTTAAAAAAAGCATATCAAAAACATAATAAAATGGAAGCATAAGAATTGTTGTACTTTTCTCTTCATGTTAAAAGATCATTTTATTTTAAATTGTATTTTCGGAAGAAAAAAAAATTTCTCTATTAATGTGTAATTTTTTCTTCTTGTTCGTCATATACAGCAACTCTGGTTCTCGCTTACTATGTAAGCTAAATGTCATTAGATCTTGAGCGGTCACGTCGAAACAAATGTAATAGAGAATTTTATACACAAATTAGAGAACTCGAAGCTGCACTGTTTTTATGAAATACTCATTTTTTTATGATTTCATGTAACACTGGGTTATAAGTTTTACAAACAGAACTATTGATTGAGATGTTTTTAATATAAACATATGTTCCTAATAAGTTTATAAAACTTCAACAGTTTTGTTAAAAGAATATAGATTCCATACCTGAATACAAGCCTAATAAAGATGATAATTCTTAAATTTCATTATAAAATAAGCCTTTTTTCTAAATCAAATTTCCCCTAAACTGATTTCAGTAAATTTAATCCATCGATTTCTTTTTAATCCAGCTTCAAATCATAGACAACTATCGGCGCGTTTGCTTGACCAAACCATACTTTTATAGCTCTAATTAAATTGTACAACTATTACTGCTACATGTTTGCCATTTATTATAAAACGTTATGCAATCTATTCTGACCTTCGACAAACACTTTCCGTTTCTGCAGCAAACAAGTTTAATGAAACTAAAACAAAATAAATAATACTAGATAAATAAAAAAATAATTGTGATAAAATAAATAATTGATTGATCACTGCATACTTTGAACAATTGACAATCGAAGCCAATCTAAGATATAGATACATACTACAAACATGTTGGCATGAACTACTTTTGTAGCAAGTTGAACTGAGCGATTGAAAAAAAAAATCGTTAATCATTCAACCGCAACTTTTTTGCAACAATACAAAAAAAAAAATTAAGCCATGAATTGTTGTGTGAGTTTGTGAGCTGCATACAAATACAAAGTACGAGCAATTTACTAGTGTGTCAATTGGTAGAGTGCGGTCGGTTTGGTAACCTTTTCAATTGGCTAAATGAACCAAAAAAAAACAAACTAACACAAAACTATTAGGAAAAATAGCACAAAAAACTCAACAGAGCTGCCACACCTGTCAAACAACTAAACTAGTTCGAACTCTTTCTTGAAGCTCTGCACTTATTTACATTTTTAATAAATAATAACAACAAGAAACAATAGGAACAAAATTTACAAATAATGACTAAGTTAACATTATATTTTTAAAAAAACCCTCTCAGCATAGAAATAACTAAGCAAATAAGTTGAAGCATAAAAGAATGTAAAGTATTAAATATTCCAAGTTAAAGACATGAATGCCAAAAGCCGCGCCTTCTAATATCTGTTCACAGTCACCTTTTCCAAGCAAACAATTTCATGACTCCTACACGCTTAACTAGTTTTAGTTTTTGAACCTCAACAGGTTTAAGCCAAGTTGATGCTTTGAGTTCTAACTTTAGTAGTGATTTTGTTAGGTTTGACTTAAGTTAAGCTTATGTTAAATTTAAAAGCATAAAAATTGAAAGTTGCCATTTAGCCAAGTAGTATAGGTTTCGATAACTTTAGTGGTTTTTTTGTACCTGCAGAGTTGTAAGTCGAGCATAATTTTTAATTGCATTTTTTTTTATTTTTATTATGAATTTTGCTGCAAGTCATTTGACGTTGTTATCTAAAGCGACCAACCCAAAGTTTTCAATATCGAATTATTGTGCCTTTTAATGGTATTTTTGGTGTTTTAAACTAAGTCAAAAGCTTGAAGGTTTTGTAAATATATTTCGGTAAAATAAATTTTCAGACAAAATGTTCCAATTTTGTCCATAGCAGTCTAGCTTAGACACATTTAATACTTCGCCAACAGAGCTGAGTATATTATCAAAAATTTGCTTCAAAAAATGATTCTATTTTACATTGAATTGAACTTGTTTGATCAATTGATTTGTTACTTTGATTTGGATTTATTTTTTATGTACATTTTTTTATTCTGACATTCAGGTTTGAGAATTTTGAATTTTGAATTTTGAATTTTGAATTTTGAATTTTGAATTTTGAATTTTGAATTTTGAATTTTGAATTTTGAATTTTGAATTTTGAATTTTGAATTTTGAATTTTGAATTTTGAATTTTGAATTTTGAATTTTGAATTTTGAATTTTGAATTTTGAATTTTGAATTTTGAATTTTGAATTTTGAATTTTGAATTTTGAATTTTGAATTTTGAATTTTGAATTTTGAATTTTGAATTTTGAATTTTGAATTTTGAATTTTGAATTTTGAATTTTGAATTTTGAATTTTGAATTTTGAATTTTGAATTTTGAATTTTGAATTTTGAATTTTGAATTTTGAATTTTGAATTTTGAATTTTGAATTTTGAATTTTGAATTTTGAATTTTGAATTTTGAATTTTGAATTTTGAATTTTGAATTTTGAATTTTGAATTTTGAATTTTGAATTTTGAATTTTGAATTTTGAATTTTGAATTTTGAATTTTGAATTTTGAATTTTGAATTTTGAATTTTGAATTTTGAATTTTGAATTTTGAATTTTGAATTTTGAATTTTGAATTTTGAATTTTGAATTTTGAATTTTGAATTTTGAATTTTGAATTTTGAATTTTGAATTTTGAATTTTGAATTTTGAATTTTGAATTTTGAATTTTGAATTTTGAATTTTGAATTTTGAATTTTGAATTTTGAATTTTGAATTTTGAATTTTGAATTTTGAATTTTGAATTTTGAATTTTGAATTTTGAATTTTGAATTTTGAATTTTGAATTTTGAATTTTGAATTTTGAATTTTGAATTTTGAATTTTGAATTTTGAATTTTGAATTTTGAATTTTGAATTTTGAATTTTGAATTTTGAATTTTGAATTTTGAATTTTGAATTTTGAATTTTGAATTTTGAATTTTGAATTTTGAATTTTGAATTTTGAATTTTGAATTTTGAATTTTGAATTTTGAATTTTGAATTTTGAATTTTGAATTTTGAATTTTGAATTTTGAATTTTGAATTTTGAATTTTGAATTTTGAATTTTGAATTTTGAATTTTGAATTTTGAATTTTGAATTTTGAATTTTGAATTTTGAATTTTGAATTTTGAATTTTGAATTTTGAATTTTGAATTTTGAATTTTGAATTTTGAATTTTGAATTTTGAATTTTGAATTTTGAATTTTGAATTTTGAATTTTGAATTTTGAATTTTGAATTTTGAATTTTGAATTTTGAATTTTGAATTTTGAATTTTGAATTTTGAATTTTGAATTTTGAATTTTGAATTTTGAATTTTGAATTTTGAATTTTGAATTTTGAATTTTGAATTTTGAATTTTGAATTTTGAATTTTGAATTTTGAATTTTGAATTTTGAATTTTGAATTTTGAATTTTGAATTTTGAATTTTGAATTTTGAATTTTGAATTTTGAATTTTGAATTTTGAATTTTGATTTTGATTTTGATTTTGATTTTGATTTTGATTTTGATTTTGATTTTGATTTTGATTTTGATTTTGATTTTGATTTTGATTTTGATTTTGATTTTGATTTTGATTTTGATTTTGATTTTGATTTTGATTTTGATTTTGATTTTGATTTTGATTTTGATTTTGATTTTGATTTTGATTTTGATTTTGATTTTGATTTTGATTTTGATTTTGATTTTGATTTTGATTTTGATTTTGATTTTGATTTTGATTTTGATTTTGATTTTGATTTTGATTTTGATTTTGATTTTGATTTTGATTTTGATTTTGATTTTGATTTTGATTTTGATTTTGATTTTGATTTTGATTTTGATTTTGATTTTGATTTTGATTTTGATAAAAATCATTTTGTATTTTCAAGTTTTAGTAAAAGATTAATTGAGCTTTATTGAAATTTGAGTTTTCATTAGTTTGTTTATAATTTTAATTTTAGTTTAAATTCTTAGTTTGATTTCGAGTTTCAACTGAAGTTAGTTGGAGTTTGAGTTGGAAACTAAATTTGGGTTTAGATTGAATTGAAATTAAAATTGATCCAATCTCACATTTTAAAACTCAGTTAAATTAATTCACCGTAATCCTCTAACGCTAAGACCACGAACAAGTCAGTACCTAAGCCAGTAACTTATAGGAAAAAGTCTTATATATACCGTTATACATTGATATTGTTAGCTATTTTCAACAACGATCATCATTTGCTAAAACAAAATAATTGCTAACAAAATTAGAGTTCACACAAAAAAAAAAAAACAAAGAAAAAGCAAACAACAAGCAAGTAAGTGTTGATCCTACACAAATTGCAAGCAACATTAATTCACTCAATCTATCTTTAAACTTGAAATTTACATTTGTTTCTTTCACTTTTAAAGAAAGTTAGAAATGTGGTCGTAAATCAACGCTTGTTCCCAAGATCCATTAAAATGGTCATTAGAGTGCGTTTATAATTCATGCCACGCGTTGAACTCCAACATCGTGTACACTTCTTCATCATCATTAGATGACAGATGCTTACATTTATATTCAACTCTAAATTTTAAGCAAAATTACAGTAAAAATCAAGAAGCTAAAATTTAAAGAAAGACCCTTCATGTATTCAAGAGTTGGTTTTTGCCGCTGGCTAGAGACCAGCAATTAATTCCAGCGACATACCACCAACTGACTGACTGACTCAGCTGTTGAAAGATCAACATCGAAATGGTGGAACTTAAATTAAATCATCGAATAGTCGTTGGACTTTCTTTATGAGACTACTTGTCTTGCCATCGACAATGAATTTAAAGGAATTAAAGTGACTGAAAACAAAAGTGAAGAGTGACACTCATTATTTTGTTTTTTCCTGTTTGTTTTTTTGTTTTGCTTATTTTTTCTCTGAGATACCACTTTAATGACCATTTAAGTCAAGTCAAATGTCAGAGTATCAAAAATATAAATAAACATTTGTAAGAATGTGGCTGCCACCTGTTTCTTCGCATAGCGTTATATGCTACTCTGTTGCTACTAACGGAAGGTGAACCGCTCTTCAACGAGATTAAATACACGCTTCATAAAAAAAGCGAAACAAGTAAATAAATATTTGTTGGTTTGCTTGAGTAACTCCACTGAACGGACAATCATTAAAAAAAACCAAAATTAAAAAAAATGCCAAATTAAACTTCAAACCCAGTTGAAATAAAATTTGCGTTCGCCTGTCTTGAATCTACTTAACCTGATATTCGAATCACGATTTGCAATTTTAACTTATTTACCACTACAAACCGGATAAATGTTATTACTTGCTTATTTCAGCTTTTCTGCTATGTAGTTTAGACACAGTTTTGTGGGGCCTAAGCAGCGGCGTCATAGTGCAACCCTACAATTGCTATGAAAGTAAGTTAACTTTGTGAGATATGATGAACAATTTAAAATTTAAAAGAATCAAACAACTTCTGGACTGTTGGTTTACAAAAATATGTTTTATGTAGGGAATGTTTTCATTATTAAGTCAAAGTTCTTGGTTATGTGGGCTTATGTTTAGAAATTAATTCAACTTGTTTATTAGTGGCAACAATGGATTCGTTTAAACTAGATATTCACTTTTTAATTTTTGTTTTTATTTTAAATAGTTTCTTTTATATATGCACGACAGCTTAATTTCGGTACCATTCTCGACCGACTGTAAGTAAATTTTGTAATTATTTCTTATTCATTAGTTTGGATTTTGCTAAATTCGAGTGCAACTTAGATATGGTTTCACTACCTTTTTTATATGGAATTTATTCCTTGTTACTTTTATTTAATTGATATTGAAAGATTATGTAGCTTAAGCAAAGGCGCCATCTATTGGATTAAACTTGAACTGCACGCTTATTACAAAATAAGCATTTCAACTTTTTATTCCAACTAGAGGTTGCAACTCAAAATAACTAAAAAATCCTGTTTTAAAATGATTGAGTGAATATTAGAAATGTCATAATTTAGAGGTATACCTATTTTATAAATTTTATAAAATAAAAAAAATATTATTTTTCAATATTGGTCCCATCAGCCATCATCGGCTTCACCTACTTCAACCACCTTTTTCAACCAAAATCAATATTAGAGAAATTTATTTTAGCCTGTGGTTAATATCAAAAATTGTTCCTTGTTCTTATTATGTATGGCAATATTTTTTGTTCTTATCAAAAACTTTATTTAAACCAGCATTATTTTTTTCTTATTCCCCCAATCACGATGGCTACTGTACCCTTGAATATGACGAATTGGCATCGTCATAATGTGTCATTTTATTTTATGAGCTACTGTTTTAAGCACACCCTATTAAAAACCAGTTTCTACTAAGAATAATTCTTTTATAGCTTCAAGCATCACTGAGTGAAATCATCATCATTAAATCAATCATCATCAAAATGAATTCCCATACCAAATTAAAGATAAACTGGAGAAATGACGCATTTTTTATAGAAACACATAAAAATGGGCTGTTTAAGGTAATGTAACTCTTAAAATTAAGTACAAAATTAAAAGATGTTTGGCTGGTAGATATTATTTGTGACAAAAAATTAAGTATGTTATATAAGATTTTACGAAGAGAAGCCATTTAAAATAACCTTTAAGAAGATAAATCTATTAAGAAAATTGTTAAATACTATAACTTAGGCGAACTTCATAATATTATCCCATAATAGTTGGGATGATAACTGAGTCTAGTTGGTGAGGGATAAATCTTAATAAAGAAATGTCAATGTTGATATCACTAAAACAACTTAATGACTCTAAAATTTTCGGACTCTTTCGTCCTAGGTGTCTAAGAATATGAGTGACGATCTAGATTGAGGGTTTTCCGATGTTTACGAACATATTTAATGAATTATTAGAAAACATGGAAATGGGTTACTAAATAGTTGTATGTAGCTAGTATAAAGTATCAAAAAGCTAGATTTCATCGGACCGCAAACAATCTTCTGAAGTTTAACAAAAAAGAGGATTAGAACTTGTCAAGGCTATAAGAACTAAACAGAGACGAATAAATAAATCTTGTAGTATAGTCATAATAGATGAAGATTTATGGAAATGTTTATATGAAAAACCTTTTTTACGATATTAGACTAAACCATACGGTAAATTATACAACCTGGAGAATTAACGCTAATTCTGTTGTCTACCAGAACTAGTAATTCTCATACTCACGACGGTAAGCTGCATAGAATGTTTGCCGCTAAGACAACGTACTACGAAAGAAGTATGATACAAGAGTAAAGATCTCTTGACAAAAAAAAAAAGAAACAGTTTCGAAAGTATCGTAAGTGTAGACGTAGAATTCCGTTTAAGTTGTAACTTCTTCTACTTTGTCTCTTTGGTCCGATTGTTTTGTTAATTTTGAACTTATTTTTATTGATCTAAAAAAATTAACAAATAAATGAATAACACTCAATTATGGACTACTTATCGAGGCCAAAAAAAAGAAAAAGTTAAAAAGTAAGTATGATTAAATGAGCAAGCAAAAAGAAACAAGCAAAATTTCAAATTTTTTCGATAATTTTGTTAAGTTTGACAGGTTGAGTTCATCGTCTTAGTTGAAAAGAAGGCGAACCAAATGCACTTTCCATCGGTGCCACTTTCGTCTCTGCCCGATATATAGTTTGTGAGCAACAGTCAGTTTATAATAATTTGAAATTAAAATTGAGACCCCGATTTTTAAAAAATCGTATGGTTACTATATTTCACTATGAGCACATGTCATTTTCTCTCGTCTCTGTCTGATATTTAGTTTGCGAGCTACACTTTTGTCTCTGTTCGATGTATAGCTTGCGAACTACACTCGCTAGTGCTAGTGGGATGTGGAATCCAAATTAATTTGCATTAAAAACAAAAATTTAAATTTTACGCCATCTATTGGGTAAAAGCATAAAAAGAAATATGATCAAACTCGTTTTTTTCATAAGAGTTAAATCTAGTGTCCGACCGATTATTCGGCTTCGGCTTCGGTAATCGGCATAATCGGCCAATATTTTGATCTTCGGCTTCGGCTTCTGCTTCGGCCGAATTAGCCGATTATCTTTGACGAATGTTATTGCTTTGCTAAACAATTTTTTTTATAAGTTTTTTGAATTTTTTTGAATTGTTCAGTAAACATTTGAAACATTTTCATTGTTCGTTTTGTGTTTCTTTCCTTTTCTGTTCTTTCATGAGTTGGTGTTCCTTCTTTGAAAATTTTATTCAAATAATAAGTGCAGCGAGTCCGACTGTTACGTTTTTGCTTTTGTATGGACGGAAATATAAAAGCGGAGTTAACGCTAGAAATTTTCTGTCAGATTTCAGTAAGTATTACATTTCTGGAGCTTTTCTCGACTTGACCGAAAATATATTCAATTTTTTTCTACTTTATCCTGACGTCAATAATTCGATTACAGAAAAATCCGAATTTTGCAGAAAAACTCTTGCATTTTACTCGAATTTAATGATTTCGGTTTGTTTTTTTGTATTGTAAATTTTAAGGGCCGATGTTGATTTTGAATAAAACACCAATTATTCAGAAAATTACTGTCATTTCTTTTTATTATGATAATATTGGTATTTTTCTACTTTATCCTGACGTCAATAATTCGATTACAGAAAAATCATTTGCCTGAGGCCTTATTTTGGAATAAATACGGCTCGATGATGCCGCCAGCCCATAAAACGCACCAAACAGTCACTCTATGTGGGTGCATTGGTTTTTAGACAATCACTCTTGGATTATCATTCGCCCAAATGCGGCAATTCTGCTTATTGACGAATTCACTGAGGTGAAAATGTGCCTCATCACTGAAGATGATTTTCTTCAGAAATTGATCATCCACTGTTGCCATTTCTTGAATAACTTTAACGCGTGGCTCGATTATGTATCTTTCTATGGTTCAAATTGAGTTAGTCTGTAATTGAGAAATGCCAAATGAAATGCAGAAAAACTTGACGTTTAGGTGTGGTTCACATTCAACATCGGCCCTTAACAAAGCACAGAATAAATTTTATAATTTTTTTACTTGAAAACATTTGTTATTCGGCGTCGGCTTCGGCCTTCGGCCGATTATTTCCATTTTGCCGAAGAATTGGCTTCGGCTTTGGTAAAAATTCACGTTCGGTCGGACACTAGTTAAATCTAACCGGATCACAGACCCATTTCGTTAAATTTGACAGTTTGAATTCATTAACTGAGTTGAAAAGAGGTTCATGACCTCTGGTTTCAAAATAGTATACTAGAACAGTAGTACATACATAAACCTAATGCGAACGAACGCTTACAATGCTGCCAAAGCTAACCAATCAGTTCGTGCAAAACTAAAGCATACAAGCATAAACAACGAAAGAAAAACAAAGAAAGCAGCAGACACATAAGCAGCTGATGATTGATTTTCCTATATAAAAATATGCATTTTTCTTCTTATATTTTACTATTTTGTGACTTTAATATAATAGTGACAAAATTCAAAATTAGATATTCATTCAGCGCAGGATATATCTGATAGTTTAGTATATATATTATCTTTGAACGAAGAGTATTAAAGGCTGTAGGTATACCCTAAAGTATTCGCCAAAAAGTTGCCTAATGACCTTGAAAAAATCTATTAAAGCGACCCCAAACAAACCGCGCTGTAACACGTAATTCTACGTCAAAAAAACAATGAAATTGATGTTATATTTTTGATGCGACTTAATCAATGAAGCAGAAAATCGTTAAATGGAATTTTTGCTGGGTGAGGTACTACCGTAGAAGAAATTAAACATTAGTAAAGGACTTGTAACGAAAATTAAGAAAATTATTGACCTATCAGGTCTAGGAGGTAGCAGGAATTTCCAAGGCTTATCGCTTGTTATAGATGTACCTTTTTCAATTTAATGATAGAGAAGATCATCAAAGCTTCTGATATGAGAAATAACGGCAAGATATTCTATAAAAGTGAAATGTTCAAGTTTATGTTCTTAAGAAGTTGTTCATGGCATTGTTTACTCTCTGAGGTTTGCTATTGTCTGCAGTGAGGTGACGACAGTACTAAGTAGTATGTATTTCTATTGAAAAAACTTTCTGTGTCAGATGGCGATTCTAACCTGGGTCTGCATAGTTGGTTCGCATGCCAATCACTTAGCTCACACGGCCGAGGCCACCAAACGATATCGATAACATTTACCATAAAACGCGTTAAGTACATTCAGCATTCTCTAAGTTGCAGAAGGTGTCTTTGTGGGTAATTCCTCAAAATCAGAGTGTTTTCAGGCGCCTTTGAGGAATTGTTGAGTGTTCCTTTTTTTAAGGTATTTTTGAGGAATTTCATTTTACAGAAAATAATTTAAAATGTAAAAAAAAAGTGTTCTTAGCTGGGATCGATTCGAATGTCCAAAAATATTTAATTTTGCTCAAGCTTTTTTAAAAAATTAATGGGGTAAAGTATTTTTTAGATGACTTTTTTGATTCTTTTAAAAGGTGTAGATGCTTATCAGATTTTCACTAAAAATCTATCAATCACCAGCTTTTTCAGAGATTTTTCGAATTTCAAGTATGACTTTTTTCAAGTATGATTTTTCGTACTAAAATGACTTGTATATTACTGCCTGGTTCTCTAAAATGAGTCAGTTTTTCCAATTTTTTTTTTTTCAAACCCACTTTTCAGTGTATTTAGTCCTTCGGGGAATTTGAAAATAGTTTATTAGCAACACTGCTTTGAGCTTAGTAGGCAATTGGGAAGCAGAACACTCCCTCGCTCTTCTATAAATCAATCAGTCAGTTGAGCAACTTTGAAAGGAAAATCCTGCGTAAGATCTTTGGTTCAATTTGGGTCAATGACGAGTATCAAATCGAGCTATAAGCCGATATCGACAAAGTCAATCTTATACAAATTGAGCGGCTTCGCTGCCTAAGTTATGTTAAGCGAATGAAATACAACGCTCCAGTGAAAGAACTAGTCAATACTATACCCTGTAGTCAACGCATGTGAGCACACTCAAATCTTCGTTGGAAGGATTAAGTATTGGATAGCCTGACGACTCTTCGAATATCCAACTGGGGCCAGCAAGCACACAACAGAGCAATATCTGGCTGCAGCAATATCTTAGAAGAGGCCACAACCGTTTTGCAGTTGTAAGTAGAGATGTGCGCCTGCGTGACTTTTACTTACAATCACGCACGCTCACGATGTGATTTTTTCTAATCACGCACGCTCACGATGTGATTGACACGTCTCAATTCGTGAAACGCGCCCCTTTCTAGTTGTAAGTGACAAATAAGGGAAAGGAAAGAATACACTGAGAAAAAAACACATATTCTCATTTAAAGAGAAATTTTATTGAAAATGAAAAACTTTTCTTATATTTTGATAAAAAATTCACTACGAGAAGTATTTTCTTCAATAAAAACAAATATTTTCTCAAAAAAAAAAGTATTTTTCTCTAAAAACGATATATTTTTCTATTTCATGGAACCTTTTTATCATTTTTAGAGAATTTTAAGTATCGCAATTAGAGAATAGCATTCTCTGGAGCAAAGTCTATACCATTTTTCTCTAAATATGATGCTTTTTTTATCATATTCCGAGACACTTTTTTCTGAGTGTAGGTGCTGCAGAACTGACACTACAGAATATGTTGTTTGTATAAAAATTCTTATAGAAATATCAAACTATTTACCAACTTTAACCTTGGAATGACCAAATGTCCATATTTTCCAAAAAAATCCCAAAAATTTCTGAGGAAGTGGCCACAGTAATATTACTTAAAGTCATATTTATCAGCATCTCTACAGTTTTTACAATAAAAATACAAAAATATTAAAATTGGTCTTAAGGGTCTGAGTGCTTAGATATGCTAGGTCTCAGGTAAAATTTTCGGAAGATATATCCGAAACTAACTCAGTCCGTAAATTCATAACTCATTCAAAAACAAACATTTTTCCAAAAATTGATTTATTATTATAGAGAATTGAACAAATAACAAGAAAAAAAAAACAATAAAAAAAATATATTTTTCACTCCAACATGGTTTTATAGAGCTCCAAACTAGCGGCAGAGAAAAAAACGGAGCCTAGTGGTTGCTGCGCTGGGAGTCGCAAAAATCTCCTGTCAAAATTACTTTTTTTAATCTTAAAAAAATTGGTTATGGTGTGAAAGGAGCTTTTTTTTAAATTTTTTAAAATTTTTTTTCAATGTTCCAAACTTGAAACTGTGTTTTTCGAAAAAATATTGACTTTAAAAATTCATAATAAATCGAAAAAGAATATAAGAAAAGCTTGTGTCATACGATACCGAACCAAGTTAAAAAAAATACAAAAAAAAAAACAAATTTCGTCAAAAAATGAACTCGCTAGTGCCGCAACCAGTAGTGCCGCAACCAGTACGAAAAACATGGTTTCGAGATAAACGCGTTCAAAGTTTGTGAACAAAGAAAAATGCAAAGAAAAATAAAAATGCTAATGCACTAATCCGGCTGTAACTTTTGAACCCGTAAGAATTTTTCCATGAAATTTTTTCTTAGAGTCTTAAGAATATTTACTAAAATACAAAATTATAAAAAAAGTCGATTTAAAAAAACGGCCAATGTCATGTCCCCCTTAAAACTATGTTCAGATTTTGTTTTTATAATATAAGACCGTGGTGACCGTGGCATGCAGGTTAAGTGAGTGGCTTAGCATGCTCGGAGCCCGGGTTCGATTCCCAGCCGCGGCGAAAAGTTTTTTTCAATAAAGATTTTTCTAATCGGTCACCACCTCTCTGCAGACAATGGCAAACCTCAGAGAGTAAACAATGCCATGTAAAGCTTCTTGAGAACTTGAACTTTAGCCGTTCGGAGTCGACATAAAACATGTAGGTCCAGTTCTCGGTCAATTGTGTGCAAAAATGTAATAACACACACAACACAATTGATCATAAGAAGCTCGGCCAAAGTCTTTTCAAGGACTGAAATGGCCAATTTGTTTTTTATACCCTAAACCTGAAAGGTCAGGGTATATTAACTTTGTGCAAACGTTTGTAACGCATAGAACGAAGCGAGTCCGGTATAGAAAAGTATATATATTCTTGATCAGCGTCACCACGTGAGTCGAGCTATCCATGTCCGTCCGTCCGTCCGTCCGTCCGTCCGTCCGTCCGTCCGTCCGTCCGTCCGTCCGTCCGTCCGTCCGTCTGTGTGTTGTCCGTATACACAGGATAAGAAGAAGGAGTTGAGATAATTGGATGAAACTTGGTACACATGGTCACATGTACCCAAGGATCTGCACTATTGAATATTTTTGGAATCCGCCCACGGACACGCCTACCTCCCATACAACGAAAAAATTTAAAACTGCATAACTCAGCTCATAATAAGTCTACAACAATAAAATTTGGTATGTGTGTGTTTTATATCAACACAAAGACGTCATTGAAAAATGGACATCATCCGCTCACGGACACGCCCACCTCCCATACAACCCAAAAATTGAAAACGCAATAAATAAGCCTCTGTTTAACCTAAAGAGCTAAAATTTGGCACGTATGTTTTTTATGACAAGACAAAGATGGTTTGGAAAAATGGACTTCATCCGCCCACGGACACGCCCATTTACAATTAATTTTTTTTTTTTTTTTTTGAAAAGTGGGTTTAGGGTATTTCATAGTCGGCCTAGACCGACTTTAGACTTTCTTTACTTGTTTTTTTTTGTTTTTATAATATAAGACATGTGACAATTAGATTTAAAAAAGTAATGGAGGGGGTGTTGAAGTACAAAATAAGTTTTTTGTCTATTCATAACAAACATTTTTTTTGACAAAAACGCAGTTTTCTTTCCGTTTCATTTAAATTTTGCAAATATTGGAAAGCAGGTAAGACCTTCTTAAATAGGCCAAAATCGATTATTTGTCATCTTCATATTTCAGCTGTCAAGGTATCTTCTGAGAACCCATATTAACCTCAATATGGCGAAAACACCTTAGTTAGTCTGGAAAACGTGACGAAGTCAAAACAATAAAGCGTGATTGACACACTTAAAAAATTACATTTACTGAATATTAATAAATGTGACAGCGAGAAAACAAAATGCACCAAAATCTACAGCATGCAATTTTTAAATTTTTCATATCTATACATTGTTTTTTTTTTTTTGTAGTAACATAAATCTACAAAAGTGGAAGTGGGTAAAGTGCCAATGAACGGGTATGAGAGAAATACCAACAAATATTTAAGGTCATTTCATTCACTTTCGTCTAAGGAAAGCGACAATGAATAGGAAATGAGTTGCAATAGACAAGGGGAGAGTGAGTGAGGGACAGATGAGTTGAGTTAAGTTGTGTCGAATAGATAAAGTGGCAAACATTAGTTAAAATTTTGAAAATTTAACAGTAGAATAGCAGTGATGAAAGACCACTAGCAACGACAACAACAACAACAACAACAACAACAACCAAAACAATCAAATCAACATGCGTGCCAAGCAATCAAGGGAAAGTTAACTCATTGTTGTGTGGTTGTTGTTGTTGTTGTTGTTGTTGTTGTTGTTGTTGTGATAGCCCACTGACAGCAACATCAACAACCACAATAACAACAAAAACAATGTGCGAAAGAAGCGCTTCTTTTGTCTTCAAATTGGAAAGAAAGCACAATTTGAATGTGGAAAAAGTATTCTCTTTTTTTTTCTCTCCACACACAATAACTGTAAATGCTATTTTGTATGCATGTCGGTCTGTCTGTCTGTCTGTCGAAAAACTCATCAACAATGCATCAGTCAGTGATGATGACCTACACCCACCCAATAACAGCAACCATCACTCCACTCCACTCCACTCCACGCCATACCAATCATTCAATCATGCATTCAACCAAGCAAACTTCACTCAACCCAACAATCTATCTATCCACCTACTTTTTTTGGTTGTTTTTGTTTTGCTTTGTTTTCTTAATAGCACTCAACGTTGTTTAATATTTCTTTTTTGGTTTTCTAAAACAAAAACTTTGCTTATTTTAATTAGTTTTTCTACTCTTTTGTTTGGTTTTTCAATTTAAGAGTTTTAAATTTTTGGGCAAAAAGTTCATAAAAAAAACTTACCATTTCTTTTCTTAAGACGGCCAACTGTGAGTCCAAAGTGCTTTCTATGATTGTTGTTTTTATTGTTGCTGCTGTTGTTGTTGTTGTTGTGGTGATTTTTATATCATTTTCATGGCCATGTGTCTCCGCCATTGTTGCTGATTTATCGGCTTCACTCTTGTTATCATTAGTAGTATTTTTATTGGTGGTTTTGTTGTTGTTGTTGTTGTTGTTGTTTTTATTATTATTATGATTATTATTGTTGTTGCTGTTGTTGTAATTTTCTTTTTGGCATTCTAACGTGCTGTTTGTTGGTGTTGTTGTAGCTGTTGTTGTTGGTGTTATTTGTTGGTTACTCGCTTGAAATACATCGATATCGCTTAAGAGCCCAGAATCAGATCCAAGCATTTTATTGATGCCGCTAAGGCTTTTTGGCAGAGGTGGCAGATCGTTAGTCGGTGACTTAAATCTATAGATAAAAAGAAAATGAAAACAAGGAAATAGTTAGTTAGTTTGTCAAAATAATTATATTTTTAATGGTGATGTATAAAATATTGAGTTAAATAAGTGCTTTTGAAAATATATGGCTAAGGCTCTGATAAATTGCCAATAAATAAGAATCAGGTGGAAAGCGATTTAAAGGGAATTCTTTCTTGTTCCGTATCTGTTGAAATTAATAGGCAATAATTTTTAATAATTGACTAGTTCAGAATAGTTTGTTGGGAATACAGCAAAAAAAAAAAATTCGAAAGCTTTATAAGCTCTTGCTTTAGGCACAATTTTGTATATATAAGGTTTTTACAGCCACAAGCAGAATACACGAACTTGCAAGGGAAAACATTTTAAAGATTAATTTTTAAACTTCAATACTTTGAGTTTTTGCTCAAAATGCTAAATTTGATGTAGAAATTAGCAGTTATCAGAAAAATAGAAAAGAAAAAGGTCAACAGTGAGTGACATGTTTTACTGAATATTATTTATTTTTAAAATCCTTGAAACAAAAATACACATTTCATTGTTAGATTATCCTTATATACAAACATAAAAAATTTTATAAAAAAGTTGTAGGGGAATTTGTAACCACCAATGAAGGATTGAATAATTTGCAAAGTATACTTTTATGGCTTGAAGTGTATGCGTGGAAAGCAAGCTTATGTGGAAAAATTTCAGAGAGGATCTTTGCCAGATATAGCTTGAATAATTGAAAAAATTTACAATAATGTAAAGAAAATATTTTACAAATACAAAAACTTTCAAAAATTAGGACATCATTCTCGCACTGGAATGCCAAAAAGATTTGGCGGAACCGAATGTAGATTTATTGAGAGTGTTGAACGCAATAACCATGTTGTCAGTGCAGTGAACTTTAGAACTTCAGGAGTATTTCAAGAGTCAGTACAGTTCTGGAAAAATAATACGAATAAATATTCTATGTAAAATATTCTTTATATAAGGTTTGTCCTAGAAATGTTTTAAGCAGTGACCGAAAAAAACTGTTATTTTACAATTTTCAAATGAAAAAGACATAATGAAAAAATTGTCGAAGGACTTTTTCAAATAAACCATTATGATAAAAATGGCCTTAGTTTTACGAATATTAAGTGCCTTTTAAATTTTTGGCTGATTCCATAAAAGTTAAAATTAAACTGTTATTTTTTGCCTCTAATTTTTTTTGGGAAAAATATCGGTTACTTTTGACATTTATTTAATCGGCTAAAAATAACAGTTATTTTGTGACTTTTATTTTTTCCGTCAAAAATATCAGGCAATTTGTGTTTGTTTAAAGACCGCTTGACTGTTTAAAAAATTATTGATACCATGTGTAAAATGTGCGCACCGATGAGGCGAAAATAATGATATCAATAGTGTTTAAGTCGGTAAAACGACCTTTGAGAAAATACAAATTGCCTGATATTTTTGACCCAAAAAATAAAACGCAAAAAATAACTGTTATTTTTTTAACATATTATATTTTTATTATATTTTGATATTTTTGACCGAAAAAATAAAACGCAAAAAATAACTGTTATTTTTGACCGATAAAATAAAAGCCAAAAGTAACTGTTATATTTGCCCGAAAAATATAAGGCACAAAATAACTTTTATTTTTGTCGGAAAAAATAAAATTTAAAAGATAACTTTTTCGATAAAAACCATAACCGGTACAGTCCCTGGTTTTAAGACTTAATAAAAATAAATTAAAACTTTTTAGCAACTGAATAGGTGGAATTTCTAAAAATAATTTAAAATTTATGATATATAATTTAGAAGAGGAAAGCAATTATTTTCAAATACCTGGAAAATACCGACACTAAGTAAAAAGATATTTCTCAGGAAGTAGGCATATTTATAAAACCTTTTGAAGGGTCCATAAAACGATACAAGCAGGCTATTTCTTAATCAAGGAACCAGGGTTAGGTAGAAAAAGCGGTCCAAAGAACTAAGGAGTGACTCAAAAAGTTATTTGGTTGTTTTTGAAGAATTCAGAGACTACGGTATGTTATTCAGCGAGCAGCAAAAGCGGAAAAATCTAAATCAACTGTTCAATGGATTAAAAATAGGCCAACATGAGGAGTTATAAAGTGTGAAAAGAACTTTCAGAAGAAAGTTCAGAAAGAAAGTTCAGAAGAAAAAACGCTGAAGCTAAGAACAGTTCTCGTGTACCAGATCACATTTAACATGTGGTCAGGTACACATACTCGAGTACCTCGACCACAGGAAATACATAATGGATATACAGTACAAACTCGGTAACCGCAACCCTCGATACACGCAATTCCTCGATTTTTGCAACAGAGCGGGACAAAGCATTGTAACCTTTATAAGTGCAACTCCCTAAAAATAGTAACCTCAATAACTGCAACTGACTACGCTTTATATATCTATATGATGGGTTTTAGTTTGTATTTTGTCTCTTTTGTTCTTTATTTTTTTCTGGATTTTTAAGCTTGACCGTTTTAAATAAGTTATTTCATCGAATTGTTTGCTCTTTGGTGCGTTTGCTTTGAGCGCAATCGTTAACACAAAAAATTAGTATCTGCTTATACTTCGACTGCCAGGTAGTGTTTTTTGATGGAAGGAAATGGCGATTGATAAAGCTAACTATTAAAGAAAAGTGTGAAACTTTTCATTAAACTTAATGTGGTGTATCGTAAAAAGCACTGTGCAGCCTGTATAAGGTGCACAAGTCAACAATCACGAGAATTATAAAAAAAGAAGTCCAGATTCTGAAATATGCTGGAAATATGGAAGCTGGGCCAAAAAAACGGCAATCTCTAAAATCCTGTGAATATCCAAAAATGGAAAAGGCTCTCTACAAATGGTTTTTAAAACAAAGAAAGCAAAACGTTCTTTTTTCCGTCGATATCATTAAATCAAAAGCTCGCAAGTTGCTCCGAATGAATTTTTCCAAAAAGATGATCTTCATGAATAGATGAACAAAAGTTTTGCAGACAAAGAAGAAGATAATGAAATCATAGATATTGAAAGTACAGATAACAGTGATTCTGAACTTATCCCAGTACCTCAAATAAAAGGTTCAGTTGCTGTGCAGTCGTTTCACACGTGTATTCAGTGGTCTGAGAGAAATGGTATTCCATAAAAATACATTCTTATTCTTAAGGAACTTCGAGTGATTGCTGTTGTACAAACTGTAACTTATACAAAGTACAAACAAAAACAAAAGATATTTTCAAACAGACATAATATATTAAAACTGAATCAGTAAATTATCATATTATAATGAATTGAATAATTTCAATACTGTAAATTTTATTTAGCATTTTGCTTAAAACTTCATTAAACTCGCTCTATATATAATTGTTCTCGCTTTATGTTTTCCTTGATGGGTGCAACAACCTCAATAAATGAAACAGCCTCGGTTTTTATTAGTTGCGTTTACCGAGTTCATACTGTAAATATTATACTGCTGTTAAAAAGAGTGGAGTATCCTCGAAATTTTAAATACAAAGGCATACCAAGAAAATTTCCAAGAAAATGCATGGTTTGAAAATGCTTCTGCAAATGTGGCCTTCAAAATAAGGAACAATTGACAAATCGCACCAAGAGCACCGACATTTACATCAGAGAGGGTCTGCAGTGGTTTTTGCTGCCTTTTATATGTCAGCATCAAGGTTCAGTACAATTTTGACCAGACGATGAACGATGGATGGTACAAAGCCAACGATGTCACCATGTAGCCAAAAAGTGAGAATCCAAAGATTTAAAGAAAAAAATTTTTAAACGGGTCAGACATATAGACATTTCCGGCACCTAGTTATTTTATAGGAACCACTAATATTTGGAAAAAACAACCAAATCGGCCAACTAATACACCCAGCTCTGATATAACCGAAATTGTTAAGCTGGTATATTTCACCAAAAATTCAACCCAGAGTATTGCAATTTGGTACACCTAATTCTTTTATAGGAACAACTAGTTGGTGCGAAAAGGAACCAAATCCGTCAAAATATAAAAATTATCCAATTTACATTAAAAAAATATCAAAAAAAAACCAATTTATAAAAACTTCCACATTTTTTATAATTTATTCTAATTTCATTCTTTATTGTGTCATAGTTCCCCGAGCAATATTTTTTTAGCTATGACTTGGTCCTTGGTAAAACCTCAAAAAATTTGCTTAAAAAGTTTTTACTATAAAAATTTATTTTGTTTTTTAAGATGAGCAGTTACTTAAAATTAATTTAGGTACCGCAACATGATAAAATAAATTATATCTGATATGTGCTTATTGTTATTTTATTTATATATTAGCAGCCGTTTTGAGCTATTTTTCTTTACATAGCATTATTTATACTTATAAAAATAACATAAAAAAAAAATTGCAGAGGTAATATTTCGTATTTTTTTTTTTTTAAATTACTTCCAAAGTTGAAGTAATTTTAGTTATTTTATTTGTCAGAGACCACTTTATTATGGTACTGTTATCAAAAGCACGTTATACAAAACACAACTATCATATTTTTCCAGATGGTTTCAATTTATTTTTTTTTTTTCGAATACAATTTGTATAAATATGTATCATCCAATAACTAAGAAAATTCTTAAAAGAAATTATATGTAATAGATGCTTCTTTTATTATAATAAGTTTCTAAATCTATATAATTAATAGGCTAAGGTTTTTTTTGTGACTTCAACTCCTCCCAGACCAATAAACCGATTTTATCCATTCAGATGTCACTTAATCAGGTTTTGGCTGAAATTGTGCAAACCACTTTTAAAAATTGTGATTTCGCTTCAGGGGGTTCCCAACCTTTTAAAACAGAAATAAAATTTTTGTACAAACATCCGTTATTTTATCGATTTGAAATTTAGTTTGAGAAAAGCTTATGAATTGGTCGAGTTTGAATTTTTTTCAAAACTAAAAATTTTTAGCCAAAATTTTCTTTTATGCATTCCTTAAATGTCAATTGTCCGAAAAATGCAGTTCCAAAATCAAAATTTCCACTTTCCGAGCAAACAAGTCAGTCAAATTTTAACGGTTTTCAAAATTTTTTTGTTTTTCTAAATTTTTGTTCAATTTTCTTTGAAATGTGTTGGCAATTACAGTAATTATCTTACCAGATATATTTTTAATGAATTTTCTTAATATTGCCTGTAGTTGTTTAACGTGTATTTTTACCAAACGCCAATACAGAGAAAAAACACTCTCTGAAATTTAACGTTCTATATTTGGAAGTGAATATCTCTGTCAGCTTATAAAAAATTTAATTTATTTCTTAAAAAAAAAATTAACATTTTTACCGTTACTTTATTATTTATATTTTAATCATTGCCTTTAAAAAGAGTCCACTTAATTGAATGTTTTCTCAAAAAATGGTATAAAAATTGTTTTTGTTGTAAAAATAAAAAAAATTCAAATTTGCATTTTTGATTTTCTTTTATTATATTGAGTTTTTTAAGGCGAATTTGTTTTTGTATGGCAAAAAAATTAATAAATACTATGCGTCATCGAAAAAACAAGGCTAGCCCCTATGAATTTTTGCACGAAATTTCATTTAAAATGTTAAAAATGTTGTTTTTATATTTTTTAAATCTTCAACAAGCTTCAAGAACAATTTATTTGAAGAAAATTTTATTATAGCTCCAACCAATAAAAAGTTATAGCCACAAATCTGTTTTAATCATCCTGCGTATCTATCTATATAATTAATAGGCTAAGGTTTTTTTTGTGACTTCAACTCCTCCCTTTTTTTTTGGGTTTTTTTTTGCGTTTTTTCATCGGAATATGATATAAATTGATGTTGTAGGTGTTCTGTAAGTGTTTTTAATTAATTTTTTTAATTATATCTTAGTAGTAATTTTTTTTCTAAAATCTATTTTATAATTCGTTTTTATAATTAGTTAAGTTTTAAAGCGTTAAAAGTTAAGCAGCGATGTTGTTGAATAGTAATAATATATATCTTGGTAGCAGTGATGATATCGTATCATTTTCGAGAGTACTTTTTAAAAAGGCAAATAGTACTTTTTTATTGTTAAGGGTTCTTTTTATTAAGTAATGATATGTAAATAAATACATAAATTAAAACCAATAGTTTTTTAAATTTTATTATATATATCACATAAAGGAACAATAAATAATCAGGATTTCTTTCAGAACCCGTTAAATATGTATATTAGGGTGCCTCGACCTCTATGAAGCCAAAAAAAAAAATTGTCATTGCAACCAACTTAAAATGAGCCTTGATCGATTCTAAGCAGAATGCACAACATTTTTTTTTTGCTATAACGATAGCCGCCAGTGAGCTAAACCATTTTGAAAAACATCCAAAAACCATGTATTTTTTAAAAATAATAGCTAGTACAGCAGTTACAAATAAACAAATGGTTGGGAATTGGAGTAGTACTGAGGAAGATCTTACTATCTGGTCCAAAATATTTCAAATCTTTGCCGCCTGACCAAAGATATTGCTAATTTTAATGAAAATTTTTGACTTTTTCTTATAAGTGTTCTTGTCCTGGGTACTTTTCTAAAATCAAAGGAAAATAATACGTGACTGGGCGAGAATTTTGGCAATAAGTTTATGACTTCATTTTCAAAAATGATTTTTTTTTAACTCTTGACAAAATTTCAAGTAAAATTCGTTAATATACCAGAGTACTTTTTTCGGCAAAAAGGTACTCCGGTACTTTTGTAGAGTCAATAGTACTCAAAAAAGTACTATTCCACTCAAAATATCCTCCCTGCTCGGTAGTTATATTAGTGTAAGTCCGTGTTCGTATTTTGACATTTACATTTAAAATTTTAGTGTCAGATCATAAGTTTTAAGCATTCAGATGATGATCTTTTATATCATTATTGAGACTGCTTGAATAGAATATCATAAATTAAGTGTCTATAATGTTGCTAACATTTAATTTTTATTGAATTGCTCGAATTCGGGCAGCAGGTTTACTAGTTAATTCTAATTACTAACATACATTCAAGTTGCATGGTTGCAAAAAAAAAAACAAATTTTGAAGAAATATTTTAGATTATATTTAATTCAAGTATTCTCTCTCGACGTATTAACGCTTTTATTCCATATATTGAAAAACATTTTTTTTAATTTTAGCCACACTCGTTACCTGTGCTCCGTGGCATGGAGTCCACTTACTTATTGCATATCACTGACAAAATAGGGAAGCAGTATCAATAGAATTCAGCCAAATTCAAAATTCATCCTTTTATTGTGTCTTATGACATCTTGTCATTACTTGAACACTTCCCAAATATGCTCTATAAGGCATTTGTCCGGAGACTGTGCAAGTCATTGTCATATGGGCACTTGATTGGCTAAAATTCAGGTTTTTACCAATTTTGATGCATGCTAGGAGTCATTGTCCTGCATACGGACACCCATATGGGTGGCATATTTTCCAATGTGTAAGGCAACATGGATGCTTCACAGCAATCCAAAAAATTGGCTCAACTCCAATCGCGTAAAAGCATTTCATGTCTTACTTTTTGAAGTGAAACATCTTTATCCGTTTTACAACACACGGTGAATTAAACGGAAAGTAAAGCCGATGTAACGTTCTAATGAAACGAAGCTAATTCATAAGTTAATAAATAACTCACCATAAATCATGGTGAAATGGTTTGAGTTCAAACTAACGCAACTAATCAAACAGACCTTTCTAATGACAGACAACAGACTTTTTCTAATGAAGAAGAAAACGTAACCAACTAATCAACAAAGTTTGAGTACGTAATATTTTAAGTGAAACTGCTGTAGCCACGTATCTCTATACGCTATACTCTGGTGAATTGGAACTTCAATCACGGATTGAAATTAAAGGTAAAGCATTTTAGAATGGTGATTGCATTGTATAACAACTAAATGCATTTAATCTACTTTTAGCTATGATTTATGCTGACTCCGAAAGGCTAATGTTTATTGAACTGTTCATGCTACCAAGAAGAACATTTTCTGTCAGAAGTGATGATTCGTTGGTTCCGATGGCACGCACACGTGTTTTCTTAGTACGCACGGTCACGGCCGTTCGACTTGTTAATAGGACATTAAATTCTTCTCATAGCACTTTTGAGGATCAAAATAGATTTTTATTTCTAATGCCGTACTCGTATTTTCTTTTTAGTATTTTCTTTATGTTTTAATGCAAAAACAATATTTAAAAAAACAAAATTTCATAAAATTTATCGATGGTCACTTAGCACTAAAGTGATAAGTGATCTTTTGACGAAAATAGGTTTACTGCATTTTTCGTTCCATCAATATTATATCTATGTATTTATGCCAGTGAATGCGTGTCAGTACACAGTTAAAATTAGTGTTTTGTATTGAGATGTGTTGAAATTTAAAAACAAAATCGACGTTCCTTAACATTTGAAATTTTTCACTCATTACTTTATTGAGCTTAACCATAGTTATAAAAAAACTGAAAAAAGGTGCCACCTAATTTTTTTTATATTGAAATTTTATTTCGGGTACATTCGTTTATATATTTGCTCACTAAGCAACTCTAATGTGCTACAGGTCTGTAATCTAATGTTGAAGAATGTACCTTGAGTGTATTGATCATGTAGTAGTATTGAATAAATGTCACAAAATAATTGAAATTTCTTTGTGAAACAAATTTTAATCAATAAAATTTCCTTTCAAAATAACCGAAAATACCCACTGTAAAATAAATTATAAAAAAATATGTTCCGCAAATGTATCCCAAACTGTATTTTTCGTCAAATCATTGCTTCCGTTTAGTGGGTTGAGATATAGTATTATGTAAAATTCTTTTTTGTTTTTGTTCAATATGTGTTGTAGGATATCTAATATATAAAAATCTCGTGTCACGGTGTTAGTGTATGAACTCCTCCGAAACGGGTGGACCGATTTTAATGAAATTTGTTTTTGTATATTAAGTAGGTATAAGAATAGGTTATAAAGTATTTTTTATCTTCCTACCCACGAGGGGCGTGGCAGTTTTTCAAGAAAACAAATTTTCGGTTTTACTTTCGTTCAAAAATCGCACATAAACTAAAATCGGTACGAACTTACTGTTGACACGCGCCCTTCGAATGTCAAATTTGAGCGATCTTTGAAAAGGGGGGCATGGCACCGCCTATTCAATTAAAATTTTTGATATCGAATAGATTTGGAACTTGATGTCGTATAACAGTAAAGCATAGTTTAAAATAACTGATTGGTCAGGTCTTTCAATTATAAAAAAGACACGGGCATTGGAAAACGGGGCGTGGCTAAGCTCATACAACTAGAATTTTCGATACAGAATAGCTATGGAAGTAAAATTCACAAAACATTTAACTTAGAATGAAGTTACTATTTGGTGGTATCCAGCTACTGGAAGACTAGAATGGGCATTGTACAGGGGGTGTGGCTCCACCGGTATAAGACACATTTTTTAAATTGAATCGCTTTGGAAATAACAGTCACAGATCAAATAAACTCCAATATACTCGCAAATATACTCCAATATATATAATCGCAAACTAAAACGGATGGCTCCACCCATAAAAGAAAATTTTTTATTTAATAGCTTTGAAAATAATGGTCAAAGAATACTGAAACTCAGAGTTTAGTTTGTCTTTTGACAATCTGGAATAGGCATTGGACAAGGACGGCAGCAACGCGCCGGGTACCAGCTAGTATCATATAAATAAATTAAAAAATTAAGTAAGTTCTATATAAAGTTCTTCAGGTTTTCATCAAAGACAACCAAGGAGATGGTCTTTTCAATCAATTTATAAACAGCGTGATTCTTAAACCTGTGGTTTTGAAAAAACTTATACCACCAACTGCGTCGTCAACTCATCACTTTGTAGGCTTTGTCATGTAATATTTTCTTTTAACAGATAGCGTCGTGCACACGATATATTTATAGTTATAACGTGATTCGACTGCTTGTTTTCTCTAGCTTATCCCATTGAATTCCATGTCAAGAATTTCATGATTTCTATAAGTAAATCTGTTTAACTGTTTGTCTGTCTGTCTGTCTAGCTCAACATCTGTCTGTCTCTGCCTGTTGCAGTTGATGTCATTTTTTTCATTTGGCATTTGTGCACATCACATTTGTAATTGCAGTAAAAAATGCAATCACAAAAAAAAAAAAAAACATGCAATAATAACGTAAACAATCCGGTTTCTTGCAATAATACAAACAAACTTATTAGCCAATCTTGTGGGGCTTCTACTAAACTGTTGACGACATCGCAAACAACGTAATGATGTCGTCAATAACTTTGATATCAAATGTTTTTTGTTTTTTCTGCTGCTGCCGTTTTGACCCAGAAACCACGGTAATGCGAATAACGAAGATTATTTCAAAGTCTAAATATTTTTGTAATGCGTACGACTAGTAGTATTAGTAGTATTATACGTTATATCAAACCACTTGAGTTGGCAAGTGATTGCATCGTATCTAATTGGCGAATTTGTTCCAATATGTATGTTGAATGCAACAAATTGCTGCCCCACTCACATGGATTGTTTAAAAGAAGTTTGAACATGAAACTCTGACAAAATTTTCACTCAATTCTCACGATGTTTATACAAACATAAAGTACATATTTTTTCAGAACTTGAACTTTTTAAGTAAATATATTAAATTTTGCAAAACAAATTGGAGATATTTATCAACATATAAGTTAAAAATAAATGTTACATATACACTAGCTTTGCAATAGTGACATATGGAGATTCTTATTATTGGTATTACGAAACGCTTATTTTGTGAGGCTTGATACAAAAATGCATGGACCAAAACATTTTTGGAATAAGGGAAGGGTAAGTGGCGCCACATCAACGTCAAAGTAACAACATTTCCGAGATTTGCAGACAAATTAACCCACAGCTGCTCAGGAGCCGTCAATGGAGTGCTGGGTTGTATGAGCGACCCTCAAAACTTGTGTGTCCCAAATTTTTTCAAAAAAACTCATCCCTTTTTTCCACCCCTTTGGGGGGCTTCCTTACAATAGTTACGACAGTAACAATAGTTTTATGAAATTTAACGCTCCCAATGTTACCAGAATGCCACTAGAGGATTTATGTTTACCACCAACCACTATAAATTTCCCCCCCCCCAACATTTCTTCTGAATATGCTTACCCCTTATCTCCAGCCCCCATACCAGCCCATGAATATACTTATCTCTTATCTCCAGCCCCCATACAAAGTTGACTTTTTTCGGTAGTTGCCTCGGTCTGCTTTTATATTTTCACCGTTTCCAGTGTATCTCAAAACAATTTATTTGTATAACCGGCCCACAACAATATTGTGTCCCCAACATTTTTTTCATTTATACTTAAGCCTTTTCTATGAAATTTACAAGAGAATTTATAATCCCACAAGAAGATTCATATAAGATTTATGACCAACCCTCGTTAAATTATTCTCCCCAATCTTTCTTTTGAATATACCTTCCCCATATCTCTACCCCTTAAGGGGTCCTCCATACTAAATTGACTTTCTTACGGATTTTTTCCTCTTTTGAACCTTGTAGCACCTTGTTAAGAAGTTATTACCAATCCTCATTATTTTTCGGATCTGTATTTTTTTATCAACTAACCCCCTTTTTGCTACCCTTTCCCTAAACAAATTATTGTATAAAACAGTTTTTTTTATCATATTAATTCATTTTATTGTGAGAAGGATATTCCGGTTGGCGCTGACGACTTGAAGCAAAAATTGTTTTTTCTTTTCGTCTCGGCACAGCACCTTATTTGTATCTACAATTAACGTTAATATTATGTACGTCCATATTTTGACAGTTTAGAAGTATTAAAGTTAAATTTAAATTGAAAGTGAAAAGCATCGAAAGAGATAAGTCACGAAAAATGTACCCATGTACCCACACGGAGAGTGCATAAACCATGATATATGACATATTATCGCATGATTCGTCATAATTTACACTAAAACTCTTAAATGGTATAATTTTGTTACAAATGTACACCTTTTTAATGAAATTTCATCACTATTTTCGAATTTCAAGTTTAGCTTAGCTTGCTGACGCTTGAATTTAACACGATAATACCCTAAGTTCTATCCCCGATGAGACCATTAAATTTTTTTCTTTTATATTAAAGTAATTGTTTTTGACTAAAAAAAGAACATTGTTGTTGTAGCAACCTGTTTAGCTTCAATAAATTATTTGGCATCAAGCTCTAAAAATAATTCTTGAAAAATATGTTTTAAAAGAATTATAAACTAATATAAGTAATTGTTTTTATTTAAATAAAAAATAAAATATTGTTTATAAGACAAATTTTTTTTAAACGAAAAGTCTAGTACTCTGTTCGTTTGCGTGAAATTTCGCTGGCAACATTAATTTTTTTGTTACGTGAAAATTCTGACACATATTTTGCGTAGAAATTGTAAAATTTGAGAATGTCATAATTTACTTTTAAAAATAGAGAAAAATAAATAAATAAAACAAAAAAAAAATATACGACAAATGTCAGTTTTCACATCAAAATAATAGGCAGATCAATTAAATTGTCGTGAAAAAATGTTGCGAATATATTTCGCAGCGGAACAGAGTACTTTTTTGACGAAATTGTTGGGAAATTTTCCACGCGTATTTCACAATTATCGTTTTTTGTATGGAGGCAAACAAAAAAAAAACAAATTGGACATTTCAGACCTTGAAAGCAACTGGACCTACATGTTTTATGCCGGCTCCGAACGGCTAAAGTTCATGTTCTCAAGAAGTTTGACGTGGCATTATTTACTCTCTGAATTGTCTGCAGAGAGGTGGTGACCGATCAAAAAAATTTTTTTATTGAAAAAACTTTTCGCTGCGACTCGGATCGAACTCGGGCTCCGAGCATGCTAAGCCACACACTTAACCAGCATACCACGGATTTGTATGGAGAATCGAGTGAAATTTCACAAGAAATGGAACAAAGTACTAGGCTTAAGGGCCAATGAAAGTTTTTTGAACAAAAAAATCCTGCATTAAAAGGTTTTCTTTAAAGCTGTTTAAGACTGTTCATTTAAGGTAAATTTTGTTTTTATAATGTTTAGGGTAATGTTTTAAGAAGATTTTTTGTATTTTTTGTTAAAAAATATAAATTAATATACCCAGAACATATGTAAAGCACCTGCAATATGCGGTGGATACGACTTTTCGGAACTTGTTCATACAAAAAACAAAAAATAATTTTTGTTCTACTAAAAATGTTTGAGCTTTTAATCGAAAATTTTAGAAAAATGCTGATTTTAACGAAAATGGTAGTTAAAAAACCGATTTATGACTATGGAACATGGAATTGTATTCCTTTTAATTAAATTTAAATTTTGATTTTTCACAGTTAGGATACGAACCTACATCCCCCACGTGCCAGTCCAGCTCACTTCCACAGAGGTGTTGCTAAAAATAATTGAATTGTAGTTAAACATACTTCAAAACTTCTCATCTCAAATAATATCAGGAAATTCGAACAAAAACATGAACTTTTTATATTTGATCTTTAATAAAAAACTGCAGCAAGACAGTTGATACATTTTTTAATTGAATTTATATTGATATTTAAAACACAAACAAATTTTTTAAAAATTGGGTTTTGTTACATCAGATCTTGGAAGCCGCGTGAAATGTTTCAAAAACTCAAAGCTTAACACAGTCGACCAAATATATTTACATTTTAATATAGAATCATAAAAAACATATTCCTAAGAATTTAAAATATGAGTCATGCAATAGTTGCTTACAAAATGTGGCATTATTTTTCACAAAAAAATATGGCTTATGAAAAAGTTCTCAAAATTCATGAACAAGACGAACTTAGCACATGAATTGTTGAATGTGATGCAAACAGTAAACATGTATCATGCATAACTTTATGTGCCAGGCTGTTCAGAATGATGCCATCACACATGAGTTGAAGTCACAATTTAGCTGTTAAATCGTATTACTTGGATAACAGGAGGAACATTTAGACTAGAGTCCACAATGCATGAACCGCATGCAAGTAATTTTCTACATGCAAAGTTAGAAAAACGATTTTCTCTGCTCCTATATTAGTTTAAGGGGTAAGGGATAGTTAGATACGTGAAAAAATGAGAGTTTTCAATAAGTTTTTTTTCACCTCGCGGTGAACATTAAAAATCCTTGAAGAATAATCTAAAATCAATTCGACAAAAAAATAGTTTTATTTAAGATAATTTAGTGCCTGATCGAAGCCTTTTTTTTTGAAAAATTGGAATTTTAGGAAATTTTTTTCCAGATTCTCGGAAAAAAACCAACAGTTAATTGCTAATAATAAATCGAAATTTAAGAAAAAAAAATCCTTCGAACAGATACTTTTTCGATCAGACGTTTGTTATGTTTTTAAAAAGCTGTAAAAATTTCTTCGAAATCTACTGAGCGGTTTTCGAGTTACAGTGGTCATCACCAGTTCAAAAAACATAGTTTTGAGAAAAACGCAATAAAAGTTTTAGGTGTTTGCTCTCAAGCGTCCTGCAGAGCCCAAGAGGCCTTTGTAAATTATCGATTAACTCGAAACTTCAAGTCGGATTAACTTGAAAATTTCAAAGAATATTTTAAAATATGTAAAAAATCAATTTTTTAAAAATTAAAAAAGGCCCTTAAATCAAATACAATAGGTCTGTTCCTGTACTCTAAAGTTGTAGTCCAATTTGCCAGTTTAACAGGTTTTAGTCCGAGAAACGTTCCCGTACTCTAAAAAATGGTAAAAGCGAGTGCAATCGGAAGAGTAAAAAATTTACCCTCTGTTTATATGAAACACACTGTCATGCTTAAAATAGTAATAACTAAAATTAATTTCGAAAACTATTTTAGTACTCGAGTCCGAACATATGTTCTGGTGATCGTGCCATTTTTTGGGAGCTTCCTGCTGCCTAATAAAAACTCGTTCTCTTTTTGTTCTGATCTTAAACGTGGTAAGGTGTTTTTTTTAGTTTATATAGAATCATATTTTTCCAAATATATGTCCATATATATATACACATTACACTGATTTTCATTTCCATCTTTTTTCTATTTTTTATGTGATGAAATTTATTTAACTCGCTGAGTTAAATAAATAAGTTATATTTCAATAATCCGTGCGCCGGCATTTTCAGCCCTCCTCTCCAACATTTTGGTCCAATCGAACCGGATATTTCACCGTATAATCACCGGCGTATAAACACCAAACCACGGCATTTGCACAAAATTCTACAGAATTCTACTCAAAAATCTACATTCCAAAAATTCAACATTCAACATTCTACATTCCTACAATCCAAAATAATCTCATCGCAATACAAGGTGCGTATGTATTTATAGTATATTCTATTAGTTAGTGCAATTAAAATTTCATTTACTCAATTAATTTCATCAATTCAAAAAGTGCACATTTTTCCTAAAAAACGAATGTTTCAATCTTAAAAAAAAAGCATAATATTTCGCGAAATAATTGCATTTTTGTACATACCGTATGTATGTACATACATATCTATATAAATGCTCTTAGTTCGTTCTTCGGTTAATTGATCGTAAAGTGATTTGATCGATTTCTTATTTTAAACCACGTTGGCAACATCTTTGAGCTTGATCATTGTGTATGTATGTTCATACTTTTTTGCAGATGTGTCTTGCTCTTAGACAACCTGGTTAAAAGCGATCAATTTTTGTATACATGTTTACTCTTTTTTTTGCGTGTATATTTCTATTTGCTATTGATGTTCCAATAGCTTTTTCTTTTTTATCAACCATTCTTTCTAATATATTATTTCTAAAAGATATATACATTTCTCTCCTGTGGCTTATGATACATGTTTATATTCAACGTTTCTATCCCATACGTAAAATTTGCTGCAAATAATCTCTTTATACACATGTTTCCTAATTTTCTTTGTATACTGATCTTGCATTCTCTCTTGAGAAATATTTACAACGTTCTTATGCTCAACGTAAACTTGTTGCAAACGATCTTTTCATATACATGTGTATAGAAATTATATGTTTACATATCTTATATTCTCTCTTGTGAAACATCTACATCTTTTCGATTCTCTGTACATGTATTTAAAACTTGTTGCAAACGATATATTAGTATACATGTTTATATGAACTCAAGTTGCTTATATTGCTCTCTTGAGAAACATTTCGATTTTTCGATTTTCTATATAAACTTTGTTGCAACGTTTCTATACATTTGTATTGTTTTTGTTTCTTTATAAACATACAACGCAAACTAAGAGAACATCAACTTTGTTGGAAGCGATCAGTTCTTGCATGTTTATATACACACACATCTTGATCGTTTTTGATAAATGCATGTACACTGCATCGGTTATATTTGTTGCAATCAATTAAATCAGAAATACATGTTTCTACAATTTCTCTTTGCATACATTTACTTTAAGCTCCCTGTTTAAACATATGCCGCATAAGGAACTTGATTTTTAGAAAAATATTGATTTTTTTCACCTGTTCAACAATCTTGTTGCGAGATATATACATGTTGTTTTGTTGTTGAATATATTTGAGGAAACAAGGCGAATTCTACGCAAATAAAACAGTGGCGTTATAAATCAATTAATTATTCAATCAATCTCAATTTTTGTAAAATAATATACAAAACAAAATTAATAATAAAAGACAAATTTGTTAAAAGTTATTTTCTTAAAAAGAAAACAGGTATTAAAAAAAAAAAAAAAAAAACAAATTTCGTTTTTAAAATTGATTAAAGAATTTATTTTCATATAAGTTCAACCACAACAAGAACAACAACAACAACAACAACAACAACAACAACAATACGTGCAATAAGCGAGCAATATTTATTTTTTCAAACTATCCATTTATTTCTTATAATTAAAACATTTCTTCTTCTTAAATCAATTTTGAAGCATATTTGGTGTATATGGTTTATACGTGTTTTTAACAATAGATTCCTGGGATTTTCCTGAATTCTATAATTGATAACAAAAAGTTTCGAAACAACGAATAAAGTGCCAATTGTGATTTAAACTTTATTTGCGGTCGTTTATACAATCGACATTTCTATTTCAATTCAATTCGATTTGCAAACGTCTCATTTCTGTTCTCGTTTAGAACCACTTTTATACATTCGATTTGCAGTAGTTTTGAATTGTTTATTCAATCAATAATTTTTATAATTATTTATTTCATTTCTTTTTTAAATTCAATTCAATTCGACATATTTCTGTTCTCGTTTAGAATCATTTTTTATACAGTCGTTTGAATTGTTTATATAATCGATAATTCTAATTATCTATTTCCGTTCTGTTTATTTTGAATTCAATTCAATTCCATCTGCAAACGACACATTTCTGTTCTCGTTTAGAACCACTTTTATACAGTCGCTTTGCAGTAATTTTGAATTGTTTATTCAATAAATAATTTTTATAATTATTTATTTCATTTCTATTTTAAATTCAATTCAATTCGACATATTTCTGTTCTCGTTTAGAATCATTTTTTATACAGTCGTTTGAATTGTTAATATAATCGATAATTCTAATTATCTATTTTCTATTTTAAATCCAATTCAAGTCGATCTGCATACGATACATTTCTGTTCTCGTTTAGAACCAATTTTTATACAATCGTTTTGCAGTCGTGTGATTTGTTTATTCAATCGATTATTTCAGTTCTATTTCAAATTCAATTCAATTCGATTTGCAAACGACTCATTTCTGTTCTCGTTTAGAACCACTTTTATACAGTCGCTTTGCAGTAGTTTTGAATTAATTATTCAATCAATAATTTTTATAATTATTTATTTCATTCCTATTTTGGATTCAATTCAATTCGATATATTTCTGTTCTCGTTTAGAACCATTTTTTTATACAGTCGTTTGAATTGTTAATTCAGTCGATAATTGCAATTATTTTTTATTTCAGCTCTATTCCAAATTCAATACCATACATTTCTGTTCTCGTTTGGGACTCTTTTGTACAGAAGTTTTGCAGTCGTTAGAATCATTTGAACGATTAATAACTATAATATCAAAGTTCATTTCGAAACTATATGCAATTATTTGAATCGTTAATATAGTAACAATCGTACTTATTTCGAGTATTCTAGCGATTTAATTTATAATCTGCTTTATATATCTTGCTTCCTTCATAAGAAAATATATCCAAATTTCGACTATTCTGTCGATAATTTCAACAGCTGATTCAATCCTGACATAAGTTTCACTATAGTAAATTCCAAACAAAATTATTTGCTATCGTTAAATAGGCGTATATACTTTGGCCATTTATTTTTGTTTCAATTTATTTATTTATTTGTTCCTTTATCGGTTTCTTAATCTTTTCATCCACAATGTCATCGTTGAATTCATTTATTCGTTTAACTGACAGCTTGGTTGAATTTGAATCTGACTTTAGCGAAACCTTAGACTCAGCAAGCTCAACTCATTCACTGGAGGTCCACAGAGAAGAAATGAAGTCTATATGGAATCGGATAAAAGCAGTTTACGAGACGTGCCTCACTGAATTAATTGCTGCACAAGATGAAGACTCGGATCCAGATATCGAGTTGGAATCAATAAAAGCTCGATACCGCACCAGTTACCAGATATACGTCCGATGTGCGTCACAGATTGGAGATTGTATCGAGAAGCTGACCAAGGCTTCCAGCTCTGCGCAGGTTCCGGCGGTTTCTACTCCAAGAGCCGATTTCATTCCAGCTGCGAATAATCATTTTCACCTTCCACCATGTGACACCGAGATTTTTAACGGTGATTACCTGTCATGGCCGTCCTTTAAGGACATGTTCACTGCCATATACGTGAACAATTCAAGATTAAGTCCGGTAGAGAAACTTTTCCATCTTAACTCGAAGACACGAGGAGAAGCTCGTGATATAGTTAAGAAAAGTCCACTGACCAACGATGGTTTTTACTTAGCGTGGAAAAACTTACAAGATCGCTATGAAAACAAGCGAATCCTTGTAAATGGTCAATTAAGAATTCTTTTTAATTTACCATCGATATCTATTGAATCCGCAAATTCTATCAAAAAACTGCAGCGTGAAGTTAATGGATGCATTTCCGCTCTTCAACTATACAATGTTGATATTAAGAGCTGGGACTCTATATTCGTTTTTCTCTGTTCCACTAGATTGCCTGATGGAACTCTAGCTTTGTGGGAACAATCCCTCAAAAATAAAACCGATATTCCACAATGGTCTGAGCTAGACTCATTTCTAACCAGTCGATATCAAACACTGGAAACTGTTTCCGATTTTAAAGGGGGTTCTGGTTCAAAAATTCCCATTCTCAGAACATCTTCCCAACCAAACAATCGTAGCTTGAAAAAGGTGAATTCCTATCAAGCTAATGTTTACACTCCGACATGCAAATTATGCTCTAACGAACAGCATACAATTCGACTATGCCCTCGTTTTCTCAAAATGAGCATTAATGACAGAATTGCGTTAGTCAAAAAGTTCCAACTCTGTTTAAATTGCTTCGCAAAATCCCATTCAACAAAGGATTGTAAAAGTCGTCATAACTGCTTCACATGTCATCGGCGTCATAACACACTTTTACATAAAGAAATTACAGCTCCTGAACCTATTGGTTCTGCCAATTTCAAACCTAGCAAGCAAACCACTCATTCATTTCAGATACAGTCCACTGAAGAACCATGTTCATCACAAAATATTAATTCGTGCTTTGCTTCTAATTGCAAAAATGTGCTTCTAGGTACCGCTATTGTGAAATTATGTCATCTTGGCGTAACTTATTTTGCAAGAGCCTTAATTGACTCTGGTTCAGAAGGAACTTTTATTTCAGAGAGACTTTTCAGAATACTTAAGCTTCCATCTCGTCCTATTTCTGCTCAAATTACTGGACTAAATAACGCAGTTTCAGCGAAAATTCAACAAGAATGTTCGTTCGTACTAACTTCAACTTTCGATTCACGTATAAGCATAGAAGCAACTGCTCTTGTAGTGCCACAGCTTACAGGAAATCTTCCATCCTTTTCTATTAATCCCTCAATATTGTCGAGCCTTCCGAATTTGCAGTATGCGGATGAGAAATTCCACAAAAGCTCACAAATCGATATCTTAATTGGTGGCGACCTTTTTTCATCCATTCTGCTGGATGGTGTGAAACGAAACATTTGTGGTTCTCTTGTCGCTCAAGAGACAATATTTGGGTGGATACTGACAGGTCCAATTTCAACATCCGTTGCTTCATTTTCTACATGCTTGTCATATTTTAATAAAGTTCCTTTGGATCAACAGATCTCACGTTTTTGGGAGGTGGAGGATCTTCCACAAAAACATTTCATGACACAAAGTGATGCTTTTTGTGAAGAAAATTATAAAAAAACTACAATTCGCAACAACGAAGGCAGATACGTTGTTACTCTTCCATTCAAAGAAGACTTTCCAAAAACTTTGAAACTTGGCCCTAGTCGTGCAATCGCACATGCACAATTCGTAAGAAATGAGGAGCGTTTAAGAAAAAACTCAGATCTCAAAAAGGAATATGACAATGTCTTGAACGAATATATTCATTTAGGGCATATGGAAGTGGTATCTCCTCACAAATTTACATATTTTCCAAACAATTATTATATGCCACATCATGCTGTTATAAAGCCCGAGAGCACAACAACAAAAGTCAGGGTAGTGTTTAATGCATCTAGCCCATCTTCAAACGGTCCTAGTCTCAATGACATCATGTATGCTGGACCTGTGCTCCAATCCGATTTGACAATTTTGTTGCTAAAATGGCGTATGTACAAATATGTTTTCAATAGTGATATTAAACAAATGTATCGCCAAATTCTAGTGGATCCAAACCACACACCATTCCAACGCATTCTGTATCGAACTTCTAAATTAAATGAAATCCAAGACTTCGAGTTGAAAACAGTTACCTTTGGAGTCAACTGTGCTCCATACTTGGCAATTCGAACTCTGCTACAATTAGCTGATGATGTCGAAAAAGATTACCCGCTAGCTAGCAACATACTTCGAAATTCAATGTACGTCGATGATACTTTAGCAGGAGCTCATGATATCTCAATAGCGATTCAAGCAAGAGATGAACTCATTGTCGCACTTAATTCCGCAGGTTTTTCCCTAAGAAAATGGGCCTCAAATTCAGAAGATCTTTTATCCGACCTTCCAAAATCGCATTTGCACAATGAAGACTTCCTTCAATTTGAAGACAGTAGCAGTGCAAAAACTCTAGGGGTACGGTGGAATGCACGTTCTGATTATTTCTATTTCTCTGCTAGTCCGTTGCAAAAAAAGTCCACCTATACTAAAAGAGAACTTCTTTCAAATATTTCCAAACTTTTCGACCCAGCCGGCTGGCTAGCCCCCTGTATAATTCTAGCTAAAATCCTTATGCAAAAAATCTGGCTAGAAAATATAGACTGGGACGATAATATTCCTAACGAATGTCTACGTAGCTGGCAGTTATTCTCAGCTAATTATCTTCAAATAGAATATATAAAAATTCCACGATGGAGTGATTACTCTCCTCAACACAGCATCCAGTTTCATGCATTCTGCGATGCATCCGAAAAGGCATATGCGGCTGCTATATATATTCGTGTGGAAAGCTCTAATTCCATAACAACTCATTTGCTCACTGCTAAGACCAGGGTTGCACCAGTTAAAACAATTTCATTACCCAGGCTTGAGTTATGTGGCGCTGTTTTACTTGCCGAAATGGTTGACGCCCTCATTCCTCAACTCAATGTCCACAAATCAAAAGTACATTTTTGGACCGATTCAACCATCGTCCTTGCATGGCTTGCAAAGCAGCCGTGCCATTGGACAACATTCGTAGCAAATAGAGTTTCAAAAATAATTCAAAGTGTTGGCCAATCTAATTGGTTTCACGTTAACTCTGAAACAAATCCAGCAGACTTAGCCAGCAGAGGCGTTTTGCCCCAAGATTTAGTGAACAATGATTTATGGTGGCATGGTCCACAGTGGCTTAAGTCAAATCCATCCCAATGGCCAAGTTTAAGTCAAGAACTCGATCTTGACACAACTCACGAAAAGAAAGCTTCTCAAATCAAATCTCTTTTCGTTTATTTTCAAAACTTTGTCGACATTCTGGAACGGTTTTCTTCTTTTTCTAAAGCAATGAGAGTCATTGCGTACATTTTCCGATTTTTCTATCGAACACATCCAAAATATCGGCAAAACTTTGTCCAAGAATCCACTTCAATTTCAAGTTCTGAGGTACTTGATGTAAGAAATCGATTAATTATCATAACTCAAAAGGTACACTATCCAGAAGAATATCACAACTTAGCAAATAAGCAACTAATTGCTTCATCAAGTAACCTTCTTAACCTTAATCCGTACCTTGATGAGGTTGGTATTCTTAGAGTTTGTGGGAGACTTGTATCTTCGCCCACCATGTCGTATGATGAGCGTCATCCTATCATCCTACCCTACAATTGTAAGTTTTGCCGTCTTCTGGTGCATTTTACGCATCAAATATCTCTACATGGTGGAAATCAATTGGTTTTACGCCTAATTCGATCTCTCTTCTGGATTCCAAAAGTCAAAAATCTTATAAAAACAACAATTCATAATTGCAAACCATGCGTTATTCATAAGAAAAGACTTCAAACTCAAATTATGGGTGCTCTGCCTCCGGAAAGAACTACTATCACTCGTCCTTTCACGCATACTGGTCTAGATTTTGCTGGACCATTCGAAATTAAAAGCTATACTGGTAGAGCTTGCTTGGTTACAAAAGGATATGTGTGTCTTTTTGTTTGCTTTGCAACAAAGGCAATACATTTGGAAGCGACATCAGATCTTTCCACTCAAACATTTCTTGCAGCTTTTAATCGATTTGTTTCCAGACGGGGCTGTCCACTTCACATGTATTCAGACAATGGGACAACTTTTGTTGGAGCATCGAAAATTCTAATGCGAGAATTCCTAAAAGTTTTTCATTCCACTCTTACATCCACTTATAGTTACCAAGGCCTATCATGGCATTTTATTCCGCCAGGTGCACCTCATATGGGAGGTTTATGGGAAGCTGGAGTAAAGAGTTTTAAGGTTCATTTCCGCAAGTTCGCAGGGTCAATTAAATTCACATTCGAAGAATTTTCTACTCTTTTGGCCAGGATTGAAGCATGTCTTAACTCTCGGCCTATTTCTCCAATGTCAGAGGACCCTTTAGATGTTTTAGCATTGACTCCTGGGCATTTTCTTATAGGTTGTCCAATTCTTTCTCCGGTCGATCCTGAGATCTCTGAGCCAGTTATATCGATTATTAATCGTTGGCAAAGATTAAAAGCTCTATATCAAAATTTCTGTACTCGTTGGAAAAACGAGTATTTAAATGAATTACATAAGCGTAATAAGTGGAAAAAGCCACAGGAGAGCATTGAAGAAAATACAATCGTTGTTGTTAAGAGCGAACATCTTCCTCCGAATGAATGGCGGCTAGGAAGAGTGTCCAAGGTCTACTTAGGGAATGATAAAAGAGTCCGCGTAGCTGATATCATAACCCAACGTGGTTGTATTACTCGTCCTGTGACCAAACTAGTTGTTTTACCAACCCAATAATTTATATTTCTTTTGCTTCCTACCCTTATTTATCGTCATTATTTTTCAGCTCAGAATGCCTAATTCCAAAACCATCCTGGTTAAGTTCAACAAGAACAAACATCGCAAAACTGGCAATAAAACTCAGAAGCGTTTCTACGATTCCAAAATGTTCAAGTGCAGACTGTGCAAACATTCTCATCCTCTACGACTATGCGAGAAGTTCCTTTCTATGAACACAGAAAAACGAATGCGAGCTGTTCTACTGCATAAATATTGTTCCAACTGCTTGGCACATGAACATTCACATGGATCCTGCATAAGCACTCATGGTTGTCGATATTGCCAAGAACGTCATCATACTCTACTTCATATGCATCAACGTCTGCGCAAGGAGCCATCCAGTCGTCCAAAGAACAACACTCCTGCTCCAACAAGTTCAATGCTGTCCTCGAACAACTTGTCGCTGTCATCCATCTTATCTCAGAACCTCGTAACATTCCTGCCAACTGCGATTATAAAGTTGGAAATGAACGGCAGCTTGCACTATGCAAGATCCCTGCTTGATCCGTGCTCAGCTACTAGTCGCATCGCTAGAAAGTTAGTGGATCAATTTAAAATTACAACTATGACACTCGGTGACGAATCGGTATGTCCAATTATCATTCGTGCTCGATTTGATCCTAACGTAAGGATTCAATCTGTACTTCGAGTTGACCACCGAGTCTCTATTCGAACTCCGTCTAAATCAGTCGATGAATCCATTGCACAAAAGTTTTCAAACTTAATACTGGCTGACACAAAATTCTTTAAGCCCGATCCTATATCCGTAGTGCTTGGTGCCGATCTTTATTCTAAGATTATTTTACAAGGGTTGATGCCAAGTAATAATGGCCTGCCTATTGCTCAAAACACGGTATTCGGATGGATATTATCCGGGGCATTGACAGCTTAATTCTATTCAGTTTCAGTAACAAACAAACTTTTTAATGTCATTATTAACAAATTGCACTATCTAATGAATTTATTATAATGCATATGCCATATTTTTATATATTAGGTATATTATAACTTTTTTAACTATTTTCACTTTATATTATTTTGAATTATTTCTTGTACATTGTTACAAATTGTTAATATGACATTTACATTTATATTTATATTTATTTAATCTTTTTTGAATTTTTATATTTTGAATTGAGAAAAAATAATTTCTTTTATAATTAATACCTAAATATTATGAAATACAACTATCTCTTATATAATAATTTACCATTATAATAATTAACAACACATTTATCCTTCCACAAATTCATTAAACATTATGTATCATATTATTTTAAGTATTATAATTCCATAATTTCTCCTGAATTCAATTCATTATTTTGTATAGATTTTATATGATCCATCTTGTAAAAAAAAAAAGGCACGACCACTTGAAATATTTTTAATTGTTTCCAAGTTTTAAATTCATTTTTTTGCAGTTGTACTGCAAGGCGGGCGGCGATGTTTATATGAAACACACTGTCATGCTTAAAATAGTAATAACTAAAATTAATTTCGAAAACTATTTTAGTACTCGAGTCCGAACATATGTTCTGGTGATCGTGCCATTTTTTGGGAGCTTCCTGCTGCCTAATAAAAACTCGTTCTCTTTTTGTTCTGATCTTAAACGTGGTAAGGTGTTTTTTTTAGTTTATATAGAATCATATTTTTCCAAATATATGTCCATATATATATACATACACATTACACTGATTTTCATTTCCATCTTTTTTCTATTTTTTATGTGATGAAATTTATTTAACTCGCTGAGTTAAATAAATAAGTTATATTTCAATAATCCGTGCGCCGGCATTTTCAGCCCTCCTCTCCAACACCCTCCTTGTCAAAAGTTGCAAGTTTTAGTCCGAGAAATTGTTTCTGGTAAAAATAGTAAAAGTGTCAAACAGCTTAAAATCAGCTGTTTACAAGTTAGCAAAGGAAATGCGATACATTAAAACTCCTTTGAAACTATTAAAATGGAAACCAGAAACATGGGAAAATGTGTAAAAATTAATATAAATGCTTTAATTGAGAATTAATTTCAAAATTATTAAAATTTTTTAAGGCCTTTTGTCTGCACTGCCGATGCTCCACATCAAGCTCCAACGCTTGACAAACTATCTTATTTGACAGTTTTTTACAATTTTAGTCCTAAAAGCGTTTCCGTACTTTTTTGTGTTTTTCTCTATTTTCGAGAGATTTTTTCTTACTCTCAGACTTTTGACAGTTTTACCATTTTTAGTCTAAAAAGTACGAGAACAGACCTAATATCTGTATCGACAAGGAATAACAACTAAACTCATTTTGAAAATTTCAGAAGAGCATTTTTCAGATGAAAATGGCTCCTTTATATCACGATACACTGGCTTTTGTTGTTTAGATTTGATGGCCTCAAACATTTAATTTTCATGGTACAACCATGTTTTTCGTTGCGAAAAAAAGCAAAGAAATTTATAACCTCATTTTGTCCTAACTCGAATTAAGCGGTTATTCCTTGTCGCACCAGATATGACCTTTAGAGTATTTAAGATTTTCTAAAAATAATTAACTTCCAGGAAATTTAGCCTTTTTATGTATTTTTATTATATTTTGTTTACGATCCTTGTTTCTCCTGTTTGCATACACAAATGTTATACAAATATTAAGTACAGTAATAAACACATACTAAACTGATACTTTATAAAATAAATCTTAAAAAACATGCACTAGCTTGTATCGCATTTGAGCACGATTGTTAATTTATGAGCCATAATTTAACTGCCATGATTATTTCAATGATTTTTATATGAAAATTCTTTGCGGTATGCTTACAAGACATCGTTCGTTTCTAATCTTACCATAAACATAACTCTTCAACTTAAATCATTGTGAATGGAAATCCCAAAGCCAAAATCATAAAACTTATAAAATTATAAGGCAAGACAACCAACCACCGCCCGCTCCGTAGGACACTAAAATTACAACCACAAAATTTATGAGCTCAATTCGCTAGAGTTGGCAATTTTTATGAATATAATTCCACGAATAAGAGTCGGCATTAGAATTAAGTTTAGCCAGAGTCAGTTTCTACATAGCTTCAAAAACAAAATAAACGCGCTGATATTTATTTTAAGCTGATACCAGTCAAAAAGCTTAGCTTGCAGCAGGATTACCTTCCAACTAATCGTCCTACCTAACCATTATATACCACAGTTGTAAATCGTTAGCACTGTTTAATTGCATTTTTATTGTTTCTGTTCAATCTTGCTGCTGGCAAACTACAATCAAATGGCGACCAAGAAGCGTGGCTGGAATTGTTTTGCTTTTTAAATCTGCTTGTTTAATTTATCGAATACCTTAAATGAATGTCCACTGTTGGGCTTGTTTTATTTTTTCTTTTATTTTTTTATTTTTATTTTATTTTTTTTTTTATTTTTTTTTTTATTTTTTTTAGTTTAAGAAAGAGACGCCAGCGCGTTCTTTGAGAACGTGCATCTTTAGAAAGTGCGACCTAAACACAGCTTAAGTGTTTCCTGGAATTAATTCATAAAAGTTTTTTATGTTTTCATAAAAATTGAAATAGCTTTTTAATTGGTTTGTACGTGGGATTGAATAATGAGAGGAGGAATAAAGTAATTATTGGGGAGATTTTCTTACACATTTGTTCAGAGATGAAGATGGGCTTTTAATAGCTAAGAGCGCTTTAAAGCTATAAAATTATACGAAATTGAAATCAATTTCAGAATTGATTCTAGGTTTAAATACTTAAAGTTACTGTTAATGATCTATAAAAAGCTGCTTATGTTAACTACTTTTGAAATAGGATATGAAACTTTAATCATAACGAGAATCTATACTACTCTACTCTAATCAAAATACTTTTTATTTTGAGATTTATTAAGTAAATGACATTTGTTGCCTTCAAATGTCAAATACCTTGATTTACGAAGCCAACTCAACAGTTTCGCTAACATAAGACCTGAAAATACTTGGTTTCCAGTTCTTTTCATACGGTTATAAAATCATAAATTCTTAAGGGATGATAATTGTACTGAACTGAATTTTGAAATGATTTATTAAAAGTACTTAAAAGAACATTTACATATTCACTATCCTACTTTCAACAAGATTTAAAGAGCTTTATACAGAAATTAATTTTTTGAATAGGAACGATTTTACGCTGATAGAAACTCTGGCAAATTAGTATAAAAAAATAATTTTAAAATTATATTCCAAATTCAATGAAATTTAATTAAATTTTTAATTTTATTCTGTAAAATAAGAAGCAATTTCAATACAAATAAGTCTATTCTACTAAAACTTCCACCCGAGAAACCGAAAACGGAGAGAATTGTCCTCTAAATAAAAAATAATTTTTGAGACATTTGAAGTCGAAAGACGATTCGAAATAGAAAATACAAAAATATATCATGTAATTTATTCTCCAAAGTACATAGATAAAGAAGAAACTTTTTCTAAATATTTATTTGGAATGGTTTGGAACCTTAAACAGCGAAATATTTAGTTCTTCGGCTCAAAATTTTTAATAAATTTCGAACAGTGAAAGAAAAGCATTTTTTAAATCTTAATTTCTCAAAATAAAAAAAAACAGATATTTAGCAATTTTTTTTCTTGGTATATATATATATATATTTGAGGGGAAAACCTACTTGAGGTCTTTGAATATTTGACATTTAATGAAAAATATGTTCGTTCATATTCGAAATTTGCAACAATGAAATACCTATCTTTCTCCGATAAAAAATTTCTCCATTTCGATACTAGCAATTATCTCTTTTTCAAATAAAACTAGAAAAACACTGTTTGAACAAGTGAAAAGTTTCTCGGTAATTCCGCTTTGGTTTTACTGCAGTTGAACTTATTAGCTTTTCAAAGTTAGTGGACTGCATAAACCACAGATGAGTCGGAGTAGCGTCCGACGAAACCATGGTCTAATTCTGTTCGGTTTGTTGTTCTTGCAACAACCTGTTTGGCTTCAATAAATAATTTAGCATCAAGCTCTAAAAATAATTCTTAAGAAACAATTTTTTTTTTATGAATTATAAGCTAAAAGAAAATGCTCTTCAATTAGAATAATTTTTCACATATTCGAAAAAATATTTCTTCACTTGTGGTAAATGGAAATATTTCAATGTCTCTAAGGCTGATGTCAGAGTGAACGCTACAAGCTAGGCGATGCTTAACACTACTTACTCGAAGCTACAAAACTTTGCCTGTGTTATTCTATGAAAAAATACAAAAGGTGTTAGAGTTAAAGCGATGCTATAAAGTACATGAAGCTACTTTGAAAGCTTCTAGCATTTAATAGATGTTTGAAATGATTTGAATTAAATTTAAGTTTAAAACTAATTGATTCAGCCATAAGCGCAACCAAAGGGGGGTAATAAATATTTTGGTACCCAAAATTATTGTAGTACCAAGCAAAATAGTATTCAATCAAAGTGAGTCACATGAAAAGCAATCACACGTTTTATGAAATGAGTGAAAATCCCAAATGTATATTTCAAATCAATTCTGGTTGATGCATCATAATCTGCTAAGTTAGTCATATTTTATTCCTTCAAACTGCACATTAAGCCGGATCGATTTTGTATGGAGAAAATAAAGTGAGCCGGACACCGACTCAAAAGTAAGAATTAATCTTAAAAACTAGAAAATATTTTTTTAAACACCTATAAAAAATTTATTTTTCTTGATATTCAAATGCATTGAAGATTATTGGAAAAGTACTGAGCTCTTCTTTCTTTTGGTGTATCGTATGGTGTTGTTTAATCAAAACTGAGTACTATGAAAAATGCGGTTTTTATAAGTGTTAAAAAATATAAATATTCGAAAATCAGGAGCGCTATCTAGCGCACATTTGACTAAAAACTGGTTAAAAGAAATCGATTTGCGTATCTAAAAACTCATATGTACCCATTTCCAAAATTTTTTAGTGTACCATGAAAATCTTTAGTTTTTTGCTTATCTTGCATTCTGAAGAAAAAAGTTTAAAAATTCAAAAAAATTCGTTTTCTGCAGAAAAGACGTTCAGAAGAACCAAAACCGCTCCATGGGGATTTCTCCGATCCAAACAAAATTATACAGAAATTGTTTTATAAGAGTCCCTCTAACTTTTAAGTCAGTGTCTAGTCAAATTTCGATCTCGATCCGGCTAACTACACATGTTAAATTTTTGTTATATTCTGATTCTGACCACTTGAAGGGTTGTTGGCAATACTTCGATTTGAGTTATCTTTTCAACTTCTAGCATGGAGAAAACTTGAAATATTTGGAAACAAATTAATTCAAAAGTAAGACATAGTAAAAAAGCCTAAATATGAGGAAAATAGGTTGAGTCACTCGCCACTGAAAAAATCAAAGAAATTTCCCGTTAAATTGTTATTTTTCGTCCTTTTTTAAAGTAATTTTTTAAACATCCAGAACACAAACTCTACAGAATTAAGTTTATAGAAAAGTCATGAGATTCATTATAAAAATAATTCCGAAAGTGAAGAAAAGAATTTACAATTTCTAATTTTCCATCGTTGTTTCCAAAATCCGTTTCACAAAATTTCTCAAAATTTTTAAATATTATCCGATATTAAGGAATTATGGCTTATTAGGTAAAAATATGTTGGTTTAATTTTTCTTCTGTTCGCCCATCCAGTGACAAAATATAGTTATACACCTTATTCATACTCTTCCATTGTATTTTCAAAATCAGTTTCATGAAAATCCCTCAAAATTGCGCAAATATTAACCGATTTTGGAAAAGTGTAGGAAAGACCTATCGTTAAAAATATATTATTTCGATTTCGTCAGCATTTGCGCATTGAACAAGTAATACCAAACGATTTTTTTCAAATTCAGACTCTTTGTTTTTCATCCCAAGTGTCAGAAATTAAGCGGTTTTTACTTTCAGAATTGAGCATAATTAGTGCTCACTAAAGGACGAATTTTAAAGCTAGTGCCATCCAATTGGGTATTTTTACAACGAAGTGATGTATGGATGAAAAATTTTCTCTGCACTCAAATATGTTATAGAGTTTCTCCAGAGAATACTTTTCTCTAAATGTGGTACTAAAAAATCCCTAAAAATGATAAAAAGCTTCCATGAAAAAGGGAAATATATAGAAATATATCGTTTTTAGAGAATAAGACTTTTTTATTTTTAAAAAAAAAATTTCATTTTATTGAAGAAAATACTTCACACAATGAATTTTTTATCAAAATTTAGTAAAAATTTTTCATTTTCTTTAAATTTTTCTCTATAAATGAGAATTTTTTGTGCGAGAAAAATACTTATCATTATAAGAGACATTAAAATATTTCCATTTCCCATAAGTAAAGAAATATTTATTTGAAAATTTATTCTAATTGAACTAACGAAAATAGAGAAATTTTTTATCGGAGAAAGGTAGGTATTATTTTCTGAATGTGTCCTTACTGGGACCTTATTGGGACCCGAGTAAAAATGAAAATATATACTGCCAAACAAGAAAAAAATCCATTAAACGGGCTTCAACTGGTGCTTGTAAAATATTTTGGCCGAACAGATCCTAAACAACGTTGAAGCCAGTTAATTTTAAAACGACCGCTACCACTACTGTTCACCTTATGTACGGACAAAATGCCCTGACAGTGACCGTTTTAATTAAAAAAAAAAAAATAAAAATATGGTGCTGGTCGTGACTGAAGTTTGAACAAGGAACCATAAGTGCAAAAATTGAATGCACTAACCGCTACAACTCAGCCGCTGTAATTACGTAAAATTGTTTTTATATATAAATTCTACATTTGATAAAATCCCCCCAAAAAAAATTCCTGGTTGCGCCCCTGGATTCAGCATATCTAACAATAAAAAACTCTTTCACACTGACATAGAAAAGCATAGCTTATAGCATCTACTAGCAAAGCTTCAAGTATCGCTTCGCTTGTGACATCGCTCACTCTGACATCAGCCTAATAATGATAAGTATTTTTCTCGCACAAAAAAATTCTCATTTATAGAGAAAAATTTATTAAAAATTACCAATTTTTCCTATATTTTGATAAAAAATTCACTATGAGAAGTATTTTCTACAATAAAAACAAATATTTTCTCAAAAATAGGGGAGAGTCGGGTGTTGTGAGACAGGTTTTGTTTTTGGACGATAACTTCTTTAAAAATTAATATTTTTTTTTCAGAAAACATTTTTTATTTAGCTTATTCAATTGCCTAACATCCCGCGATCACATTTTTTTTTAATTTAAAAATTTTATTAATTTTCTTAAAGCCTTAAAAAAATATGGAATTTTTTGATTGTAAAAAATTGTGGGGTGTTGTGAGACACTACTATAAATATGAAAAAAATTGCATTTTTTGTTTAAAAGTCTGTAGTGAAATAGGATAAAATAAAAATACAGACAAGAAAATTATTCGCTTTCATTTGATTTGGCTAATTCGCAGCGAGTACAGTGAAAATAACCGGTTTTCATTTTGGCAAACCCCATATTCGACATTTTCAAATGGCCATTGCGCCATCATCACATACAATATTTTTTGCAAAATCACTTGGGTGGGCTTAAAGGCAATGGAAGGCAGACACTAGGAACACGTGTCAATGCGATGAGTGCACATAATAAGTGAGATCATATTCAGAAAACATGTTACAGTTTTTGTGAGCATTCACAACATTACTACTATGTATGTCATATATTGACGTGTTTCACAACACCCCATGTCTCACAACACCACACTCTCCCCTAAAAAAATCTTCTTCTTATAAACGATATATTTTTACATATTTTTCACTTTTTCATGGAAGCTTTTATCATTTTTAGGGAATTTTTAGTATCACATTTAGAGAAAAGCATCTGGAGCAGTCTTTACAACTTTTCTCCTATACCTTAAAAGAAAACAAAAATTGAAAATTTGAGTTTTTCTCTTTTTTTACAAAAAAAATCATTTTTATCCCCTATTTTGAGAAAAGATCAAACTTTGTGCTCTCTTTTTAAAAGGAATAATTTAAATATAAACAAAAAAGTAACGGTAAAATTGTTATTAACTTTTTTAAGCTAAATAATTAGACTTAAATACAAAAAAAAACAAATAAATTAAAACTATTAAAAGATGGCAGAGATATTGGCTTTCCAATTCAGAACTGTCAATTTGAGACAGTTTTTTTTTTCTTTCTTGGCATGTGGTTGAAATAAAGACCTGTCCACCCAAAATCTGAACACACAAATCGTGATATATCTTATAAGCAAAATATTGACGCAAAATTGTTTCAACTATTTTCAGATAGGGTATTTATTAAGCTTTCAAAAAAGGAATACAAAATTTTAAATATAATTTCTATGTATAAAATTTCGAGCGTGTCTCTTAATCGGCAACATCAATCGTTGAACATCTGCTCTGGTGACCTTGGCAGCAAATTTGTTCCACTTGAATAACAACGATTACGGATTTTTTACTACTCCTCCATATTTTCTTAGCTTGTATTTAACAATTGCCCAATATTTTCGATTGGTCGCAACTGGGGACAGTTTGGAGGATTGAAGTCCTTTGGCACGAAATCTAAATTATTACTTCGATACCAGTTTATGGTTGTCTTCGAATAATGTATCGATGCCAAATCTGGCCAAAAGCTTACAGCAGATCAATGGTGACGTATAAACGGCAATAAACGCTTCTCTAGACACTCCTTCCTGTATATCTCAGAGTTCATTGTTGCAGGTGTTACATACGCCCGATTCTTCAAACCACAACTGCATATGGCTTTCCAGATCATTACCTTCTTAGCGAATTTATCAACCTTTTTATATTTTAATTTGGAGGAGACACAAAAATTACCAATTTTTTGCAGCATAAAACTTTTGTCCTGAAAGCTATTTCAGATCAAGTATGACGTATGTTTCATCGTCCATAATAAAACCTTCTTTGAATTTCGTCAAAACTTTATCGTAGAGTAATCGAGTGCGCTTTTTGGCTGAGGAATTTTGTTTATCGGACCGGTTCGGGTATTTAATAGCTCGATACGACTGATAGCCTGCTGCCACTCGTATTCGCCGAGCTATGCTCCTGCTGGTTTTTTAATTGAGGCAAGGATGCTTGCCTTTAATTTATTGTCAGATGTTGTTTTTTTTCCACTCGTGTTTTGCTTTATTTCGATGCTCAAAGTTTCTTTCTACCGTGTTAAGACACTACAAACTGTTGTCTTTGGAATTTTTAATACTTTCGCTATATTATTTCCGGACCAAATTGGATTTTCAACGAATTTGTTCACAATCAATTTTCGAGCGGCTAGCTCCATCGTTAAAAAAATTAGTAACTTGCATTCAAATCATGGCAAACTCAAAACATATAACGGGAGTATTATTTTTAACAAAAAGGGTACTAATTTTTTTTTAACAACTTCGAAATGACCCTGTAGGAATCACTAGAGTATGTACCGATTTTGCATGGACATGTCTTTACGCGCTGAATAACTAACGACAATATTAAGAAAATTCAACAAAAATACTTTTGATTAGAGCTTGACAGTGATTGTTATAACATTTGAAATAAACTTTTAGAAATAATTGAAAAAATGTTAAAACCGTTAAAATTCGACCAAGATATTGATTGATATGGAAAGTTGAATTTTGGAATTAAAAATTTCTTTTTACAAATTTGAAAATTGATGCGTGCTTGAAACTAAATTTTTTGAGAAAATTATTACATTTGAGAAAAATACAAATTCTACCACTTTAAAAAGTCTCTTTCAACCAATTTTTTTTTTGGTTTTTCTTAAAAATTGTATTTCTCTCTTTGAAAGTTGGGAACCCCTTCATCAGATATATCATTTATGTATACATTCTGCAAATCTGTATAACAGTACATTTAAAATGATTTAAGTTTTATTCCTCTTGAATTCTAATTAATGCCAAAAAAAGTACAAAAAAATTCAATGTTCATATATTAATATAAAAGATTGTAATTAAAATTTAATTTGTTAAAAACAAAACATACAATAATATTACAAACAAACAAAAATCAAATGAGAATATTTTACAATATATGGATAGAATATTAAAAAAACTTGTTTTTGAAGCAGCCCTAATATTCTATATCATATGACACATCATCTGAATACATAAAAGACAAGCGTCATGCTTCGCACCCAATATCACTCAAACTATTTATTCTTGCTGTTACAGTGCATTTATTATACAAAAAAATTTGCCAGTCTGAAAGTATGCACACACAAATTAATTTGATATTTATCACGACACATTGACGACGACTGCAACATAACAACATTCGACGTAAACGTTAAAATTTTGTTCTATCGTCTGCTTCTTAATTACACTGATCTGCAACGAAATCGTTCTTGGGCAGCTGCGAGTAATTTTTGAAGTAATTTTTTTGTAGAACCGAAATCCGTCTTCAGAATTGGCGTATCACATTAGGATTTTGATATAAATATTGAGGTTATGTACGTGTAATTTGGCAATTTTGGCATTTTTTTAGGTTAGATTAGACTGTACAAAATTTTTTTAATTTTTTTCAATCTATTTCGACATGAAATATATTTTTGTTTTATATATTTTATTATTTGGTTATTCTTTATAATTATTATTTATTACTTAATTTAACTATTTATTATTAAATTTTGGTATAAGGAGATATTTAAGAAAAATATTGCTCAGAAGATTTGAGTTATTTTCGTAAAATGTATTTTATAATAAAAACTAAATTGAATCAAGTTATTTTATCGTAAAAAAAGCAGACATGTTTAGGAGTATTTTTCTACGAATCATCAATTTAGAGTAAAAACTGAATATGTCCTTGTTTTAATTTTTTAACAGTTGCCAAAACACCTTCCTCCTCCTAGATAATGCTGTTTACGTTGCTGATAAAAGCTTTAAAGTCTAACCTACAGCTCATAAATAAGACTAGATAATTCAATTCTTTTCAGACGTACTAAGAAGAATTAGCAATAAATAAAACAATAATATAAAAATGCTAAACGAGTTCAAGGTTTGTCTACTTATTGTTGGTAATGTTCAGAAAACAAAAAAAATAAAGCAATATTATTTAAAAATAATAAGAATAACAAAACAAAAACAACAAGTCATAAAATTAATATTGAATGACATCATTTAAAAATGCAGTTTTATGAAAGTTGTTTTTATATTTCAATAGAGCCACAACAAAGTCAAGTTCGGCTTAATAAGAATAATAATATCTGCTTTTAAAGAACCAAACAAGCAGCCAGCTTCGACACGAATAGTGATGGTAATGAAGTTAACAAAATTTAAAATTTAATTTTTTTTTATTCAAAACCGTCTGTTTTATTTGCAATGAACAAAGTTTATAACGTTTTATTATGTGTCATAATTAAAATTAGTTTTTGTCTGTTTTTGATTAAAAAACAAAAGATTTTACAGGACGCAGCTTTATTATTCAAAATCATCTTTTGTTAATTTAATTTTAAGCATGCAAAATTAACGTATGTATGTATATCTAATCAATAATTAATGTAGAAATAATTGATTGGAGCTGTTTCGAACACGCTCAGAGGCCAACGTTTTAATTTCTCACACAAAAGATGGGAATTTGACGCGTAGGTTGTGTTTTTAAGCTAAACTCAAATTGAATGGTTTTGTGCGCGTGTGTGTGTGTGTGTACAAAATATAAAAAATATAATTTAATAATTTTGTTTTTTTTTTTCTTTTTCTTTTTGTCAGTTAGATTAACTGTTAAGCGTAATAAAGCAGTCAATGCTAGTTTTTTTTTTGATAGCCGCATCAAAATAACAAGCTAGATCATAAATCAACACAGCCTACGGATGTTTATTGTTGTTTTTTTTTTTCATAACAAAAACTAATATTGTTTCAAAAAAAAAAACTAGGCAGCTGTTTTAATTTCTTTATTAAAATTAGTTTTAAAACGGTGGCTCTGCCAATAAGTAAATTGCTACAAAATCAGTTAATAGATAAAATAAAATTCAATTTCAAGTTATTAACTTGAATATCTCTTTAAATGAGCCATAAAGTTAAATTTTAGTTATAGTTTAGTTATAGTTATATTTATAAGTTATAAATCATTGTTTTTCAAATTGATTAAATATGAAAGCAATGTATTCTTTAGTTATGGTTTTTGCATAACTTGTCTCTAGGACTTTAATAGGTATATTTTAAAGTTTTGTGGCCTTCACTGCATTGACATTTTTAACTACCTACATTTTAGTAGTAAAATTACAGTTCTGTTGTAAGCTCTCTAACAGAGCTGACAAAATTAAACACAGCCATGAGTTAAGCTCGGTACAACTTCGTTGCCAGCTTCACAGCAGCAGGCATCAGCAATACCGTTAAAGATTGATTTTCTAATACAAGTATTGTTAAGCTTTACGACTGCAATATAATTTGAATGATCTAAGCATTTAAATACTTGTTAATATATTTTTAATTACTTATTTGAATAGCTTATAAGGCAAAATGTCATTAAAACGACATTCCATAAAAATTTTAATACACTCACATCGATACAAACATACGTTTGTACCAGAGTCGTAGTCATTTTTTTTTAATACATTGTAAGGGGACTTATGATATTTATAACAACGATTACAGAAGACTATTGATTGTTTGGTGTAGCGATTAACAAATAGCGGTCAAGTCTGCTAATGTTTTCTACTTCAAAAACTTTGTTGAAGCAACCTGTTACTACGGGAATTATTTGGCATAATTTAAAACAAAATTTTATTGGTTTTTAAGAACTTTGTAAGATACTTGTGTTTCTTGCTGTATATTTGATATTTTTCTACAGAAATTACGTGTGTATTTGGCGATGGGGTCAAAATTAATTTTGTTTAAAATTTACAATTTGCAAAAGACATATTTTTTGAAAATTCTGCTTTACAAAATTCCCCTTTTACGAAAAATCCTGCTTTTCAAAATTCTACGAAAACAAAAGCAATTAAAAAGTATGCTAACACTGATAAAACGCGCGAACTTCTTCCATTTTTATACACTTTACTAGGAAAATTTTGTGAAGTCCTATTTTGCACGGGGCATTTTGTAAAGTTGAATTTCGTTAAAAGGGAATTTTCAAAAGGTGAATTTGAAAAAGGTTAAATTAATATCTTTGCTTTTGTTTCTTTCTGATTACTTGATTTTTTTTCTTGATTTAGTAGGTTGAGTTGAAAATTTCCTATAACAAAATTTTTTTTACAAAATTTACTTTTTCGAAATTCCCCTTTTCAAAATTTAACTTATTTAAAAATCTATTTTTCTTAATTCATCCATCACAAAAATGTTCCTTTTCAAAATTTTCTTTCTTCATAAAATTCTACGAAAAAACAAATAAAAAGTATGTTGACACTCATAAAAAGCATTCCGTTTAAAGAGAATTCTTTAAAGTGGGATTTTGTAAAAGGAAATTTTGTAAAGTAGAATTTCGTTAGAAGGGAATTTTGTAAAATTGAATTTTTGAAAAGATGAATTTTGAAAAGGAGTTGGGAATTAGGTTATGAATAATTTTCTAAAGTTGAATTGAAGGGCTTATTGTAAAAACATGATATGCCACATAAAAAATATTTCGAAATAATCAACCTTAAAGTTTTTAAAAAATATATATTTGTATGAAATCATTGAAATGCTTAAAATAACTATTACGTATAGGGTCAAAATTGATGGGGTAATGGTCACAATATTTTTATTGGATATTGTTAATGCATCAAGAAACATTATGAACATAAAATATGAACTTTTAATGCAGTGTGGCTTGTCATGTTTTTTTAATATGCCCTTCAATTAAAATTCGTTGAACAAAAAACAACAAACAAATTGGCCATTTCAGCCCTTGAAAGGACTTTGACCGAGCTTCTTATGATCAATTGTGTTGTATGTGTTATTAAATGTTTGCACACAATTGAACGAGAACTGGACCTACATGTTTTATGCCGACTCCGAACGGCTAACGTCCATATTCTCAAGAACCTTTACATGGCATTGTTTGCTCTCTGAGGTTTGCCATTGTCTGCAGAGAGGTGGTGACCGATCAGAAGAATTTTTATTGAAAAAAACTTTTCGCCGCGGCTGGGAATCGAACCCGGGCTCCAAGCATGCTAAGCCACACTTAACCTTCCTTCCCTAGACACCACAAATTCGTTGAAAAAGCTTAAAATATTGTTTATAAATATAGACTATTAAAAAATTTTTAATGGTGTTTTAACTTGTTATTAAACAGCAGCGTGCGGAGAACGATCAATATACGTTTATTCTCAAATTAACTATCACGTATAATTTCCTGTTTTCAATTCATCATGAGTAAAAAAATTACGCCGCAAGCAAAATAGTTACGATCTCTCAAAAGCAAAAGCAATATTCGCAAATATAACGAATAAAAACACTTCGCTGTTATCGTCATATGTTCGCTCACTCGAGATTGTTGTTCTTTTGTTGTGAGCGCTTGTTTTAAAATTCAATGAGAAAATCATATTGTCAATATTGTATCTTTAATTGATCGTGAGTGTATATTTCTCGTTTAGTTTTTGATTTGTGAGTGAATTTCAAAAAATTTTAAAAGCAGACGAAAGTTCGCAATCGAAAGAGGAACGCTTGTGTCGGTTTTTTTCCCATGATACATTTGCTTGCTTTGTATTTGTTTGGACGATATTTTCTGGCAATAATAAAATGCAACAAAAAGTGGAATTATGTTCTATTAATAAGTCAATGTAGGTAAAATAAAATGATTTAGAGCGCAAGAGCAAACAATCATTGCATTTCGTCTCTCTTGAGAAAGCACAGTGGCAATGTTTTTGTGAATGATCTAAAAATTTATTTATTTGTCATGATAAAATACAATAGCAAAATGAGTTGTTATGAGAAGATTGAATTTTTAATTGTTCATGAGCGAGTTTTTCCGCACCCTGTTAAATAATTTGTAATATATTTATTTAAGTTTCATTATATTAACTTTGAAATTTTTCTATAGAAATTACATGTGAATTTGTGGTTGGTGTCAAAATTGCAAATTTAAAGACAAAATTCCTCGTTTCAAAATTCCACTTTTTAAAAATTCTTCTTTACAGAATTCCCTCTTTACAAAAATTCTCTTTTTCAAAATTCCAGTGCACAAAATTAGCTTTTACGAAATTCTACTTCATTTTCAATACAATTTGCAAAAAAAAAAAAATATCGTAGAAGGGAAATTATGTAAAGTGAAATTATGAAAAGGGCAATTTTGTAAAAACTTTTTGGGGAGAAACTTGGGGAAAAACGTTACATTGATTAACAATAAAGTCTAACTTGTTTTGATTGCAGCAGTGTTCCAACGCAAGTAGTTTCGTTTGCAAAAAAACTTGCATCGATTTAGCTACATTTACGATTTAGTAACATGATATATTTTGAGATTGACTGCATGAGAAATGAGCTATTTTTCAATTCTTCATATATTTCTTCAATGAAGATATTGAAAAGTAGCGGATCGAGGTGGTTGCGTTGTGGAACACCGGAAGAAACTGCAATTTTTGGCGACAAGATATCAGGGAACTTAACAAACTGAATGATTTTGCAGAAATAATATTTTAGCCAATTTAGTAAAGAGCCTGATATACCAAACTTTTGCAATTTTAATACATACTAGAACCTCATGATCAACTCGATCAAAAGCTATACTTAAATCAGTATAAACTGCGTTCACTAGATTTACTTTTTCTATTTCAGTGAGAAGTAGTTGTGGTTGATCGGCCTCTTCGAAACTATCAAGATTTTGGTAATTGCAGATAATATTGCAATACCTCTAGATAAGAAAACTTCCAATACAAACGAAAAGTACAAAGGTTCAAAGTTTAAATCAATGCAAGAAAGGTATTGTAAGCTGATTCAAATTTCAATAATCGGTGGATCCACACATTAATAAAAGGCTTAAATTTATAAGATCGGAACCAGAAGCTTTATTTGGAACAAGATCTTTAATATCAATTTATATTTTCACCTGAGTTAGACTTATAAGCCATCGGTTGTGTGTTTCAAGGTTAATACTGAGCTAGAGTTTGAGTTATAGAGACTTCAAATACATATGCAAACTGGTTTTGCATCTCAGATCTTTTAAGGATTGCAAGAAACCACGTTTCCTTTAACGATCGATCTACGGTAGCCGTCTGACTTTCTTTTAACATTTACGAAATAAAATATTTTTCGCTCAAAATTCATCAGTCAAGGCTGTATGGTGGAGAGTATTGGAGAAAATATGTTCGGCAGCACTGGATAACAGTCGAATTCATCAGTGATAAATCCAATATAAAATTCTCGTAAAATCGCAAAAAATTAAAATTTGATCTTCCTCATGATGAACCAAAGATATATAAAATACGCCAATGTGAATAATGTGATATATTTTCTTATCCAGATTCTGACAATAAGATACATATTCAAAAAGGTTTCTGAAAGTAACAAGAAGTTCAGCAGATTTTGGTAATCGAGATAAAATAAACATTTAGCACCTTAATATAAAAATTAAAGAATGATATCACCAATTTGGTGGCAATAATGCACTTGGCATTAATTCTTAACCTAAATGGATCACCCTGGTATTGCATTATTTGCTAAGTGTAGTGCACAGTAAAAAATATGAGGATAAATTTTATACCATTTGGTATAAATATAAATCCATTCCAAACATGTTATAAAATTTATACCATAAAATCTTATAAACCAAATTTATACAAAGTTGGGATAGATTTTATCCGAAAAGTGTATAAAATCTTTTTACACTATGTTGGTATACATTTCTATAAGAAAAAGTATAAAATCTTTGGTTTTTTTTATCGCAATATTTTATAAAAAATATACGGCACATACATTTAATGTGTGTTACATTGAAAGTCATAAATCAGGAATAATATCCAAATATTAATTGATAGATTTTATGTTATATTTGTGATTTTTTTTTTTTGTACTCAGAAATTTGCATGTTCGATCAAGTTGGCAGAGCTTTCAATTCAAGCGCAATATTATTGTCTTAATATGTGTGTACAAAAAAATATTCAATAATCATGTTATGCGGAACTATTTGCGCATAACATGATTACTGACAGAAGAAGAAACGCAAACTGATTGTCTGCTAGATCGCTGAAGTTCGGCAGCTTCGACTAAAACTGAACTTTTACGTGAAAGCCGAGTGACTCCGTGAGGTTCTCGTGTGCATAACTGAAATATATATATGATATTTATAAATTTATGGTATAGAAATTATACTATTTTGGAGTATATTTGGAGCTGTTTGAATGGAAATGCAAGTTTTATAATATTGAGTGGGATAAAACTTGTAATAAACTTGGAATAAAACGAGTTTATACTACAGAAATGTTATAAAAAAGATACAATTTACCCTCAAACTTTTTACTGTGTGGCAATAATTTAATACAGAGATTTTTATTAATGCCACCAAAAATATTGCCACCGGTTTGTGGCAATAATTCACTTGGCGTTAATACCTAATGTCGTCTGAACTATTGCCACCAACGATTTGGTAAAAATAATGCATTTTTTTGTGGCAAAAATACACACTCGTAATATTTTGCAATTTAACACTGTGGCAATAATGCTCACTAACAGTTGGCAATAATACCCGTGGCTTTAATTCTTCACATCCTGTTACCGAATACCTACTACCTACACAATCACTGTTGTCAGTAGCGTAGCAAGGGGGGGACGGGGGGGCGGTCCGCCCCGGGTGCACGCCAAAATGGGGTGCAAAATTTGGCAAAAGAGCTTCTTACCACATCATTTTTGATTTTTTTAATAAAAAGAACACACCTCAATGACTTCGGTTTTATATTTTATATCAAGAGGGTGCAAAAGTGAATGAAAATATTTTTTACCATCACCAGGACTTCGTTTTTATTGAAACAAACTTTAACTTTATATTAAATTTTGTTCAATATTAACGCTCACACTTAAACAAAAGTCTATTCCATATGTAATTTTTCATTGGTTAGGGGTGCAATTTCCAAACAAATTATATTAAAATTTTCATGATATTAAGATGGAGTACAAAAGTGCAAATGTTAAAACATTTTTTTATATTTATTTATTTATTTACTAAGTCAATGAATGTTTACAATTCTTACTGACTGCGAATAATAATCACTAAAGTATTTATAATATATAAACATTATATACCAGTTTGTAATATATATTTTAGAGACTCCTTTGAGGAGGCAAAATCAATTTCATATATTTTACAAAGATTATTAAATTCACTCAATGCTCTATTAACTGGCAAATTTAAGGCAAATGCCTAAATAAAATATATCAGAATGTCGGAAAAATCTGCATGGTACATTGAAATTTATTAACTCTAGAAAACTTGGACAGTCTATTGTGCTAACTACAACGTCATAAATTAATAATAAAGATAACAGAGTCCTTCTTTTGTATAAAGGTTTCAAATGTAAAAGACCACATCTGGCATCATAGGATGGAATTGGTTCCTCAAAAGTAATGAACCGTAAAGCAAATCTTAAAAACGATTTTTGTACACGCTCCAAACGCATAATATGTGAGGCATAAAACGGACTCCATATAAATGATGCGTATTCTAATTTGGAGCGGACAAGTGAAGTAAAAAGATTTTTAAGCACATATGGATTCGTAAAATTAAGACTATTCCGACGAATAAAGGCCAACATTTGGTAGGCTTTGGGGATAATATAATTCAAATGATTTATAAACGTAAATATATTCCATCAAGTATTATAACAAATCACTTTTTTACATCTTATATTCAGGTTAAGAAGTGTTCAAACTTGCTAGTTTAGTAGACATTTCTAAAACCATTTAGTTTCGAAAACCTGCATGATTTTCAGAATATGATGAATGGAGGCGTCAGTTGTTTTGTAAGCAATACTTTTCAGAAACACATGTTCATGTCATAAATGTCAAAAATAAAAATTATACAGTATATTTTGGGTATACTTTTACATAAAACTATTAGTTTAAAAATTATTAATAAACTTTTTACTTGCTTAAAAAATTTCTAAAAAATTAAATTGATTTAAATTCATTACATTTTTTATATAAATTAAATAAATGGCGTTCTATGATAATTTATAGCGCTCTGACTTTTTTTACTTTATTTTGAAGATGTCTATTAAAAACTTGAATCCTTTATTTTGCTAAAATAATTATTATTATGTTCAAATCAACCAACAAAAACTATCAAAAATACAGTTTTAAGAGAAGATAAGATGTACAGTTCCTTAAAAATTATTCTAATTATTAAAATTAAATTTTGTTCTCCATCACCGAATGTGAAGAATCAACAGATTTCATGGAATTGCCAGCTTCTTTTTGAGCCATTCATTACTCTTGACCTTGTCGAACCTGGCCAAGTTTGCTTTGGGAATTATGTAGATAAAAATAATGAAACAAATTTCTGATATCAATTTGGTATCCCTGATAATATTGTGATACTGAGATATTAAGGTTGTACTTATGCTCATATTTATAAAGTAGTGAAATGCCTACTCAATCTTGTCTATAAAAGTCCAAGCGGAGATTGATATAGATACACTGAGAAGAAAAACATACTTTAAAATTAAACAAAAAATATTAAAATACAAATTTAACGTCTTTGCGTTTCTACAAAACAATATTTAAAACAAGTGTGTTTAATTTTCACCTACCTATAAACTCCTTTCTTTTTTTATTTTTCTCTTATTATTTCTTTGAAAAAACAAACAAAAATTTGAATTCAATGACAATTTTTAAATTTTTTGAATTGGTTTGACAAATATTGAAAATATGATAAAATAAAAACTAATTTATTAAATATTAAAATATTTCAAATGCAAACTTCATCGAATTGAGTTAACATTTGGTATTCAGAAGGTCCCGGGGGTAGCTGGTTGTGAATCTGGTGCAAAAACTTGGAAAAGTTAAAAAATGACATCGAAAAAAATATGCTTTAAAACATGTGTTTTGAATTTTAAAATTTTTGTTTTAAATTTCGTTTTCATAGCAAAAACATTGTTTTAAAAACAAAAACTTTTGTATTGAATTAAGCTTTAAAACAGTTCTTTTTAATTTTAACACATTTTTTCCTCAGTGTACTATAAAGAAATTGATAAAAATGATGAAAAATGTTTGTAAAAGAATTTTAATATTTTATATTAATTTTTCATTTAAATTTTATGTAGAAAATGGGGATTGATTTCGAAAAAAATATTCATATTAATAGTTATTAAGGGTCACTAGGGAAAATTTGTCAACGTTTTGCTTCCAGGTCCTATTTTTTCTTCAATTATGCAAAATTTTTCGTAATTTTTTCAAAGTTTTCTATATTAAACTAACTTAAGTTTTTATATTAAAACTGATATTGTGTGGTTTACTGATAGTACATTTTTCTCTTACAACTTATTAGCCCAGTAGACAAAAATATTGGAACAATTCAGAGAAAATTCTTTAAGTTTCTGAAAATTTTAGATTCTTACATCTTTTATCAAATATTTATGGATAGCAAAGTTTTGTTTATTTTTTAATCTCTTCTAAAATATGTCATTTTTGTAGAGGCTGATATGAAAATATGTAGTAAGATTCATGGACCTATTTTATAAAAAAAAAATCTTCTAAAGGGGTGCACAATTTTGTTTCCGCCCCGGGTGCGACCAACCCTAGCTACGCCACTGACTGTTGTATTCTTTTTATAAAAACAACCTAACTGAGGACATAGTGGATTGCATCAGCATATGATTGGCCATGAGTATAAGAACTTGTGGACCTAAAAAAAAATAAACCAAATAGAGATTTAGTGGATTTCACTTGTAAGCCGACGATATATTTTTTGAATATTCTTTGTATAAACATCGTTTTAAATGACAAAGCTCAGTTATTAATTTGATTTGTTTGATTCGAATTTAGACTTGTTTCTTTTTTTTAATATTCATGGGAATATTTAACCAGAAAAACAACCGCTTGACTACGGCTCTGGCGTGTACATTTGAGCAAGATGAATTTAAAAGGCTGAGTCAGTTAGATTTTTTTCTAATTTTACAATCAACAGTTATTTTGCAGTATATTATGTGTTGAAGGCTTACTTGATGCAAAAGTTAATTCGAATGCTTGTGACTTTTATTGGCATTTTTTTAATGTTTACATAAATTTCAAGACATGAGTAATAATTATGACAAATTCTGTCATTTAAAATACAAACTAAAATAATAAATTTATTTTAATTTATTCCAGCAAATTAAGATGTTTGAATTTTTGACAAAAATTCGCTTTTGATTTGGTGAAAAGGCAATAATGCGTAACGTACGCTACAAGATACTATCACTTAAAGAGGGACATAACATTCGCGGCATAGAAAACAGACCATTTTTTGAAAATTAATTACTCAGTCAAAAACAAACATTTTTCCAAAATTTCTTTTATTGTAGAGAATTGAACATATTACAAGAAAAAAAAGTTCAAAAACAATATATTTTTCACTCCAACATGGTTTTATAGAGCTCCAAATTGGCGGCAGAGAAAAAACGGGGCCTCGTGGTTGCAGCGCTGGGAGTGGCAAAAACTGTCCGATCTGAAAAAAAATTACTTTTTTAAATCTTAACAAAATTGGTTATCGTATGACAGGAGCTTTTTTTTAATATTTTTTTTTTTTCAATTTTTGGTGATGTTCCAAATTTGAAAGTGTGTTTTTTCGAAAAAAATATTGACTTTTTTTTTTTTTTTAGCTTTGAACCAAGGATTTCAGGTGTCAAACCTTTTCAGTCAAGTCTGCCTTGGTTCGGAAATGGGGAGATAGATAAGTAGGAGAGAAAGGGAAATCAAGAGAAACAAGTGTAGAATGTTCTAGTGTGGTGGAGTGCTAAATCAACATTCGAATTTGAATCTGAGGCAAGTGTTATGCCTTTACCTCAGTCAATCCGATGTATCAAGCAACACATTCCACAAACATCTCTACCACCAACTACAACTTCCAATGTCGTATATATTGATGAAGTTTTAATTTCAGTTGATTAGAAATGAGGAAAGCTCGTGTCTTACGATAGCAAATCAAGTTTAAAAAAATACAAAAAAAAAACAAAAATCGTTAAAAAATTAACCCGCTAGTGCCACAACCAGTACGAAAAATATGATTTCGAGATAAACGCGTTCAAAGTTTGTGAACAAAGAAAAAAAAGGCGAAAATTAAAAATGCGCTCTCACCAATCCGGTTGTAACTTTTGAACCCGTAAGAATTTTTCCATTTCTTAGAATCTGAAGAATATTTACTAAAATACAAAATTATAAAAAAAGTCGATTTAAAAAAACAGCCAATGTTTTATATAAAAAAAAGAAAATATTACTTTGTTAGTAAAACAAATCTCACACAATTCCGCTTAAAAAATGGCTTTAAATGTTAAAATTCGTTTTCTTATCAAGCATAGCAACAAACTTTTGTGCTTCATTTTCAAAGAGCACTCAAATAGAAACAGTAGCTTTTATTAAGGTCAAATGACCTTTGGGCCAATAACAGAATAACAACAACAACAATAACATAAACAAATAATAACAAAAAGTGTTAACATTTCGAATGGTACTGAATAAAAACGTCAAGATAGAAGTAAAAAACACTATTTCACGGTAGCTTCACCAAAATTTGCCCAGCGCTTGCGCAGCGTCAAATCAACGCATCATGGCGCAGGTGAAGCCAGCAAAGCTAGCCTCAAAGCCATTTAATATTTTATAGCCAGCCACTCACTTGCTTGCTCAGATGACTGGCGATGGCTGGCGTTGGCTGGCTGGAGGCAATTGAACTTTTTTTTTCTATTCATTGTTGTTATTCTTAGTATTGTACTGCAGCAACAGTTACACAGATTTGTATCTATTAGTTGAAGTAAAAAATAGAAAAATACAAACAAAATAAAAATTTATAATAAAGCTAAATATTTTGTGAATTTGCTTGCTTGCTTTAACTGCCAGCAACTCTAACTACAACGGCATAGCTATAGTTTTGTACAAATAACAACAACAACCAACAACAACACCAATTAACTCTGCTGTCGTTGAGCACCGAGCTGTGTATGCTTTGTTGTGAGCAAACCTACAGCAATCTGTACGCTACAAATACTTGTATCTGCAAGATATAATTCGGCCATTTGAGATGCTAATGCGGAACCGAAAATGCCAAAAGTTGCCGCCAAACACTTTGGAGTTAAGTTAGTGTTCACGCGACTTGTTTTTCTTAGATGTTGTTTTTGGTGTCGCTGTTTTTGTTGTTGCATGGGCGTGTTTAGTGGCAGCAACACTTTTGTTGGTATTTGCTAGCTCTGTTGTCTTGATTATGGCAAAATGTTGCTTGAGCTGTTTTTTGTTTTTCATTTTTGCAAACAGCAGCAATTTCAATGGCAACAATAATTTTTAATGTTACGCATGCGCAAGTTTTTGAACGTTTTTCATGAACTGGATAAATACAGTTCAAATGCAATTCGTCGAGCATTCAGAGCTTATGGCTTTGAGGTGTTAGTCGGAATGGTCAACACAATTTTTTCTCCACCTTAAGTTGTGACATATAGGTTACAAAAGCTGTAAATTACCCGAGCACTTCAAGGCTCTCACTTTGGAGCAATTGTTTTAATTAGACGCTATATTCGTTTTTCTGATAACATTTACCTATATTTGTAATTATCAGATTTCGTTTGAGTTGTGTGTTAGATATAACGTCTTGTACTTCAGTTACGTTCATTTCATCCAATAAACTAGCTCTTGTTAGTTCCTATAGGAATCATTTGAAATAATTGTAGGATATTTTATGTGAGGCAAAAAGTTGTTTTTTGAAACTTCTCTTTCAACTTAAATATTGATAACTTTTTAATTTAATTTGATTAGAAATGAGCAAAGAAATTAAGCAAGATTAAAGTGTATTACCATGGCCAGATTGGCATTTGAAACCAGGACCTCTGTATGGCAGGCAAGCGCACTATCTCTTGCACAATCACGGCCGCTATTTATTGTTTCAACATAATGCAGTAATTTTTGATTATTCTGACCTTATATAATCACCAACTTTTCCGCTCAAAGCATTTAATCACTAAAAATAAACACCTATTTTGATATTTTTAAGCTTTATGCTGCTTAAAATTGGCGGAAATAGTGCTATTAAAAGACGACGAATGCGAAAAGTCGCAACGAGGCAAAAACGTAAGTGTAGCATACAACAACTTTTAAGTGGTGGACACTAGTTGTGATGTTTCCACACTAATGTCATACTCTGCCAAAGCCAACAAAACTGCAGCAACATAATGTACAACAACAACAACAACAAACACATCCACATCCATAACATTAAATCAAATAATTTCAACCATATAAGTCAGGCTTCTTTAAAAGCTTTTGGTATCAAATATTTTTTTGCAAACGCAGCAAATAAAATCAAGTGAAGGCGAGTGACTGCCTGCATCGAACGACCAAGTTTTATTATCATAGTTTTCCGTGGACTCGTTTCTTAATGCTGGAATTTTGTGTTGTTTAGAGGGGGCAGCAAAGAAATAACTACAGGTTGTATTTTGCCCACAAATTGTTGGTTGTTTTATATGTGTGTATGTGTGTGTGTTGGTTTTTTATTTATTTAAATTTGGTTCAAAATTAATTTTGCGCCATTTAACACGATTCACTGGTGCGCCGTGACGTTGCTTCCGGTACGTTTTGGTAGTGGTTAATAAATTAACGTTGAAAGTGAAGCTGAATGAAATTGTTGTTATTGTTTTTTTTTTTTTTTTTTGTTGCTGTTGATATGGGCTAGGAGGAAGAATAAGTTTTAATTACAACATATTAAGATAAAAAAAACAAAAACAAACTAACGCCAAAAGTCTTTGAAAACCAGAAGAAACTAAATCACCTGTTTACATAATAACCCTGTTTGTGTGTGTGTGTCTGTGTGCTGTGTCTATCACCTGTTTCTGCTTGAAGCTTGTGAGTTTTTCGTATAAAAAAAATGCCGCGTTGACTATTTTCCGCATCTGCTGAATTCGCATTAAATGAACAACACATTTTGAATGGCTGGGAAAAATTTTAAATAACATTTCACTTTATTTAGTTTGCAAATGTTTTTTTTTTTTTGTTACCGCTAGTCCAAATTATAACATTTTTTGGCAAGATTCTAGAATCTTGACTAAGTTTGACTTGTGTTACAACTCGCATTCATCACAAAGTTCTGAAGAAAGTTTTCAGTTGATTTAATTTATGTATCATTTTTAAGATTCTTGCAAAAACGAATCTAAGAGTATATATTTGTAGAAATCTTGGTTGTGATCTTAACGAATGTAGGTTATATTTTTGTTCTAAACTTGTGTTTGTTTTTCAAATTTACATTCAGCGAAAATCGTTACAAAAGCATAAATCTTATATTTTAAGATAGTTATTGTATTAAGCTATATTATTTTTGTCAAAGATTTAGTCCTAGTTGTGTTATTCTCTATACTACACTGAGAAAAAAACACATACCTTGCTCCGGTAAAAAATTTCTCTATTTTTGATAATAGCAATTTTCTCTTTTTCAAATAAAATTTTCTTCAACTAGAATAAATTTTCACATTTTCGAAGAAATATTTCTTTACTTCTAGGAAATGGAAATATTTCAATGTCTCTAATAATGATAAGTATTTTTCTCGCACAAAAAATTTCTCATTTATAGAGAAATTTTATTGAAAATTAAAAAATGTTCTTATATTTTGATAAAAAATTCACTATGAGCAGTATTGTCTTCAATAAAAACAAATATTTTCTTAAAAATAAAAGTATTTTTCTCTAAAAACGATATATTTTTCTATTTCATGGAACCTTTTTATCATTTTTAAAGAATTTTTAGTATCGCAATTAGAGAATAGCATTCTCTGGAGCAAAGTCTATACCATTTTTCTCTAAATATAATGCCTTTTTTTTCATATTCCGAGACACTTTTTTCTGAGTGTATACGCCCAATGTTAACCTTATACCTATGTTTATACGTAGACGTTACCGGAGGGAAGATAGCAACGCATGCATATTCGAATTCGAAAGTGTGACTGAAAAATCCGACGCTATCTTCACCCAATGGGTGAAGATAGCGTCGGATTTTTTCGAACTCAGCCACAGTTTTTAAATTCACCACAATACAACACAGCAATTTCGAACACTCTGCTTGCTGAAGCCAATGTTTGCAATTATTTCTTTTATCTTGTGTATAATCGGTATGCAAGCGCTGCTACACACTCTTAATGCTTACGTTTTTATTCATTGCTTTACAGCACTTAAAATTGTTAAATAAAAAAAAAAAAATATGCAAAAAAATCAAGGACAATTTCACCAAATAATTTTAAAACTTTTTACTCAATAAAATATTTTCCAATATTTTAGAACATAGGAATTGCTTTTGAAAAAATATTTCAACACTTTTCTTTCTCATCGTATAAAGTTCAGCAACGATTTTGTACTCACCACGTTCAATCCAGTGTTAAAGTATTGAAAAGCAAATCAAACTCATATCATAGCAGGATAGTTATAAAAATATTTTAAACAAATATGCAGGTATTTAAGCGCATTTAAAATTAATTAATTAACGATTCTAACAAATAACCGTGAATTCAATTTTATAAAACAAACGTTGATAAGAATATTGACCACAAATATTTAAAGATGGTACTTTCGTACGAAAAACTTTTTGAAAAGTATAAATATGAGTAATAATAGTTAAGTTCCTTTCGCATCAAAATAATCAAGATTATTATTTTGTAATATGCAAAGCAAAAACAAAATTAGTAGTCCCACAGACACGCCTACCTCCCATACAACCCAAAAGTTGAAAATTATAAATAAACGTATGCCAAGTCACAAAAAGACACACAATTCCAGCAACTAAGACCTAGCAACGTAAGCCTAGTCACAAAAGTCTAGCCACACAATTTAAGAAAATATGACTTAATAACAAAAACCTAGCTACAGAACCCAAGCAACATAACAACGTAACGTAATAACATAACGTAAGCGTAGCCACAAGAGACTAGCCACAAAATCCTGGCCACAAAAGACTATCTGCACAATTCCAGAAAATAAGACTTAGGAACGTAAGCCTACCCACAAAAACCTACCAACGCAAGCCCAGCCAAAAGCCTAGCCACAAAAACCTAGCCACAAACGACAAGCCACACAATTCCAGCATCTATACAGGCGAAAATTTTAGTTTAAATTTAAAACCCTTAAAACTCTCTTCGAATTTATGACTCGTTTTTTAAACCTTAAAGTTTATTTTTATAAATTTTCCAGTCATTCGAAAAATTAACGAATTTAAATGTTTGGGTTTCAAAAAGTAAACCCAAAAAGTTTAAAAATGTTTGTATTGTGAAAATTAAGCTCAGAAAGTTTATTATTTAAGCCGAAAGTTTATTTTTTAAAATTATCAAGTGTTGAAAATTAAGTGTTAATTAACTAAAAAGCTTTAAAATGTATGTTTTGTAAAATATAAACCAAACAGTGGATTATTAAAATCGAAATTTTATTTTTGCAATAATATTAAACTTAAGGGTTTAAATAATTAACCCACTAAACTTCTTGCGACTTGCGATATTTAAGGCCAAAAGGGTTATTATTTAGACTTTAAGTTTAATTTTAAAACTGTATAATTTATAAATTAAAAACCCATAAAAGTTATATACACATATTTTTTTATTTATATATAAATCCTGAAGGTTTATTATTTATACTTAAGGTTGACTTTCGAAATCATAGCACGTAGAACACTGTACAATTGAGAACAACAGAAAAAGCAATAGATTAGCCCGGGTTAAAACTCGCGACTCTAATGCGATGGTTACCGCAGTCCGCGGTTCGATACTAGGATGTGACAAAAAAAAAATGTTGCTCAATTCAATTTGTACATTAATTAAATAATCAATATTATAAAATAATTATATAAAAATAACAAAAAAAAATACGGTTTTGCTGAGGATCGAACCAGGGCCACTCCATTCATCAAATCAAATCAAATCGATAAAATCAACTGCTTAGCCAACTGAGCCACGGAATAGAAATTTTTTGCCTGTGCTAATTGTGTACTTAAATATAAAAATGACTACATTGACAAACAAGCACACGCATAATATTTAGTTTAGCATTTGACCACTTTCGGTTATGGTCAAAATCTTGTGTGTGGTGAATTTTTGGTTAAATGTTTTCGAACTTCGAAACGTGTGGATGGGAGTGCGTTGCTATCTTCACTACGGTGTAGACGTTGCCAGCGCAAAAAATTTAAATTCTTTTCTTAATTTTTATTTTAGTAATGCAGGTCGACTATTTAAACATAGTTATTCTTATATCATAACACCCGTCACCATATATTTAACACCCGTCACATATTAAAATCTTTTATAAAAGCTTTCTGGAACGTATTTCTAATTTTTAATGCAGTTAATCGTTAAAAATTACTGAATTTACAGTTATAAATGTTTGCTTTCATTAATTTTAGTTAGGCTGAATTTCACAAGCATTCAGAGTGAAGTCATATATTCCAATGAGTATTCGTAACAACCCTCACAGTGGCTTTAATAAAAATTAAACAAACATTGACCAAGATTTTAAAATTTTTTTACCTATGGATAGACAACCATAAATGTCATCTATGATGACTGCAAAAAATTTAAATTATTTTATGTTTGCTAACCAGAGATCTGCAATGAGTACCAAAAAAAAATTAGTATACTTAAGTCATGAGCCATAACTATTGGTGCAAATGTGTACTTATTCCAACTCAATAAAATACTTTGACTTTGATAGTTCTTTAACATGCATGTGTGTCTGCAAATTTTGACTTTATTAAATGTTGGTTAATAATCTGACGTCGTTGACGTTGGTTAATAATCTCACTTTTCCATGAGAGAGAAATATAAGAACTAAGAGTGAGTTGAGTATTATTTAGTGTTATGCCCTGTTGATGATTTTTGCTATTTTGTTTACTTTTTGTGTGAGAAAAGGAAAAAGTTGAGTATTATTTTTTGTTATACTTCTTTCAAAACAGTTATTGTTTGTTTTGGTACGTGTTGCTGGACATTTACAATCAAATATGAATGAAATAACAAGAAAGCTGAACTAAAAATGTATCTAAGTACTTAAGTCATTCCACTGAACTCATGGTGTTTATTGGTGTTGTGAGTCATTGCGGTATAACACAATAAATTAATTCACTGAATGAGAGAACTACCGAATAGGCAATTAAACCAGCGCTCTTCATACGAAGGCCTGCATTGACTGCTACTTTTGAAGACTAAACACATCCGTTCCTCGCTGCTCTTATGAGCACTTCTTGAAGGCCTTCCTTTTCTGCACAAAAGGCAGCACAAAAAATTTGTTTTCCCTACAAAGACTGACTTTTCATATACTTCAGGGCAACTTTTTCGTTAAAAGTTAGAATATATATCAGTTTAAAAATATGACGCAATAATGGCCCTTCTGCTATATCAAACATTATAGATTGAAATTAATTTAACTTAAAAAACAGGAGAGAAGATAAAATCATAGAATATATAAATAAATAGAAAAAGGTGTAAAAGAAAAAAAAATATTTTTTCAACACTTTTTGTTTACCCCTACTTTTAGCCATTCTAAAGAAGTGCTTCTATCAGGCCTGCGAAATTTTCCCACTTCATATAAAAAAGAAAGTGTAATTGTATATGAGTGCGGCAGTACTACAAAATCTAACAGGAACAGGTACTAACAGGAAGGCATGTTAGCAGCGATGTCATTGTCTACTGGGTAAGCACTGCATCGGCTCATAACAATATAAAAATTATTCTTGTTCATTCATTCGCTATGTGTACGACACACGAACGAATATGAGTGGATATGAGTGGAAGTTCTTCTTTGACTTAAATCCACTTATACTCGTTTTTGTGTTAGTCAACCAATGACTCAAAAATAAGAATAATTTCAGTTCTCTGTTGCTAACATATTGATGTTTAAAAGCGTGCAAATGTAACACCCGTCGCAGTTGAATGTTCTATAGGCAAACTTAATATTTATAGGTTTGCATTTTTTTTATGCCCAGGGACGCTAGATGCCCAGGGGTTTCGGCAACTAGATTTTTATTAAAACATTTTTAGGTAGATCTTATAAATAAGTTATGTTTATTTACCTTGCGGCATTAATCTTGCTGTTTGTGTACACCACACTTTCTCTATAACAATATCATCCATAGGCATTAGAGCGGACCTTGAATTTCAAACAGCGGGTGTGTGTGTACGAGCTAACGGATCCCGGGTTTGATCCTCATCTCGGGCAAAAGTTTTTTTGCAATAGAAATAAATTTTTCTGTTCGTCCGTCATTTTTCTGTTTTGTTGACTTTTTTAAATTCTTTCCTCATATCTAATCAACTGATATTGAATATTCATCATTTTTGGAAGTTGTAGTTGGTGGTAGAGATATTTGTGGAATGAGAGTGCTTAATAACTCGAATTGACTGAGGTAAAGGCATAACACTTGCCTCAGATTCAAATTTGCATGTTGATATAGTGCTCCACCACACATACATCAGTCTGCACTCAGAAAAAAGTTTCTCGGAATATGATAAAGAAGGTATCAAATTTACAGAAAAATGTTTTAGATTTTGCTCCAGTGAATGCTTTTCTCCAAATTTGATACTAAAAATTCCCCAAAAATGATAAAAAGCTTCCATGAAAAAGAGATATATACATAGGATATTAAAAATATATCATTTTTAGAGAAGAAAACTTTTTTATTTCTGAGAAAAGATTTGTTTTGATTGAAGAAAATACTTGGCATAGTGAATTTTTTATTCAAATTATAGGAACAATTTTTCATTTTCAATAAATTTTTCTCTTTAAATGAGAACTTTATGTGCGAGAAAATACTTACTATTATTAGAGACATTAAAATATTTCCATTTCCAACAAGTGAAGAAATATGTCTTCGAAAATGTGAAAATTTATTCTAATTGAAGAAAATTTTATTTGAAAAAGGGAAAAATTCCTATTATTAAAAATAGAAAAATTTTTTATCGGAGTACTCTTTGTATTCTTAATTCTCTTGATTTCCTTTTCTCTCCTATATATCTTTCTCCCCATTTTCGAACCAAGGCAGACTTGACTGAATAGGTTTGACACCTGAAATCTAGGTTCAATTCATGTATTGTACGGTTTTGAAAACTAAAAATTTTATATTTTTCGTTTTTAGTGCGGAAATAACGACGTTTTTTGATAAATTAAAATAAGTTTTTGTGTTAGTCTAATATTGTTTTTCTTTAGTAGGTTTGTAGCGTGAGTGCGCTGATGAAATAACCCATTTACCATATTTATTTGTTTGATTTTTGCCTATATTTTGCACACATTCAAACATGCAATAGAATTAAGTGAAAGTTAGTTGTTGGAACCTCAAGCGATAGCTTCGGAAGTCCTGGTTTGATTCTTGTAAAGGACGGTTTTGATGACTTAGAATATTTTATTAGTACTTTAAGTAACCATAAAAAAAGGTAAGTATTTGGTAAAATTAACCACATTTTTCGGTATGATGAGCCACAGAAATAGGTTAAATTGGCATGAAAATCATATGGTTACCTTAACCTGACGATTGGTGATTCGAACCAGGGTCTGTGGGTATTCGTTGGCTTCGTGTCACATACTTAACACACACGGTCACAGCCACCACATTGTCATATATATATCCATTATATTGATCAGGCTTATACCATAGTTGTATTTGAAACTTATATAAAGAGTGTTTCTCACAAATCTCCGATTTTTGAAAATCAAAAATACTGGCTTTTTTAAATAATGGTTAATAATAATTCCTCCATTAAACTCAAACCATTTTTATATAAAAATTGTACACTCTTATATTTGATTATACTTCGCCTCATATATAATTTTATAACCTTTTTATTTTGTTTAACACAAATTTAAAAAAAAAAATCCGTGTACAATGCTTTTTCTTAACAATTTGTATAGTTTTTCTTGCAATTAAGTACATCTTCATTTGTACGAAAAATACTGATAGTAAGCGTTACGAACGTATTAAACTTTACTATTAGTTTTTTTGCTTCACTACCTTTAAATAATGAAAATTCCTCTATTGTGTCAGTTCTAAAAAATTATGCAATACAACTTAAATTTCACTTTAATTCATATTTAATTGACTTTAATTCAACTTTAATTTAACTCAAACCACAACTAAATCGCTTATTGTTCCACAAAAAAAAAAAAAAAATAAAAACATTTATAAAAATTTTTCCTTGGCTTATCTTCACTCATTGATTTCATTTGACCGCTTAGTCGGGAATTTTTTATTGTTATACATAAAAATGGTTGCTTTTAAATATACCTCTTATGTTAATGCCACCTCCAACCTATAACCTTGGCTGCGTTATCGGTACTTTTTTTATTAATTCTTATTGTTTTTTTTTACGACACTTTTTCTCTGTATATCGAGGTTTTCATTTGAAGTTATGCTGTTGGTAACCGAACTAAGTTTACTTCAAAAGTAGTAAATGTCATGCAATTTATGTCAATTCTTAAAAATAGCATTTTTATTTTATGTTATTATTTCAGCACTCACAGCGAATAACGTTAAATAACCGAGGAAGAAGAAAACTTGCATACTTTTCAAATCAGTATAAAGTGACCTTTTTATTACGTCAAACTTGACTTCGGAAACACCAACTGGGTTGACACGCAGACCCCAACAGGTGCTTAACGAACAAAGTAATTAAATTTTTCTCGAGTGCAAAGAACCGTTTGTTTTACTTGACTCGCAGCAAGTGTGACAACTGTTAAAATAACTTCTGTAGCACCCTCGAACACTTCGTATAGTAATTTATAGACTCTAAACTATACCACTGTAGAGCAAAGCACAAACAGCAAATTAAATAGCAGACAACAGAAATTAAACTTTGAGCACGGTTTAAGATGGTTATCACAGCAAAATGGTCTTAACAAAGCTACGAACAACAGTGATTATTATGAGAAGAACTATCAAAAAATAACAAAGCAATAAAATTAGATAAAAGTAGAGGCTAGAACACAGATACTGATGTTATAGAATCAAGTAACATAGCAGCTCATATCTTGGAGTGTATTTTTGTTTTTTTATTAAATTGTCTTTAACTAAAGTACGTCTTATAGCTTAACAAAAAAGCTGAGCAGATAAAATGTTGATGTCTTGAATGCTAGGCAAAGTTTACACCTGTTTCTATAGCGTTTTCTTTCACAGAGATTAAAGTTACTTGAATTTAGACTTGAGTTTACTTTGAACTTAAGTTTTGTGGCATAGTAGAACGGAAATCATTAAATAAAAATTTGCTGCCAGATGAAATTATTTAATAAGGCTTTTCATGCTACTGTTATTTGCAGTATTTTGCTTGAACTATGAGATATTTTTCAACGTCTGGGGCAAGCTAAAAAATGATCTGGAAAAATAAATACATAGAATCAAAACAAAAATGCTGAGTTGTCAAGCATGCTCATACTTATTTGACTTACCTATACTTTGTACAAGTTGTTGCTATCAAAACTAAAACGTGTCTTACCTGAAAGAGAGAAAAGATAAATATAAGTATTTCAATATTTTTTTAAAACGTTCTTATTGATTCTTAATACTATTTTCGATAAGCTCTTAGTTAAGCTAAATATATCTTAACAATATCTTTATGCGATATATTAAAGTCAAGTCTATTGGTTTCTACTGTATCGTATCCACTATTCCACGATTTTCTTCAAGATCCCAAAACAACAGAATTAGCTTTTTTCTAATATAGAATGTTGATGGCTTGTTTTTAGTTCTATGATCTACTTTCAAAGAATGACATTTAAAAAAAGTTTCGCTCATTCGATTTAAGTTCTACAAGTAAAGGGTGTTTTTTTAAGAGCTTGCTGATTTGAAATTTAAATAAAACACATGCCAAATTATGAAATGGCCAATGAAATGGAACATTTTTTATTTGGTAGATAATTTATTGGCATTTAACATTTAAATATAACTTCGGGCTTATGGTCACCACGACTATTTTGCACAAAGGTCATTCTGAAGGTCCAATTTTCGACCACCTTTTCAAGCATTTGAGGGCGTATTTCAGCAATGACATGTTGAATATTGGTTTCCGCGTCAATCGTTGCTGGTTTATCTACAAAAACCAATGACTTCACGTATTTCCACAAAAAATAATCAAGTGGCGTCAAATCACACGAACGCGGAGGCCAATTCACCGGTTCATTTCTCGAAATAATGTTGTCGTTGAAATGTTCTTTCAATAAGTCGATTGTTTGGCCCGCAGTATGACAAGTGGCATTATCCTATTGAAACCACATTTCACCCACATCCATATCTTGAAGATTTGGTAACAAAAATTCATTGATCATGGTTCTGTATCGATTTCCATTCACGGTAACGCGTCGTCCTTCCTCAATTTTAAAGAAATTAGGACCGATGATTCCACCAGCCCATAGACCGCACCAAACTTTACATTTATCGGGATGCTTTGGTAATTCTTGAACGGCGTGTGGATTATCTTTGCTCCAAATACGGCAATTTTGCTTGTTGACATATCCATTCAACCAAAAATGCACCTCATCACTGAAGAGAATTTTGCGGTAAAAAAAAACGTTTCTTCGTCTAATTGATTAAGCGACCAATTACTGAATTCACGGCGCATTTGTTGATCGTGTGGCTTTAATTGTTGCACCAATTAAATTTTGTATGGACAAAGTCCTCATTTTCTTCGACACTGGCCTCAACGACAGCAATATTTTCTTCTGTACGCACTCTTCTCATTCTTTTCAGTGGCTTGGCATCCAAAAGAGTGAATGAAGACCGAAATTTGGTAATTACGTTCTTTATGGTGGTCTCAGACGGACGATTATGTGCACCATAAAATTCACGAAGTGCTCTATAAACATTTAAAATTGAACACTGTTTTTGAAAATAAATGTCCACGATTTGGAAGCATTGTTCTGGAGTTAACCTATTCATGATGATTTGCCAAACAATACTGTGCAGAGACGTACACTTTAAACTGTCAAAACAACTGTCAGACAATAGGGCAATCCATATTGAAAAAAAACTTATAAAAAAACACCCTTTATATGAAAAAAATATTTCGAAGTAATCGACCTTAAAGTTTTAAAACAGCATATTTGTATGAAAACATGGTTATGCTTAAAATTTCTGTTAAGTATAGGGCCAGAATTTATCTGGTAATGATCGCAATATTGTTAGTGGATGTTGATAATGCATCAATAGGTGCACATTTCAATGCAATCAACTAATATTTGGAAAATGTAGATACTGATTGGATAGCTGCTTTCTTCACTTATCGAATTCGTAACAGATTTGCGAAGTGGATTTTCAGGGTTTGAGAATAGTGCTAAGTACGTGAGTCGATATATTTGCCAAGACTATTAGAGAAAAATAACTATAAAAAACAGCAACAAAGAACCCGAAACAATCAATTTGACTAGTGCTGATAGATTCAAAATCGGAACCTTATGCTTAAGTTGATACACTAGCAATAGAATTGAGAAAAAGAATTGAAGCATATGGACACATAACAAAACTATTTGGATTCTTGTGCAAATTAATGGATATTGAAAATGAAAAATTAGAAGTTAGAGTAAAACTCCTTGTTGAAGTATAACCAAATTATATTTAAATGGAATTACTCTGTGAATTAAATCACTTTATTCCTCTTATGAAACTTCCACAGAGATGTTTTATTTATTATTAACTTCCACTTGAAGGATCTCTCTGAGAGAGGTTTAATTTATTATTAACTTCCACCTGAATAATCTCTCTGAGAGATGTTTTATTTATTTTTATAGATATGAAACTTTTAAAAACAGAAATAATATGGACTCAGGCATGATCGACATTTTTAAAAAATGTTTATATAGCCTTCCGATTGGTGGTAACAGTACCGATAGCAAATTGTGAAGGTGAAAGCTAATTTTTAGGTTATAAAAGAATAAAAAATGTTCACGAATCATTTATGTTACATGAACGTTTGTCGTCAATAACTCAACTTTGTGTTAAAAATGATTTGTTGCAAACGATTAACTTAATTATTATGTATTCTCTCAGTTAAATCGAGAAAAAAAATTTTAAATAAAAATTCAAGAGTTACCCAGTCGGAAGATAGGCGAACACATCTCCTAAACGATTCATGCTTTCCTACTGCCTAATGTATGAAAAAAAGCACTAATACCTTTGGTGATGTACAGGAAGCTGAAAAGCGATTTGAACAATAAAAAAAAAGGGAAATAATTGGACTCATCGCTTTTTCCCTACTCGGGGAAGCGTTAACGAGATTAATACACCTTCGTAGAAATCAGCTTCGTAGAAACCGCGTTGTAGCAGTTTCATGCAAAAAAGTATATGACGTTTTGTAACGAAGGGTCATGAGCTCTGAATCTAAAAGCATGTGCCAGAAAGCTATCTTGGGATGATCGTTTTTTCTAGTGGAAACAAAAAATCCTAATCTCACGTTCATTTTCAAAAGAAGCTACGACAATTCTGGGTTAATCACTTCTTCACTGCTGCACGGAAGTGAAAAAGAGATCAATACCCCCGTAGTAGCAGTATCACACAAAAAAGTGTATGACGTTTGGAAACAAAGGGTCATGATCTCCGAATCTAAAAGTATGTGATAAGAAGCTATCTTGGGATGATCGCTTTTCCTGGTGGGTATTGTTTCACTTTAAGACATATAGGTAAAAAGGCATACTTTTCTGACATCACTATTTTTGAAACTTTTAAAACCTTTTTGAAACCATTTTCTTTTTATCCCGAAATTTACCATCATATTTTTCACAGTCGGCGCAACAACTTTTCACCATTTTAATATTATATCGCATTTACGCATTCATTCTGAAGGTTAACGCACAGTTTTAAGTTGAAACTCCAGCGATTACTATTTTTAATGATTTTTTAAATGCCTACTTAAGTTTTCCTATTTATGTATACCGAAAATTTTTTGTTTTGATATAAAAAAGTTATTGCTCCATATTTAATATATTTAGTAACTTTTTGGTTTGAAGTAAATCCTTCAAAAATCTCATCATAAACTGAAAAAAGTGAAAAATTTGTTGCGCTGACTGTGGAAAATTTGATGATAAATTTCGGGATAAGAAAAAAAAAACATTTTTCCATAAAATAACTACAAGCAATTGACACCACGAAAGAGATCCATTGAAGGTACTTAAATATACTTGTGTTTATTTTCTGTACGAATTACTGTCTATTTCCTTACAGAGTTGTTTAAATACATGCATCTCCTTTTTTGTAATTTTTAATGTTTTTAACGGTGTATAACTTTGCAAAAAAAAATTTCGCAATAATAAAACACACAGAATGTGTTTTTAATGTGAATAAACTAACCTACCAAGTTTCAAACAAATCGGAAGCACTTAGATCAGATTTTGCTTAAAATTTATCAAAATGATATGGAATCACCGATATGTAAAAGTGTAAAAAATAATATTTTGATCATTAAAAGATCCGAGCTAAATGCTCTGACCTTGAGTGGCCCCGTGTCAATTTAAGCCCCCGGCCCCGCCATGGTTTAATCCGGCGCTGGGTTTACTAGTATACATTAAAATACTAAAATAAATAGAAATAACTTTTTGTTTTCGTTCAAAATCTTCGAAAACTTTAATAATTATTAATTATTATAATAAGAAAACACCCTCATCTTCGCCACAAAACCGCAAAGCAAACATTAAATTCGACTTGCATTTTAATCTTGAAAATTTGAATTCTTTGAATGAATAAAAACAGATTATTAAAAAAACCATTACAGCAAACTTTTTTTTAACTTGCTTCCCAAACTTGTCAAGAAAGAGTTGAGAAGCTATAAATTTTCAATTAATTAGTTATTCGATAAGCTACTAATTTTAAGAAATTGCTAAGTATAGAGATGCAATTCAATTTTACGACAAGCTTGTCTGTGAACCGTTAGCAGTCAACAGTTTCTTAGATGCGGCATAAAATTTCACCAAAGAAGCTGCATAAATGCAAAACTTCAAAATTTTATGAAATCTCCGACGATGTAGCAAATGATGTGAGTAATTGATGTTAGTAGCGCGAGGGCAACTTTCAGCCAAAGTAATCGATATCATAGCATAGCATAAGGCGTGAAACACATATCTATTTCAATTAAAGCAAACCAAGAGCTTGCTTCATACGATTACTAGTTCGTTTTATGAAAACCACAAATATTAAGTTAGAAGGTTTCTCAAATCCAAATGCAGTGCAAAGCAACAGCTAATAATTAATAAGTTTCTTTTTAATTAGATGATATTTTTAATGCAAGACATTAACAAACTGGATTCGAAATCAGTCTTATATTGTTGTTGTTGTTTTTTTTTTGTTTTAATAAATCAAGGTTAAGCTATGAAGCATGGAGTGGAAAAAACACTAGTCGCCGACATCTTGTTGCTGGTTAAATGTCAGTAACAAGGTTGTTATGGACTTCAGATTTTGTTAACTTCATCTGCTATAGCTAACGTATAATAAATATATTGTTTGAAAACAAGATAAGCCATTCGGCAAAACAAGTTAAAGGCAAAACCAGCGACACTTTTGACACATTTTTTATACATTCCACGGACAGCCCAAAATTAATAGCGACAATAGATACAGTCGCAACAACAACAACAATAACGTCAAACTCCCAACTCAATTCCGGCTAATTTATGTATGACACTTTTTAAATTATTAGCTAGACAGACGGACAGAAAAAAGGCAGACAGACAGTCAGACACATGTAAAACCTGATGGACAGCTGATAGACAGCTGTTTTTTTTTTCCTTTAATTATTTGTTGTAGCAACTCGCCAGACTGTCTGATGTTGCAATGTTGTTTGGTGAACGGTTATGGCAATTGATTAAAGCTAAATAAATAAGCTAATCTAGTCCATAAGACTGTGGGGAACGGCATTCAAACAGCTCTCTAAGCAGCGGTTCAAGTCCCTGCGCACAATTGAAAACAATAAAAATTTCAATGTAACTAATGTTCTTCTAATATATACATAGATGTTGATTTTATGAAATTTTAGCATGTATTGAATAAATCGAAAAAATGCACTCAGAAAAAAGTTTCTCGGAATATGATAAAAAACGCATCAAATTTGGAGAAAAATGGTTTAAACTTTGCTCCAGAGAATGCTCACTTTCTCTAATTCTCACATTTAGATAAAGTGATCCTAAAAATTCACTAAAAATTATTTTTTATTCCATGAAAAAGAGTTATACATAAAAATATATCGTGCTTAGAGAAAAATACTTTTTATTTTTGAGAAAATATTTGTTTTTATTGAAGAAAATACTTCTCATAGTGAATTTTTTTATTAAGATATATTTCAATAAATTTTTCTCTATAAATGGGAATTTTTTCGTGCGAAAATAATACTAATAATTGAATGATTAGAGACATTGAAATAATTCCATTTTCCATAAGTGAAGAAATATTTCTTCGAAAATGTGAACAGTTATTCTAATCGAAGAAAATTTTATTTGAAAAGGGAACAATTGCTATTATCGAAAAAACAACATTTTTATCGGGGAAAGATATGTGTTTTTTTCTGAGTGTGTTTATATTACTTTTTCAGAACTGCTGAAACATAACACAGTACATCAAGAAATTGGTACGAGATTTAATTTAATTTCAAATCCGTAATCATGGTTTTTAGTTTTTTAATTTTGATTTTTAATTTTTTGCTCAGATATAAAAATAGTTTTCTGTTTTTAGTTTTTAAATTATAAATAAAAATAATTTTGTTTTTAGTTTTTTCAATCAATCACAAAAATCATTTTTGATTTTTTTTATTTTTTGGCTCTAAAATAGCAATAATTTTTTTGGTCAGAAATAAACTCATTTATTGAGTTGAAGTATTTCGCTTAGTAATTAAAATTATTTTCTTATTTTTATTTTTGTGTTCTAGTATATAAATCATTTAAGAATTTTTAGAAATAAAAAAATTTAAAAAATCGATTTCACTCGCTTTCTTTTTACAAGACATATTTAACAATATTGTTAAAGAAATTATATAAAAACAATTTTTACTTCTTACAAAAAAAAATAAGGAAGTGATTTTTATTTTAAGCAAAAAAAAAATAAAAATCAATAATTATTTTTATTTTTGAGCAAAAAAATAACAAATAAAAAAGATTTTTTTGTTGAACAAAAAACAAAAAAAAAATAAAAATCGAAAATCAAAGAGTTATTTTTATTTGTGAGGAAAATTATAAAAAATCAAAAATAATTTCATTTAATGAGCAAAACAATAAAAATCAATTCATAAAAAATATTTTTAATATTTATGTTTATCGCATAAAAAATAAAAAATCATTATTTATTCGAAGAGGTCATAAAGAGGTGTAAAATAATCATTATTTTCGGTTCTTCTACAAATTTTTCAAATATTTTAAATTAAAACAAAAAAAAAAACAACATAAGGTAGGGAACTCTTAAGTCGGTCTAACCCGACTATGGCATTTATTAAGCCTTCTTCTTATATTTAAATATATATTATCAGACACTAAAACACAAACAATCTTAATAAAAATAACTTTTTTATTGCTTCAAATCTTAGTTTAAAGTTTAAAGTTTAAAGTTTAAAGTTTAAAGTTTAAAGTTTAAAGTTTAAAGTTTAAAGTTTAAAGTTTAAAGTTTAAAGTTTAAAGTTTAAAGTTTAAAGTTTAAAGTTTAAAGTTTAAAGTTTAAAGTTTAAAGTTTAAAGTTTAAAGTTTAAAGTTTAAAGTTTAAAGTTTAAAGTTTAAAGTTTAAAGTTTAAAGTTTAAAGTTTAAAGTTTAAAGTTTAAAGTTTAAAGTTTAAAGTTTAAAGTTTAAAGTTTAAAGTTTAAAGTTTAAAGTTTAAAGTTTAAAGTTTAAAGTTTAAAGTTTAAAGTTTAAAGTTTAAAGTTTAAAGTTTAAAGTTTAAAGTTTAAAGTTTAAAGTTTAAAGTTTAAAGTTTAAAGTTTAAAGTTTAAAGTTTAAAGTTTAAAGTTTAAAGTTTAAAGTTTAAAGTTTAAAGTTTAAAGTTTAAAGTTTAAAGTTTAAAGTTTAAAGTTTAAAGTTTAAAGTTTAAAGTTTAAAGTTTAAAGTTTAAAGTTTAAAGTTTAAAGTTTAAAGTTTAAAGTTTAAAGTTTAAAGTTTAAAGTTTAAAGTTTAAAGTTTAAAGTTTAAAGTTTAAAGTTTAAAGTTTAAAGTTTAAAGTTTAAAGTTTAAAGTTTAAAGTTTAAAGTTTAAAGTTTAAAGTTTAAAGTTTAAAGTTTAAAGTTTAAAGTTTAAAGTTTAAAGTTTAAAGTTTAAAGTTTAAAGTTTAAAGTTTAAAGTTTAAAGTTTAAAGTTTAAAGTTTAAAGTTTAAAGTTTAAAGTTTAAAGTTTAAAGTTTAAAGTTTAAAGTTTAAAGTTTAAAGTTTAAAGTTTAAAGTTTAAAGTTTAAAGTTTAAAGTTTAAAGTTTAAAGTTTAAAGTTTAAAGTTTAAAGTTTAAAGTTTAAAGTTTAAAGTTTAAAGTTTAAAGTTTAAAGTTTAAAGTTTAAAGTTTAAAGTTTAAAGTTTAAAGTTTAAAGTTTAAAGTTTAAAGTTTAAAGTTTAAAGTTTAAAGTTTAAAGTTTAAAGTTTAAAGTTTAAAGTTTAAAGTTTAAAGTTTAAAGTTTAAAGTTTAAAGTTTAAAGTTTAAAGTTTAAAGTTTAAAGTTTAAAGTTTAAAGTTTAAAGTTTAAAGTTTAAAGTTTAAAGTTTAAAGTTTAAAGTTTAAAGTTTAAAGTTTAAAGTTTAAAGTTTAAAGTTTAAAGTTTAAAGTTTAAAGTTTAAAGTTTAAAGTTTAAAGTTTAAAGTTTAAAGTTTAAAGTTTAAAGTTTAAAGTTTAAAGTTTAAAGTTTAAAGTTTAAAGTTTAAAGTTTAAAGTTTAAAGTTTAAAGTTTAAAGTTTAAAGTTTAAAGTTTAAAGTTTAAAGTTTAAAGTTTAAAGTTTAAAGTTTAAAGTTCAAAGTTTTAAGTTTAAAGTTTTAAGTTTAAAGTTTAAAGTTTAAAGTTTAAAGTTTAAAGTAAAAAACTTAAAATTAAAAGTTTAGAGTTAAGAGTTGAATGTTAAAAATTGAGAGTTTAGAATTTTGAATTTTTAGTTTACAGCTTAGAGTTTAGAGTTAACATTTAAGAGTTAGTGGTTCAGTGCCTTTCAGTTTTAAGCTTACAGTTGAGGGTTTAGAGTTAAGAGTTGAGAACTTACTGTTCAGAGCTGAGAGTTTCAAATTTTGGGATAAGGAGTGAGTTATTGAAAAAAATAAATTTTAAAATACAACTTCACATTTAAGTTAAATCTTTAATGCAGAAAAGTAAACGAGCTTAGCTGATTGGTTTTTCTTTTTATTATCTTCTTAAAATTGACAACAAAACTTTGATGATGATTTTGTAGCCACCAGAGGTAAATGTTATACTATCATACATATAATGATGTGTCGCAACAGTACACAAAAACAAAAAATAACATAACGGCTAAAATGTCAGCAACAATTATTTGGGCGTTATTGACAATTTTATGCTGCAATTTGAGTGCCACAAACAACAAAGCATGCAATGCTATTTATAAGCATTTATTTCTGCATAAATAAATATATCTATGGATATTTGCGGGTCTCACTCTATTGTTAAGACACTCCCCTAATCCTTATCGACCAAACACGAAAAATAAAGCAAAAGCAAAATATAGACTGCTTCCATGTAAATGTTGCAATATTGCTGCAGAGCTTCAAATTGAATTGTTGACTGCAGCCAGTTGAATTGACAGCAACAATTATTGCTGCAATAACAATAACAATAACAATTCATAGCAACTTGTAGTGATTGCAGTTTATTTGCATATTTAGTTGGATTTAATAATAAACCAAAAAAAAAAAACACAACAACAGGCCACAACAATAACAACAGCAATCAATAAAAACAATAGCAGCAACATTGGCCACAAACAATGTTAGAGTAACAGCAGCAGCAATTAGAGTCAGTGCATTATTCGGGTTTTATTGCTGTTGTTGTTGCAGTTGTTGTTGTTGTTGTTGTTTTTATTTTTATTATTGTAATTGTTAAGGATGCTTTTGCAACTTTCATAATATGTATGATAAAAAAGCTTAACGGTTTAAGTGCAGTTGTTGTTGTTGTTGTATTTACTCAGTTTTTGCTTAGTTTCTGTCGTCATCATCAGCTCTTTGTTGCCGATCACTGATCTCTTAATTTCTATGAATTGAAATAAGATCGAGAGCAACAAACAACGTTGCACGTTTGTTTTTTTCTATGAAATAATGAGAGTAGAAAAAAAACAACATAAAACAATAACAACGTTTAAAAATATTTCTCTGTAATTGACTGTTTTTGTTTTTTTAAACGCTGCTGCAGCATTTTGTTGTTGCGCATGCGCAAAGCAATTTTTTAAGCTAAACAACATATGCAAGCTTAATAAAATGAAAAAAAGCAAAAACAAAAAACATTTACAACTTATGCAAGAGATCAACTCACGCTTGGCTTAAATCAAAACTGTAACAACAGCAGCAACAATAACAACAACAACAACAAAATTAAAAACAAAAGCAGCTGTAGCTTCAACAGCAACTGCACTAAAAACACTTTTTTATTTGCATATGTTTGCGTTTAGCTTCAAAAACGTTGCAATTGTGGAAAGGATATGCGCCATATTTGTTGAAATGCAAATAAAAACATGCGCTAAAAGTGCAAATTTTGCAACTCACTTCATTTTAAATAATAAACTTATTATATCTTAAACTATATTTAAACAACAACTAAAAAAGTTTGCAACAATATCTGTTGCCAATTTTAAACCGCAGCTCAAGCAATTGGCAAACATTTTACGTTAAGCTCACTTTAAGTATTTCACAAATCAGCACACTTAAACCACATAAGATCAATCAGCCTGCTTCCAGCTGAACTGCCAATTGGAGTAGAACTAAACTGATATGAACAAAAAACTGAAAAAAAAAAAAATATAAATAAACTAAAAACGAGGTCAACAATAAAATAGGTCAACTTCATGAACACCATCAACAACTTCATGCAGCTTTGGCTGGGCATTTAAAACTTTACCATCAACATTTGGCTAATAAATATAGCCATGGCGATTGGCAAATAAATTAACGCCATGTTGCATGCAACCAAAAGATTTGTTGTTGCGGCGCGGTCTTGGGCTAGAAACGTGCGCGCGTTGTTCAAGCAAATTGATTGTAACAACATTTCAAGAAACTGCCAAATGTGTTAAAAACACAATCGTAGCAAAGGATCATGAAGGAGTGTTTTATTTAAGAAAATATAGTATAATTTTTGTTTTTTTTTTTTTTATTTAAAATTATTAAATCAACAGCCCATAAGACTGCACATTTTTTGTAATTTTTCAGTGACCATTGTTGCGTGTTGCCAGATAAATTCTTCCGTGAAAAGGGACCCATTCGGATTTTGAACGGAATATGGAAAAATTTAAAGGACAATTCTTGATTTGAAAATTATATTTAAAAAGTGAATACTTCATACAAAAAGTACAAAAGGTACAAGTTTTTCAGAAGGTCCATGTTTCAAAGTTATATTAGCATTATATGGGGCATTCCAAGCAAAATTGGATAACATTTTGATTTTGCAGCTCAGAGTTTTTTGAATTTTTATTTTTAATACTAGTTGACTGACTAGTTGTGGTGACCGTGGCATGCAGGTTAAGTGTGTGGCTTAGCATGCTTGGAACCCGGGTTCGATCCCCAGCCGCAGCGAAAAGTTTTTTTCAATAAAAATTTTTCTGATCAGTCACCACCTCTCTGCAGACAATGGCAAACCTCAGAGAGTAAAAATGTCATGTAAAGCTTCTTAAGAACATGAACTTTAGCCGTTCGGAGTCAGCATAAAACATGTAGGTCCAGTTCTCGGTCAATTGTGTGCAAACATTTAATAACACACACAACAGAATTGATCATAATAAGCTCGGTCAAAGTCCTTTCAAGGGCTGAAATGGCCAATTTATTTTTTTTTTTATATATATGAAAGAACATTAAATATAATGTATTTTTGACTTTTCGAACACTCCAATATATTCATTAATAAGAAAGTTATTATTTTTTAAAAATTTTTCGTATTCTTCAGTGGCTTCTACTTCCGTTAGAGTTAGAATAAAAGCTTTAAACTTCCATTACACTCGTAATGTGAAGCTGTAGTTTCTATTCAACAAATACAGGTGTAAGTATCAGCTTCTTTTACGTACACAATTCTAGACGTCTACACTCAGAAAAATATCAACTGTAATATTAACAGTCGGCCACTGTTATTTCAAAACACTGTTCGATTGCATGATTTGCATTTAAGTAAACAATTTTCTTTGTTGAATGAACGTTTCAAAGTATTTTTGTGCTGTTAAAATCATCTGTTGAAATATTTTTGTGCTTTTGCTGAATTGTCTATTTTTTCTAAGCAATAGCTTCTTAATGTATTTAGCTATATTTATATTATCGTTGCCAATAGCTCAGTGAAAGTGCACTAGAATGTCATGCGGGGGATGTGGTTTCGAACCCTAGCTGTGTAAGTATCAAAAATTATAATTTAATAATTGAAATAATAATAATTCTGTTTCATTAATAGTTTGATCAAAAATAACCTTCAAAATAAGTTGCTAACAATCTTGTAAAAAAAAAAAATTGCAAATTTCATTTTTTATTCAAAAAAAATATTTTAAACAAAAAAAAAAATGTTTGTTGGCCTTGCCGGTATTTGAACCGTGAACACTCGTGTACTAGACGCACACGTCAGCACACTCGGCCATACATGAACTTTCAAAACAGTGATCAAATTTCAAGTAATAAGTTTTTATGCGGGTTTCATGTTCTATAGACCAACAGTCAACCGACTGTTGATTTGAAAGTTTAATTTGTTGGATGGTATTTAACAGTGAAATCTGTTATTTCAACCCATGATTTGTTTGATATAACAGCATTTTTTTCCCTGAGTGTAGTGGTGAAAACTATGAAAAACCGAGCACAAACGAAATTCCAGCGTTGTTTGGACCCAATGGAGCCCAAGACCATTTTTTTTTTTGTGTATGTATTTAAGTATATCCAAAAGCTATGAAAAAATCAGAAAAAATATACAATACTTTGGAATTTTGACATAAAGGTCAAGACCTATTTTTTGGTTTTCCTATGACTGCAAAATTTTCAACAAAAAAATTTTTATGAAAACATTTCGAAAACTTAAAAAACTATTGATGCACTTCGATTATCTTTACCCTAAATAAGGTGAAACCATGCTCTTCGGGCAAGCCTTCGAAATTTATTTAAGAGAACCATCACAGTAATATTTTTGATAACCAAGTTTAGTCCAATTTTTTTGCATGGTACATTAATAGAATTTTAAACAGAGTGATTAAAAACAAAACTCATCTATTTTGTGTGTAGAAAAATGCATTTTATAAAATTTTTTTTAATTTTTAATGCATATTATAAACAATTAAATAATGGTTATTCAGGAAAAATTTATTTTTCGGCCATTTAAAATAATATAAAATTGGAAGAATTCAATTTCAGTTTCATGATAAGATAAACGTTATGTTAGTAAAAATATTTTTAAAATCAACATTTTTTCATTTTCAATATATTATATCTGAAACAAGTAAGAAACAAAAATGATTACTTTTTCTTGTTACTTGCGATTTTTTAAACAGATCATCTGAAAACTAAGTGGATGTAACTAACATGTTAAAGTCGGGAAAATGCCTCAATAGAATAGAGTAAAATGCAAATTAAAAAAATTATAAAACCAAAATGGCGGATTTAATGCCTTCACATAAGCTGTAAGGCACAAACTATTTGGTGAAAATGCTCAAAATCGGACAATGACCATTACATATCAACTAAGATATAGCAACTTAGATTTGTGTGAAAACAAACCATCGTTTTTACTATCTTATATCTTATGTTTTATCAAGCAAATCTAAATGAGCCATACAGGTTTGTATACACTTAAAAATAATTTTGAGAGCAATGCCAAGGTTCAAAAACCCCAGCAACTACGAATATAATAAAAATATTTTCAGTATCTGGCCGCCCAACAATCTAGTTGCACCTACAGATCAACCATAGCAGCGCCCGTTTTTTTATTTTTTATTAGATAACCTCTGGGTATGCCAAATAGGGGGGGCTCATAACGCATAACTAATAACGCGAATTTATGACCAACGAACGTATAATTATGGGAACTTATTTATTCACGAATCATTTTAAATTTTACTATAGCGTTAACTGCAGATTGGGGCGATGTTGTGCTGTTGTTGCTGCATGTTGCTGCTGCTGCTACTGTTGCTGCATGTTGCTGCGGTAGGAGTTGCTGTTGAAGCTGCAATTGCATTTATTGTCGTCCCTGTCAATGAACGATTATCATTCAGAGTCGTGTAAATAATTCCATGCTACAAAGAGACAGATGTATGGACGGACAAAGCGGACGAATAGCGCTTCAATAAATGGACACGCAAAACATCTATTACTGTTTTGCAAGTGGCAACTAAAGCCAGCAACAACAAAATCACAACATGTTGTTGGCGATTGACATAAAGTATAATCCAATTAACAATACTATAACCAGCAACAACTGCAACAAAACCAACAACTGCACTTTAAAGTCGGTAACGTCCGCCAACTGAAAGGAAGCAACAATAAATGAACGAATGAATGAATGTAGAAGGCATAAATAAATAAATCCATCAAATGCAAGAAATAAAGACAAAAAATAGCTGCAATAGCGTAAACGTAAGAGAGTTAAAAATAATAATAATAATAATGAAAAAAAAAAAATTTAATAAATCCGCAATGCGAACAACAACTATAATTCAAATATGCTGTTGTACTTCTATAGTTGTTGCCTTGATCAGCAGCAACAACAGTTCCGTTCAACGATAATCAAGATATGTGTGCATCAAGCAATGTGGAAGAGTTGCTCTTGCCAGGCAAGACATACATAGTTGTGCAAAGGATTTAATTTGTTTATTGCATTCGTCACTGATGAAGTGCTGCTATGTGCTGCCCAAGTGTAAGAAAACAGCAATAGGGCAATAAATATGTTGCTGGCAAGGCGATGTGGTTGATGTCATTTGTCTTGATAGAATTTAAGGAAATTTGCATAATATTCATTATTTACTCAATTGAGGCTTAATGAGCGAGTTATACAGGCAGCGATTCAGAATAATCCATTAGCGTTATTTGCAAAATTTGTTGATAAATACTTCTCACCTTTTACTACTTTAGCAAATGTTTTCAGTAACGCAGTGTAACATTAATTTTAATTATTTGCAGTAGAGTAACAATGTTCGAATAAGAAAAGCAAATCTTTTTCAAGACATGTCTTTAGTCTATGTTTGTTTTTGAAGTGAAACTTCTTTAGAACCATTGTATTGAAGTGGTTTTTATTAGTTCAATGAAACAGAAGCAACCCAATCAGCCATTTAGAAATAGTGCTTGGATAAAGCTTACATGCAATACAAAAAGCAAGCCTTATCCAAGCACGCTTGAAAAACACTTGCCCGGGTAATAAATTTCCAAGGTTCTTTGTATAACTATTGTGTAAAACACAAAAAGCAAGTGATGCACAATAATACTTGGAAAGGCTTGCATTAAGTAAGTGTTTTGCAATCATACTTAGAAAACGCTGACAACAGTAATAGTTGTACAACTGTTCAAAGTTGTGATGCTCTCATATATACATACATAAATGTATTTTATTTTCATTTTGTTCGCTCAGCAGCCATAAGGCTAACGGCAAGCTGATAGAGTGTCCGACTCATATGCGGTGGGTCGCGCGTTCGATCCCTGGTGTAGCAAACACAAAAATTTTTGAAGGCATGCAATTTTTCATATAAATATGTGCTTCAATTTAAACAAACGAAAATAAAAAATAAATAAAAATAAAAATGTTCAGGTTGGGAATTGAACCTTGGATGTCCAAATCACAACAATTCAAATAAACAAGTGGCTTACCAACTGAGCCATGGAATAAAAATTTTTCGCGAGTGCTTATTGATTTGTTGAATGTAGCACACTTGGAAAAAGCTTATTAAAACACTTATATCCAATTGTTAAAACAACACTTGGATTAAGCTTGAAGTAAGGAATATTATTCCAAGGGTTCACTTTCGTTTATCCTACAATTACATGTAAGCGTTCTACAATAGTAAATGAAAGCGTTATCCAAGCTTGAGGCTTACGTTTGTAAGCTTGTTTAAAGCTTATTCCAAGCTTGTTTGGCTGATTGGGAATGAAACGCTAAATTGAAACGTGATACTAATCGATTTATGACTGAAACCAGGGCAGTACTAAATATATGGTTTGTGTCTACACTTAAAATGATAGAAAGGTTCAAAAACAGCAAAAGTTAATTAAGATTGCAACAGCAAAGTTCAGCTAGATCTCAAAATCAGCTGTTTGAATTGCAAGCAGTGGTTTTGTATTGAAAACAAAAACAACAATTGATCTGGAAAGAAACGTGGAACAATTCTTCATTCCAAAATAGATGTGTTCATTACACATCTTTAGTTCTTCTACCTTCTTCTCGACGCATTAACGAGCGCGTGTTTTGTTGCAAGTAATAGCATATCAGGCAAATATAAAGCGCCATCTATTGGGTAATAGCATAAAACGAAATATGATCCAAGTAGTTTATTTCATAAGAGTTTGATCTAATTGGATCACAGACCGAAAAAACGCTGTTAATATTAAAATAAAAATAAACCTTATGACTATCTCACTCCCAATATTGCATTCGTCTAATTTAGTTGAATCTTTTTTGAAGGTCTCACTTCTACCCTGTGAGTCGGCAACAGACATACTGTTTTTTAACCGACTTCAAAAAGGAGGAGGTTCTCAAGTTGCTTGGTTTTTTTTTTAAGTGAAACTTCTTTGGCGGCGAGTGAAATTTCAAGGTCTCTTATTCGTGACGCTAGGCTAACGTTTTGAATTCATATGAAAATTTTAAAAAAATTATCGTCGCCAGCGGGATTAGAACCAGGCTCTCTATTAAGCATTTCTTAAGAGTCAGAAGATCTATCACTACGCCACATAAGCATATGACAAATTAACAAACAAAATGTAATTAATATTCAACGAGTTTTAGTCCATGTCTTGCATTCCACAGACACACACCATGTCTGAAGAACGTACTGTACCATTTGATTTTCATCCTACAACTATGCACGGAAATTTTATTTCTTTATGCCTGGAATGCTGTACATTACGTAACAAAATATAACAATTGTGCATATTTTTTTGTTGAATATCGAATCCTAGCTTAAAGCTTAATTTGAAAGACCATATCATAACGTTGATTGTTATCAAAAACTTGAAAGGTGATTGACAACATGCAAAACAGTTAATACGATATAAAATTAAAATCAAGAAGTGTAGAAAGTGAAATAATTAAGACTGCCCGAGGCTAAGAAAAGTACCTTAAGAATGCAACTGCAGCTAGTCCACAACTCAGCTCACGAAAGTGCTTTTACATTTTCGACTGATTCTTTAGAAATTAAAAGCTAACTGTTATTTTTTGCCTTTTTTTTCGGGGAAAAATAAAGGTTACTTTTTACTTTTATTTTATCGGTCAAAAGTAACAATTATTTTGTGACTTTTAGTTTTTCGGTCAAAAAAATTATGCAATTTGTGTTTTTTAAAAGGCCGCTTGATAGATGTTCACCGATAAGATGAAAATAATACATCAATACTTTTATAGTCGGTAAAATTACCTTTGAAAAAATACAAATTCCCTGATATTTTTGACCGAAAAAATAAACTGTTATTTTTGACCGATAAAATAAAATTCAAAAGTAACTGTTATTTTTGCCCAAAAAAATATAGTGACTTTTTCGATAAAAACCATACACGGTACGGTCCCTGGATATAAATATTGAATAAACAGAATATTATTCCATTTTGTGTTGATTGATTTCCTTTTCAGATACTTTCTCTCTCTATTTCACACTAAAATCTCTCTTATTTTTTACTGTTTAAGAAGTTTCACTTCTGCCACATTTACGTTGCTACACGCGAGTTTTTTTTTTTGTGAATGTATGTACATCGATTACTCCTAACGTACTAGCCCGATTGCCGTGATTTTTTGTCAACATATAGACCTCATAAGCGCGGAGGTGCCCGTTTATAAAAGTGGGCGGTATTTGACAAAGAGGCGTGTCGCTATAAGAAAAACACTGTATCTCAGTAAATATTGACACTAGGGTACTGATATTTACAGCAAAAATGCAAGGGAAGGTACAATTATAAAAAACTACGGTGAATTAAGTGGGCATTATCCGACAAAGAGGTGTGGCAATATTAGAAAAGCTCTATATCTCGAATAATATTGACACTAGAGTACTCAAATTTACTTCAGAGGTAGGAACAATTAGGCAGAATAATAAAAAAATAATTTCAGTAAAGTGGACGTTGTTTGATAAAGGGGTGTGTCAATACATGAAATACACTGTATCTCGAATAATATTGACACTAGAGTACTGATACTTAGTACAGAGGTAGGCACACTTACTACAAATTACTGTCAAAAAAGTGGGCGTCATTCGACAAAGGGGTGTGGCAATATTAGAAAACACTATATCGAATTCTATTGACACTAGGGTACTGAAATGAAGTACAGATGTAGGGACAAATATAATATATCACTACCGAGAAATTGGGCGTTATTCGTCTAAGGGGTGTGGCAGTGTTTGAAAAAACTGTATAATATTGACACAAGGGTGAAAAATTCATTGTAAGAATGGGTAGAATTATTGAAAACAGTATGGCAAAGTGGGCGATATTCGACAAAGAGGCGTGACACTACTAGAAAAAACACTATATCTCGGTCAATATTGACATTGGGTTACTGAAAACGATACAAGAGTAGGTAGAGTTATAACAAAATACGATCAAGAAAGTAGGCTAGCAATTTGGTGCAGAGCAAGGTTGAATTATTATAAAGTATGATCAATAAAGTACATAGGCTGGATTCGAAACAGGGCGTGACACTTTAATAAAAATTGTAAAGAGGCAGAAATTGAAAATAACCAACAAAATAGAAATAAGTAAAACAAAATTTTTAAGAATAAAGTTTCACATTTGAAATTTTCCTTAAGAATAATATAACGTAAAATTAATTCCTGCAAATATATTAAAAAAAAATCAAAAGAGACGTTAATATAGAGACGTACAGACGTAAATCAAAAGAGACGTACAGAATAAAAGACGACTGAAAAGGCATTTTCAAAATTAAGAGGTTAAATAATTATGTTAACGTAGTTTACACACTTTTTTCTAAAATTTGTCATATTCTCTAAAAAAGAAGAAATAAAAACTTTTTAACAAAAAAAAAACCTACTTCAAAATCACTACAAAGTAAGAAATAATTTTAAATTACTTTACCTACTAATCTTGGTCAAATATGATAATTTATTTATATACTTCTATATATTGGAAATCTTATTAATTTAATTTTTAATAATTTATTTTATTTTTGTCATAAATATATGAATTATTTTATGATAATAAAAACTTCTAAGTCGAATGTTTATGACAAAAATAAAATCAATTATTAAAAATGAAAGTAATAAGATTTCCAATATATAAAAGTATATAAATAAATTATCATATTTAACCAAGATTAATAGGTAAAGTAGTTTAAAATTATTTCTTACTTTCTAGTGATTTAAAGGTCAGGAAATTACAAATCAAATGCTTCTCTCGTACCACCACAAACCGATGAGATGAGATGCCATACGGTTCAAATTCGAATTCGAAATGGAATTACCGCTTCGTAAAATAGTAGATTTAGGGTATTTTATAGTCGGGCTAGAATGACTTTAGACTTTCTTCACTGATTTTTTGTAAATTTTGTTTTACTCATCACCTAAGCAAAAGGTTTTAAAAATTTCAGAAAAGTTTAATTTATTTTACTTTTTATTTAAAAATGATTTATTTCGCTTTTTTTGCAAATATTTGCGTATTTTATACAAAGCTTGCAAAAATAAATATTTTGTTTTTTATTTCAAAGGAACTAGTTTGTTTTTATGTTTTTATTTCAATAAAAAATTTGTAAAATCTTTGTGTTGTAATTTATTCAAAGTATTTTTAATGGGATTATTTATTTAACGATAGTTTTTATTGTCTTAGTTTAACAATTTGTTTTTTTCTTACTTCTTCTCTGTTGTCTGGTGGACATGATACTGTGCATCTGTATTTATTTCCATATTTATTTCATTAATTCTTTTATAGTCAATATTATGTCTTTTATACATACATGTTGTATCATAAAATTAAGAAATCTTTTAAGAACACAAGTTCTTAAATATTTCATTAGACAATAGAAAACAAAAAAAAAAACTTTATATATATAAACTTCAGAAGACGTGTTTAAAGTTTTAAGATGAACATAAAATGTATATCAAACAAATCTGAATTAATTAAAAACTGACTCATTTCTATTTTTTTAAGTCGTCTGACTATGTGTTCCATATGATTTTGAATTGCTTCTTATATCGATATCCATGGACTCGGAATTTATGACTTAAGATCAGAAACTTTTTCCGTGCCATAATGACTCCAGGGCCTTTCAAATTCTACTCATTCAAGTCGACTTTTTTTTTTAGCTTGAACCAACATTCAGGAGATGCCCCATATTAATGCGAAAGCATTGTGTTGATTCGGAAGATGGGTAGTAGGCTAGTTGGAGGGTAAATAAATGGAGGAGTGACGGTGAACATTTGTTTTGAATTTACACAGGTCAAAACTGCCGAGAAACACATCCGCAGGGAGATTATTCCACAATTTTATTTTACGACTGAAGAACGAATTATTACGATAATGCGAGATTCTGTTGGGCAACAAGGTAATACTGTAGGGATGGGCTGCCCGAGTGGACCTGGGAAATACGCGAGCTGGTGGAGTCAGGTCGTGTACTTCCCTTGAACACATTCCATGGTAGTACCTGTATAACAGTCTTATTGACCCAACATTGCGTCGATGACCAAGAAAATTGAGAGATGATGACACGTCATCATCGCCAATCCAATATATCGCACGGCGTTGAATTTGGACCAGAAGCTCCAAATAATATCTTGAAGCCCCTGCCCAAATGTGCGAATCGTACTCCATTTTCGGCTTAAATATGAAGTATAGAAAGTGCCAAGATCAGTTGAAGTGAAACATTTTTTAAGAAGCACTTGAATGCTTCTTTCGACACATCGATAATATGATTATTCCATCGAAGGTCAGATTGAATCGATATGCACAGAACGTCAAAAGTGGCTGACTCCGCAATATCTACACCCTCCGCATATTGAGGGGAGCCAAAGGGCAATTTATTCTCTTGTGACTTATCAAACAGCACTGGGTCTTGCTTGCATTAAACTCTACTTTATTAGCAAGACCCCACTCGGAGATTTTTTCAAGTCATTGAAGAGTGTGTCATTCATACTTTGCCTCTTTCTTTCAATCTCCGAAAAGCTTGAGCGTTTTTTGAACGAATATGAATGACAAATGCTACTGTCGTCAGCAAAAGAATGAATTGGGATATGAGTCAACGACAGAAGGTCGTTGATAAAAACCAAAAACAAAATAGGAGATAGGACTGAACCCTGCGGTACACCTGCATCGAGAGTGTGTGCTCTGGATGAAATGCCATTTACCACGACAAGTAAGGATCTATCCTTGAGAAAACACGTGATCCTCCAAACAAAGCAAACCCCGACTACTTTACCATTAGTTTTGACACGAGTGCTTTATGCCACACTCGATCAATATCTAGAGCAACGACCTTGCCTTTGAAATAACTAGAGCAACAACCTTGCTCTTGCCAAATGATTGAACGCATTGGTTCAATTTTTCGACGAGGAACGCCATCAGGTCACCAGTATAGCGTGCCCTGCGGAAGCCATATTGGCGATCACTGAGCAACCCTTATTACTCTAGATTATTCATTAAGTTAAAGTAAATAAGGCTCTCCATAACTTTATAGAGTGTAGATCACATTGCAATGGGTCGGTAGTTCGCAGGGTTCGTGGCATCGCCCTTTTTAGGTATCGGCTGGACATTTTCGACCTTCGAAGAAGATGGACATACTCCTATGATGATACACCTAGCGATTTTTTGGTATTTTCTCCTGAAGCCTATTTTATTTGTTATCGAAATTTCGGTTGCCAGGGTTGTAAAGTTCTTAATAAAAAATACGTCCAAAAGTAACTGTAACAAAAATATTCACTTAATATATAACTGAACTGGTCTTTTTTTTATAAATTAATTTTGTTTGGGAAATATAACAAAATATGTTTTAAACATGGTATTCGAAAAATCAATAACACTACTTTCAGACGTTATTTTGAAAATAACTATTGCCAAGACGAATATTGGCTTATTTGCATACAAATCATGTTTTTATCGATATCTAAACGGAATCGGGTAGCGGTACAAATGGGTTAAGTAATCTCATTCCAACTCCAACTTTATAGCCCTAAATATTGACAAATTTTTAATATCTGTTGATCATAAGGAAAGATCATAAGGAAAGAATTGAATAAAGATTAAAGCGTGGCACCATGACCTAACCAGGATTGGAACCAGGAACCTCAGGGTTGGCAGTCAAGTAAGCTTACCACTCGACTACCAAGGCCACCAACCCATAATAAAATTTGGTGAGAAGTCTTTATGTGAGATATTTGAACACTAGCGCACTTTTTATACATCCAAAACGTTTTCAAAAATTAAAAAATACCCTTAGAAGTAGTCATAGAATGTTAAAATTATATATGAAAATGTTTCTTATAAAATTACACTAGATGCCACTTAAGACAAGATTCGTCCCAGTAGACAATGACATCGCTGATAGCAGGCCTTCCTGTGGATTTTGTAGTACTGCCGCACTCATATACAATTACACTTTCTTTTTTATATGAAGTGGGAAAATTTCGCAGGCCTTCCGCTCCGATAGCTTAAAAGTGGCCTGATAGAAGCACTTCTTTAGAATGGCTAAAAGTAGGGGTAAACAAAAAGTGTTGAAAAAATATTTTTTTTTCTTTTACACCTTTTTCTATTTATTTATTTATATATTCTATGATTTTATCTTCTCTCCTATGTTTTTTTAAGTTAGATTAATTTCAATCTATAATCTTTGATATAGCAGTAAGAAGGGCCATTATTGCGTCATATTTTTAAACTGATATTTATTTTGACTTTAAACGAAAAAGTTGCCCTGAAGTATATGAAAAGTCAGTCTTTGTAGGGAAAACAAATTTGTTGTGCTGCCTTTTGTGCAGAAAAGGAAGGCCTTCAAGAAGTACTCATAAGAGCAGCGAGGAACGGATGTGTTTAGTCTTCAAAAGTAGCAGTCAATGCAGGCCTTCGTATGAAGAGCGCTGGTTTAATTCCCTATTGGGGTCAACCTCTTACTTTTATAAAAAAATTGATGATCCAAACATGAAAAAAAGCAACATTTTTTTCATTTCAAGAGGCACTTTGATCCCTTTGCCTTACATCAAAGAAACTAAGACGTAACTAAACAAAAAACACATTCCTAAACTAATATTTTTGATGGTATTTGTTAAATCATTCAAACATTCAGAGAATTTTAATAAATTTTTTTGTAATTTTCAAGATTTCAGTTTAAAATAAATCCGTAGAAAATACTTAAATTTAACCTATAAACTCAAACAATTAACTTTTACATAATAGCACTTGCAGAAAAATCTTACGCATAACTATCACGCTAAGCAGCTAGCTTAAAAAATGCATAACATAGTCTTAAAAAATTATAATTTTTTTCTTAGACTTATGCAAAAGCTACAAAAATAATTTATTTCTTGCCATAGTCAGGTTCATTAATCATATCATTTCGAGTTATGGTAACCCTTTGCAAGCAACTAGATTATTTTATTCAAAAAAAAAAAATTAAAAAAAAGGCTTTATTTAACTTGCAATTTCGTAGAAATACATTTTTAAATCAGCTTAAAAGAAATACACGATTTTTCAAAGATTACAGCTGGTGTGAAAAACAAAGCCAGCATGAAGGGATTAAATTTAGATTTTTATTTTAACTCAAAACATATAAAAAAAAAAAACAAAAAACATAAACTATTAATTACTACACACATACATACATACATAGAAATTATTTTGAAAGTCATAAATTAAAATTTCTATGAGTTCTGATTCGCATTGTTTGACTTTCAAGCAGCTGATTCAAGCTGCAGACACGTAAATTTGTAAAGCATGATAAATAAATAAATGCCAAAACGAGTGCGGGAAAAAACAAAAACATACCAAAAATCATGAGTCACAAGTGCAAAAATTATTATGTCAACAAAAAAGAAAAATAAATAATAACAAAAGACCGCCGAACGAATAACATAGCTCAGCGCAGCACAGCACCAAAAGCAGACGATCTTCGCGCTGAACGAGTTATACCACTTCATCAAAACTATGGCAATAAAAACAAAGAGACGCAGAATTAAGATCAAGATATAGCTATACAATATTTTTACTACCCGTATTCGTACTTAGTACTCAAATGCTTCTAGTCAAAGCTGGATTGGCTGAAGGTAAGCAGGCTGCGGATCGCATCGTCTTGCCAGAGCAGACTTCACTTCAAAGTAGGCTTCGAAGAAAACAAAAGAAGAAGCAAAATTACAGGTTGTTGCTGCAATGGCCTAAGGGAAAATTTAGTTGCAGCTCGATGGGCGAAGAAGACTTTGATGCCGATGTGCCAACTATGTAGAAGTCAGCCAAGCTGTCAGCATGTGTTGTGAACAAATTTAAAATTTGCATCTAATGAAGACAAAGTTGTTAGGTAGATCAACTTCAAGCTCAGGCATAGCTCAGGCACTCATTTTGTGCCAATTTGCCTAACATTCACACACATGGCTTAAAGAATGTGAAGCATGTCAGCTGAAAATGGTGAAAACGTCGCACGAAACTCACATGAATTCCAAAGCGAAGAGGCTATAAACGTGTTTGTAACGTTGGCATCTCTTATTATCATAAATAATTATTGCAAAGGTACACCTACATCTACCTACTTTTTATTTGAACGTACTACATGAGTTTTCTGCGCATCAGTTTAATTTAAAGAAGCCTGACTATGAGTCATTAGAACAAACAATCGCGTTCTCGTACACACTCACACAAAAGTGAAGATATATATATATATGGCAGATACTCATGAAGGTGCCTCTTATCTTTATTGATTCGGTCATTGATGCGGTTGACTGATATGCCAACAATCTCGATCTGCTGGAATTAAATATGTTTAAAATATCTGTATCTTCAATATGCTTAACAATCTTTGCGAATTCAACAGTATGCATGGATTTATCTGAACAGTTGAGATAAGAAGCACTCATTTGAAAATCGAGTTCAAGACGCAGATACGAGGATTCTTTAGTTTCTCGAGGTCAAGTTGAGATACAAGAGAGTTCTTTTCCAGTTCGTAAAAGAGAAGCAGTGTTGCCAGATATGGTGATAACTTGACAAACTGGCGGTTACCACTTTGTATCGGAACAACCACTTTGGCGAGTGGAGTTTCGTTTTGGTGAGATAACGCTAAAGTGACGGATTTTAATATTTGTTAACGATATTTTGACTAGATACTCCAACAAATCTTATTCACCGATCTTATTCACCGGTACATAAAAAAAAAACAAATTGGCCATTTCAGCCCTTGAAAGGCCTTTGACAGAGCTTCTTATGATCAATTGTGCTGTCTGTGTTAAATAACATATGCAATTAAATATTTGCACACAATTGACCGAGAACTGGACCTACATGTTGTATGCCGACTCCGAACGGCTAAAGTTCATGTTCTTAAGAAGATTTACATGGCATTATTTACTCTCTGAGGTTTGCCATTATCTGCAGAGAGGTGTTGACCGATCAGAAAAGTTTTTTATTGAAAATTATGAGCTCTCCTTTATAAAGTTCGGAAAATTAATGGTTTTAGTATTTCCTTTAAACCTTATCTAAGTTGAAGTATGAATTTAATACTTGTCTGACTTAGTTTACTAACGTTTTTTTGTCCAACCTTTAACCCATCGCTTTCGCGTCATTCTTAATTTGTTTTTTTTTTAATTTAACGCTTTGATGGGTTTCTGGTTAAAGCAACTCGTATAAATCAGTCGAACAATCACATAAAATGGTTTGGAAATTCATCACGTTATTGCAAACTTTTCTGTTAAAACAACTTAAGAACCACAGATATTAACAACCAGGGCCTTTCAGCGTATAATTAGGGCGGAGACCATAAAGAGTTTTTTGGTACTTTTTTATATAAATTAAATTTTCATGGCATGTGTTAACCGTAGCATGCAGATTAAGAGTGTGGCTTTGCATGCCCAAAGCCCGAGATCGATTCCCTCTAGCGTCACATTTTTTATACCCTAAACCTGAAAGGTCAGGGTATATTAACTTTGTGCAAACGTTTGTAACGCATTGAACGAAGCGAGTACGGTATAGAAAAGTATATATATTCTTGATCAGCGTCACCTCGTGAGTCGAGCTGTTTATGTCCGTCCGTCCGTCCGTCTGTCCGTCTGTGTGTTGTCCGTATACACAGGATAAGAAGAAGTAGTAGAGATAGTTGGATGAAACTTGGTACACATAATCACATGAACCCAAGGATCTGCACTATTGAATATTTTTGGAATCCGCCCACGGACACGCCTACCTCCCATACAACGCAAAAATTGAAAACTGCATAACTCACCTCATAATAAACCTACAACAATTAAATTTGGAACGTATGTGTTTTGTATCAACACAAAGATGTTTAGGAAAATAAACGTCATCTGCTCACGGACACGCCCACCTCCCATACAACCCAAAAATTGAAAACGCAATAAATAAGCCTCTGTTTAACCTACAGAGCTAAAATTTGACACATATGTTTTTTATGTCAAAGCAAATATGGTTTTGAAAAATGGACATCATCCGCTTACGGACACGCCTACCTCCCATACAACGCGAAAATTAAAAATTGCATCACTCTGCTTATAATAAGCCTACAACAATAAAATTTGATATGTATGTGTTTTATACAAACACAAAGATGTCTTCGAAAAATGGACGTCATCCGCTCACGGACACGCCCACATCCCATACAACCCAAAAATTGAAAACGCAATAAATAAGCCTCTGTTTAACCTACTGAGCACGACGAGCAAATTTGGCACGAATGTTTTTTATGACAAGACAAAGATCGTTTTGAAAAATGGACGTCATCCGCATACGGACACGCCTACCTCCCATACAACCCAAAAAGTTTAAAACTTAATAAATAAGGTTATGTTTGTCATAGAGAAATTATATTTGGTTTGTATGTATTTTATACCAAAACTAAGGTGTGTTTCAAAATTCGGAGTAATCCGTCCATGAACACTCCCACCTCCCATAGCGAAAGCACAACAAAGGCATTAACTGTGAGCTACAGGAATAAAACTTGGTATGTGTAAATTTTTCATCAACATTTAAATCCATACAAAATATAGACTTCATCCGCCCACGGACACGCCCATTTACAATTAAAAATTTTTTTGTTTTTGAAAAGTAGGTTTAGGGTATTTCATAGTCGGCCTAGACCGACTTTAGACTTTCTTTACTTGTTATACCCTAAACCTGAAAGGTCAGGGTATATTAACTTTGTGCAAACGTTTGTAACGCATAGAACGAAGCGAGTTCGGTATAGAAAAGTACATATATTCTTGATCAGCGTCATCTCGCGAGTCGAGCTATCTATGTCCGTCCGTCCGTCCGTCCGTCCGTCCGTCTGTCCGTCTGTGTGTTGTCCGTATACACAGGATAAGAAGAAGGAGTACAGATAAATGGATGAAACTTGGTACACATAATCACATGAACCCAAGGATCTGCACTATTGAATATTTTTGGAATCCGCCCTACGGATACGCCTACCTCCCATAAAACGCAAAAATTGAAAACTGCCTAATGCTTGGTTTTCACTTAGTCAATTTTTGTTTGACATGAAATTTAAAAGTTTAAAAAATCACATAAAAAAATTTTTTTTTGCAATTTTTGCTATGAACATGTGAAGAGATCAGTTTTTTCTATTTTTTGCCATTGTCAAACAGAAAAAAAATGACAACGTGTTGGCATTTTTTATGTAACTGACAACAACTGACCATTGAAATTGGCATAATAAAAACCAGGCTTAACTCACCTCATAATAAGCCTACAACAATAAAATTTGGTACGTATGTGTTTTGTATCAACACAAAGATGTTTACGGAAAATAAACTTCATGCGCTCACGGACACGCCTACCTCCCATACAACCCAAAATTTGAAAACGCAATCTGTTCGCAATTTATGTCGTATTAACGTTATGATATGCTCTTTCAAATTAAGCTTTAAGCTAGGATTCGATATTCAACAAAAAAAATATGCACAATTGTTATATTTTGTTACGTAATGTACAGCATTCCAAGCATAAAGAAATAAAATTTCCATGCATACTTGTAGGATGAAAATCAAATGGTACAGTACGGATCAAATGGTACAGTACGTTATTGAGACATGGTGTGTGTCTGTGGAATGCAAGACACGGATTAAGACCCGTTCGATATTAATTGCATTTTGTTGCTCATTTGTTATATGCCTATGTGGTGTAGTGATAGAGCTTCTGACTCATATGAGATGCTCAATAGCGAGACTAGGTTCTAATCCCGCTGGCGACAATTATTTTTTTAAAATTTTCATATGAATTCAAAACGTTAGTCTAGCATCACGAATAAGAGACCTTGAAATTTCACTGGCCGCCAAAGAAGTTTCACTTCAATGGTCTGCAATTTATCTCCTTTTTACGAACTTTTTTTCTCGAGAACAGCCAATTTTAGAGCTAAGGAGTATGTGAGGAAGTGATAAAACAAAACTGATTTTATACAGGTAATGGGAAAACTCAAAAAATTTTGTAATTGTAGTTCTAATAAGTAGATAAGGTATGACAGTTCTAGACCAAAATCACGTGTATTTTTAAAGGGGGGTCTTAATTCACCTAAAATGTCTCATTTTTCTAAAAATTCACCGAAATGTCTCATTTTGATGACTCATGTTTTGTGGTTCTATGTGGTTTTTTGTGGTCATGATCTGGTCCTGGTCCTGATCTGATCCTGGTCCTGACCTTATCCTGATCCTGATCTGATTACCAACCAATTACCAACCTATTATCAACCGACTACCAACCGACTACCAATCATTTACCAACCGATGACCAACCGATAACCATCTGATTACAAACCATCGGTTATCATCTGATGGTAGTCAGATCAGGATCAGGTCAAACCTGAATCAGATCAGGACCACAAAAAAACCGTCAGGACCAGGACCAGATCAAGATCACAAAAAACCACAACACATGAGTCATCAAAATGAGACATTTCGGTGAATTTTTATAAAAATGAGACATTTTTGGCGAATTTAGACCCCCCTTTAAAAATACACGTGATTTTGGTCTAGAACTGTCATACCTTATCTACTCTAATAGATAGATTGAAATAATTTCAAGCTTTTCATCAATAATTTCCAAGCAAAGAACTCGAAATCTCCCGTTCTGCAAGCATTTCGTGTTAGCACTTAGAAATAGGAGTGCTTCTTTGATCATAAAATATTGTATGCTTTGTTAATTTAAGCTCATTAAGAAAAATTGGTTGAAAATGGTTGAAATCGGACAGTCGCTAGTGGTACTTCCTTTGGACCTTTATTACTTTTTTTAATGTGTTTTGTTTCGGAGATACATATAAAAGTTGCCCGACAAAAAACCTCATTTAATAGGCCAGACAAATAGACTTAAAAATTTATACTGAAAATGGTCGAAATCAGTTGTAAGGGAACCTTGATTAATTTTAAAAATGACTGTAAGTGAGGAGAGTTGTTCGTTCTTAACAATACTTAGGCAGAAGGATAGAAAAAAAATGCACAGATGTGATCCAAGCATGATCAAAATAGACGTTAGAGGTATCTTACATGGACCTGCAGTAACATATATATTGACAAAGCAATTAAAAAGCGCAAAAGAACACAAACGAGCAAAAAGTAGGTTTAGACCAGTGGTCGGCACCCATGAAGCACATGCTTTGCCAAAACTCTCACTTAATTTCATGCTTTTTCACTCACTCGACAAACAACTATTACCAAATCAGCATTGTTTTGAATGATATGCAATTTTTTTGTCTCACTTTCACTTACAGTCTCATTTTTAATTTTGCCGACCACTGGTTTAGACATTTCGAAAAAATAAATATTTTCGAGATTCGAACAAAGTCGAGGAAGATTTTACATTTTTCTTTAAGGTAAGTAAGACTCTTGACCAAATGAAGACTAAATGAAATTGAAATAAAATTCTAGTTATTTTTACGTTTTTGTCTTTCAGATGTCTTTTACAAATAATAATTATATAGTGTTACGCATGAAAAATCATCAGCATCAGCATCAGTAGATAAACAAAAATGTGAAAAATTTAATTTTTATGCAATAATTTTTATTTTCTGTTACTCTTTTAACTTTTGACAAGATATATATAAATATAGTCAAAAATTAGAAGCTCTAGAGGTCACAATAAATTATTTTTAAACAAAATTGTCTTTTGTTTATTTTAAGATATCATTTACCTTTGAAATGATACTAATATATCTTTATTTTGAATCAACAAGTTATTTGATTTTTATCTATGGTACTGTGTGCTATACGTTAATCATCCAACGAAACTTGATTTTATATATTAATAGTTGTTATGTGTCTAAACCTATATTTTTATAATAATTGCCTCCTCTAAATTTTAATAAATATGGCCTATTTTTTGTAACGTTTAAATGTTATGTTTAAATTCAAATTCAACTTTATGCCCACTGAACGCGCAGTAAAGTTCTTCAGATAGCTTTTATCTCACATAAGTTTCTCACCTTCATCAAAACTCCTTTAAAAAGTCCTTAAAATATATGCATGCCAACACCAATATAGTAGGTAAATAAATGTATTTTCTAAACACCTACCTTTTAGCACTACGACAACGCTTCTCCTTTTCAGCCTCCTTGACGCTATCCCACGAATCGCCAACGCCAGACGATGACATATCATCCAGACGCTCCTCATCCTCCAGACCAGAGTCCTCCAAGCTTATTTGACAACTGGTCAGTGTAACTTGTTTGCCATTATCGCCAACCTCAGTCCAATCGGAGGTGCGAATACGTGCCGAACGTTCGGTGCCATAAGGTGATGAGTCGGAAGAACCACCCGAAGGCGTGCGTTTGCGTGGAGTTGTCTTACTGTTGTTCTTTGACGATTTAAGCGCATCAACATCTTCATCACCCGCTGAGTCCTCAATATTATCCGCATCAATATCATGCGGCTGCTCATTTTGATCATCTATCTGCTGATGTTGATCATTTTGTTCTGCTAGAGAATCGCAACGCTTACGCTCTATTGCTGCAGCATTTTCGGCAAATTGCTCTTCCAAGTTTTGCCGCTGAAAATCCTCCATTGAGCTGGATTTGGCGCGCATTGCTGCTATTTCCGAAATGAGTATCTCATGGAAAGCTGCTGGCTTTTTTTCTAGCTCTGTTCGCAAAATGTTATCTGTGGTAAAGGATTTCACGAGGCCCGCTTGGGCGTTGATATTAATGCGCGTGCAGTTGGAGTTTGAAGTGCGTTCGGGCGAGGCTGTGCTCACGACGGTGACCGATGACATTCTGCGCTGCTGTTCTGCCTGTATCATATCCTGCTCAAACATGGCTTGATGTTGCTGCAAACGTTCATGTGTGGTAATTGCTGGCGCTGCATTCGGTTGATTGCTTCTAATCTCTGAGAGCAAACGTTCAGCGGCATTCTTTAGATTATTCTTGAATTCGACCGTTTTGCCGCCTAAAAAGCTGCTACCGAAACGTGTAACCGATGTGATATCCTCGGCTGGCATGCCGTTGCTTGTGGATGTGGAAGTGACAACGTTGCGTGAAGTAAAACTTTCCATAGTAGTCTTGGAACGACGCAAGGCTACACTATTTGGAATGGGTGGATTGCCCAAGTCCAGCGTGGCCACGGGCATGTTTACAATGGAACGTGGCTTTGGTAATGAGTGCTGATTGAGTGGCACTCTATCGGTATCAGCTTTGCCCAAACTGTGACGAGTTTCCTTAACCGGTGTGGCATTGGTTACGCTCTTTGGCGTATAGAGCGAGTTATGCCGATTGAGGTTGACACCATTATTGCCAGACTGAATGATGACAACGTTGTTGCTGCTGCTGCTATCCGGCGACTTCTTGGGTGACGACTCCTTCTTTTTGGTAAAGTTGGCAATGAATTTGCTGGCGCTAAATTTGGATTCCACCTGGTGAATGCCGACTGCATTGGCAGTAGTTGTTGTGGTCGTTGTTGTTATGGTGGCTGGTGACTTAATTTTTGGTGCTTCTGGTGCTTTACGCAGCTTTAACGGTGGTTTGCTGGCGGCATTTGAAGGTGTTCTGGCTGCTGTTGTTGTTGTGGTTGTTGTTGTTGCTGCCATTGCTGTAAAGTCTGAACCTGAAAAGCGTTTCTCGCGTATTTTTGTCGATAGCGGCGATTCGTAGATAAGCGTGCGACGACCAACAACTTCTGGCTCTATATGTGTGGCAGACAGAGTTGGCTTGCGCGGCAAGACTGGATGTTCTAGTGTTGCAATCTTAGTTTGGCCCATACTGGCTATTTTTGCAGAACCTGTTGCCGTTGTTGTTGCGGTTGCGGTTACTGTAGTCGCAATGACAGCACGAGTAGCCGATTCTCGTTGATTTTTCAATAAACCTGCATTTGCAGCATGCTGTGGTCTGGGAGGCACCGGTGGTCCAGGCTTCTTGAGCGACGGTATTGTCGACGACAACGACGACGACGACGACAACGTTGTCGTTATAATGTTGCTAGCCATGTTTGCACTGTTGTCTAAAAATTGCTTAGGTCTCTAGCTAGTCTAGCAGTCAGTCGCACGCTGTAGGTTCTTGTTAACCGAAACCGACCAAACCAACCAAACCAACCTCAACCACAAACAGGTATTTGTAGGTCACTCTTGATGTGTTGTTGCCGTTGTTTCTTGCTTGTTGTAGTCTATGTTTAGCATAGAGTGGAAAACTTGTTTTTGCTATTTTTGCTAAGATGCTCGCAACACTCTTGGAGTTTCAGTTGTTGTTGTTGCCCTCGCGCACCCCACTTGGTCACCTCACACTATTTTGGTGCACACGTACGTTGTTTTGTCTACCACGGACCGGACACAGTTGGGCGCAGTTTTATTTAAATTCAAAAGAAGCAGCGACAGCAGCAGCAAAGACAGCGGCAGCGGCAGCATCCATGCAAGATGAAAGAAATTCGTTCTTTCTTCGTGGTTGTTTTTGGGTGAGAGTCTTCTGTCTATGGATTTGAATATGGGTTAGTTGTGTCAGGCGTAGCGCGTAGCTTAACTTGTTTTCGTTGCAGCCGCGTAAAAATTAGAGTTTCTTATTTCTAGTAGTTCGAGCTGAGGAAACATTTTCAAATCAATGCTTTTTGATTTTTTTTTTTTTTTTTTTTGGGTGGACAGAGGGAGGTGTTGGAGACCAACGTTTGTCTAGAGAACCAGTTGTTAGTCGCAATTTGGTGTGGGTTCTTTGAATGCAATAACAACGACGACGACGACGACGATTCCACTATACTGCCAGCATGTTAATAAATCACTTTACCACTCACACTGTTTCGATTCGGTCCAGTTTAGATTGAATTTGATAAAAAACAAAAACCAAATTAAGTGAAAGGTTTTTGTATCTCGCTTGCAGTTGCAGTTTATTGATTGGTTTATTTTATAATTTTTTTGTTTTTCTTCTGATGTGCTTAAGTTTTTATAAGTTTTCTTGTTTTATTTCAAATGCACTGATTTTTTTTTTTTTTTTTATTTGTAGAGATTAAATCTGTTGAAAATAAACAAGTTATTTTATCAGTAACAATTAAGAAACAGTCTTTATTTAGGCATTAGTGTTGCTTCTTGACAGAAACTGGCTTTAGTTGTTTGATTGGCTTAATTTGTTGGCCTATTCTATGGGAGTTGCTTGAAAACCTACTTCAAGTCTACGAACAGTTTTTTTTTTACAACGGAAACCAAGTGGTAACGTAATAGACTGTCACATTAAAGAAGTGCATGTAACATATTCAATAAAATAATTAATAACGCATGCGTTGGAGAAACATTACCCACATGTCTTTGATTTGTAGATATGAAGACCCTGGAAATTTACATTTTCTGAGTCACTTTAATTGCCTACTCCCCCCCACTTTCTTATTACTTTATTTGGCATGAAAAAAAAGCGTGCATTGATACTTTTGCCTTCATAAGCATAGGTTTTTTTTTAAATATTTCCAGATTTTTTTTTTCTAATGGTGTTTAAACAAAGAAAACTTCTAATGGTTGATGTTTATTAGGCATATTCAAATTAAAAAAAAATTGGATATGCAATGAAAGGGGATTTTTTGAAAATAAGCATGATTAAAAATATTTTCAGTAAAAATGGGAAAAATATGGATCCTCTACTGGCTGGGCTTTAGGGACCTTCATCAGCTCCGATCTTTTATTGGGCGAAAAATCTGAATTATTTTTTGTTGTTTTTGTAACACTTCGTATTAAGGTGAATTTTTCCGCCCATCTCAATGGTAAAGACAGATTTTCAAAGAATTTTTGTCATGAATCGACCTCAAAAACTTATAATAGTATCAAAACTAACAGTTCTTGCTATTAAAATATTGATTATTTAGTTTAAAAGCCAAATCTCGATATAGTTTTCATTCCCCAAGTATTCTCAACATGCGCGATGTCTGTCAAAGGCATTTCCGAAAGGCCTTTTTGACATTATAAAAAAATATTAAAAATATAATTACTCTACTAACGGAACTCTTAAAATAGTTCCATGACATTAAACTTTAAGATAATAAAGAATTGAATAAAATATATTCAAAAACTAGCGGATGTAACCCGGTGTTACTCGGGGCTGTGCCTCGAGCACAGAAAGAGGACGATTTTCAAAACTGCTCTCATTTTAACGTTTTTAAAATTATCAATTCAATTTTAAAATTTTTTAAATTATCCTTTTATTTTGCCCCCTCCCCTCTTTCCATCGAAAGTGTTTAGTCAAATTTCCGGAAAACTGTACCTGCCAGACATGATTAAAACAAAAAATGACATCTTCAACGTCTCGATCTGACGTCTGGTTTCTGAGGAAAATGGACACCCACACTCTGAAAAAAAACACGTATCTTCCTCCGGTAAAAAATTTCTCTATTTTTGATAATAGCAATTTTCTCTTTTCAAATAAAATTTTCTTCAATTAGAATAAATTTTCACATTTTCGAAGAAATATTTCTTCACTTCTAGGAAATGGAAATATTTCAATGTCTCTAATAATGACAAAAATTTTTCTCGCACAAAAAATTCTCATTTATACAGAAAAATTTTTTGAAAATGAAAATTTTTTCCTATATTTTGATAAAAAATTCACCATGAGAAGTATTTTCTTCAATAAAAACAAATGTTTTCTAAAAAATAAAGAGTCTGTTTCTCTAAAATCGAATTATTTTTATATATTTCTCTTTTTCATAGAAGCTTTTTATCATTTTTAGAGAATTTTTAGGATCGCATTAAGAGAAAAGCATTCTCTGAAGCAAGGTCAATACCATTTTTCAGTAAATATGATGCAATTTTTATCATATTTCGAGAAACTTTTTTCTGAGTGCAGTTTGAAAAGTCATTTCGAGAAAAATGCGTTTTAAGTTTTTCTTAGCATGCATTTAATATGCAATTTTATCTCAAATAAATTCCAATTTTAAAAAATCCTATCAGCGTCGATTCGGTTTTTGGATTGTCTTCGTTCAACTTCGGTTTTGGTCGATACTGTTTGGTTAATTGTTTTTCATCTTTATATAGTTTCTGCTGGTATTCGTTAAACTTCTTTTTTTTTCGTTCGTCTTTGGTTCTTTAACTTTGGTTTAAGAACTTTTAAAAGCATAGGATATATTTCAGTAACAAACACAAATGCTTGCCAAGTTTCCTCAAAATCGGTTCATCCGTTTTGACGTGAATGAGCCGAACATAGTTGATTGAATAAAGCGCCCTCTCACGAAAGTTTTTTGAAATTTAAATTTGCGTCAATTCTGTTGTAGAGTCAAGTAATTTCACGTACAAAATTTTAGTAATATCGGTCAAGTCATTTATGAGTTATTGAGTCTAAACAATGCACTACTAAAAGCGCCCTCTTTCAGAAGTCTTTGAAAATTTAATATTTTATGTTTTATCTTGGGTGCAGTTGAACGTTCATACTAAATTTCATTGAAATCGGTTCAGGCGTTTAGGAGTTATTGAGTCTTTAAAACGCACTACTTAAAGCGCCCCCTTACGGGGAAGTCTTCGGAATTTTATACAGCCTATGTTATATTGGGCGCAGTCGAACCTTCATTCCAAATTTAATTCAAATCGATCCAGGTGCTTAGAAGTTATTATAGAGTGCCCAATTTTTTACCTATGCTTTACCTCTTGGTGCAGTTGAACCTTCATACCAAATTTCGTTGAAATCGGTCCAGGAGCTTAGGAGTTATTAAGTTTTAAGAACGCACTACTTAAAGCGCCCTCTTGCGTAAGTCTTTGGAATTTTTTATGGCTTATGTTTTATTTTGAGAGCAGTTGAACCTTCATACCAAATTTCATTGAAATCAGTCCAGGCGTTTAGAAGTTATTATAGAGTGCCACGCCCACATACTTCCACCCACTTTTTTATACCCCCTATGTTCTTTTTCACTATGAAAGGTACTCGGTGTCTAAATTTCAGCTCAATCGGATAAACGGTACGCGAGCCAGACAGACAGACAGACAAACATTTGATTTTATATATTAGATAACGGAGATATATAGTTTCCAACTCCTTATTTTTCATTTGGTAATATTTTTCTTTAGAATCACAAAAACGACTGGATTATAGGAGTGTTCATACCTTTTTGTGATATTTTTTCATCAGACCAAATCATTATCGAAACCCTAAGATTTCGATTTTTTACAATGGAGATGTCGAATATTTGAATTTAAAAAAAACTTCAAACGTGAAATAGTATAAAAAGCTTATATTACTTAGAAAAAACTTAAAAAACCTGAAATCTCGTGTCACGGTGTAAGTTTTTAAAATTCACCGCAACTGCTGAACCGATTTTGATGAATTTGTTTTTTGTATATTTGAAAGGTATGAGAAAAGGTTGTAAAGTATTTTTCACCCTCCTACTTGCGAGGGACTGGGCACTTTTTCAAGGAGACAATTCGATTTTACTTTCATCTATAAATCGCACATCAATTAAACTCGGTACGAACTTACTATTGAGTCGTCTGTCAAATTGGAGCGATCTTTGGAAAGGTTGGCATTGACTGCCCATAAAATTCAATTTTTTCATATCGCATAGATTTGGAAGCAAATTTCGTATAACAATGAAACTCAGTTTGAAATAACTGATTGGCCAGTCCTTTCAATTATAAAGCAGTGGGCACTGAGAAACGGTGCGTGGCTTCACCCAAACAATTAAAATTTTCGATATAAAATAGCTATTGAAGTCAGAACATTTAAACTCAGAATAGAGTTACTATTTGGTGGTGTCCTGCTTCTGGTGGTGTATAGCAGGACACCATAGTTACTGGTAACACCATAGTTACTGGTGGTGTACTATGGGTGTGGATCCGCCCATACAAGATACATTTTTTTTTTAAATAAAATCGCTTTGGAAATAATAGTCACATATCAAAGAAACTCGGTTTGGAGTAACTATTTGATGATATCCTACTACTCGGAAATACTCGTTAACTAAAATGGGTATTGACCAAAGGGTGTGGCTCCGCCCATAAATGACAATTTTTTATATTTAATAGCTTTAGAAATAATGGTCACAGAAGATTGAAACTCAGAGAGCAGTCATTACTTGGTGATTGTCGGATCTGACATTAGACAACGGCGGCAGCAACTTGCCGCGTACCAGTATTGTATAAAAAGTTATAAAACATTCAATCAAACATTTGGAATCTTTTATATTTCTTTTAAGACTCTCACTCTGAGCACTCGTAATGAACTCATTTAGTACTACAATAAGAGCCTGTTTCGCATTCTGGAATGACGTTCTGATCAGAGTCCGAAATATGACTCTGTTGAGAGTCTGAAAAAACTCATTATTCTGACATTTAAATGTACAAATAATTAACATTATTAATTACAATTGTTATTATTTTATCATAACTTAAAAATTTACTTAGTAATTTTTTTTTAAAATTCTGCTTCTGCACAGCATAATAAAATAACAAATTTACTCACTCAATGTGAGTAAACAGCTTTGCTTACCGAAAAAGTTATTCTGCATTATATTGATATGTACTCCTAAATTCTTCAAAATTATGACTCTTGAGTGAGTGATAATTCAAAGCACTCAAAATACTATCATAAATAAATTCTTTTCTGACTCATAATTATGGTCGTGCATAAAAGGTTCATACATAAGAGTATTTCCTGAGTCATAGTTCTGTGCACTCATAAAATCTTATCATATAAGACTCATTTCGGACATACTATTAGGAGAACTCATAATACAGTAAAAAATTCTGTATTTTAAGAGTCATAAACATAAGCGCTAATGCTGATATTTATTGGGGTGCATACAAAATAAAATGTGTCTAAAAAATTCTGAGACAAGGTCGAAACCGAACTACGGTTTTAAGTGCCAGAAAGTACAAAATAAAGAATAAAAAATTTAGAAAAGAAAAAACTTGTTTAAATAAAACACCTTTTTGAAAATGATGAAATATCGATTTTTTGGGGTCTCAAAAGAGTTTGTAAGGACAACAAATTTCAAAATTTTTTTAACCAATATTTGTGTACTATCACAATCTTTACTTTTTTGCTTATCTTGGGTATGCATTCTGAAGAAAAAAAAAAGTTATAGGCAAAAAACTTGATTCTTTGGCCAAAAAAAGGGTTCAGGAGAACCAAAACCGCTCCATGGGGATTTCTCCGATCCAAAAAAAAATGATGCAGAAATAGTTTTTAAGAGTCCCTCTAACTTTTGAGTCGGTGTCCGGATGACTTTTTTTGTCTCCATACAAAATCGATCCGGCTTAATGTACATCAAGATAATTTGCACAACTTATATTCTTAAGTCAAAACAAAAAGTTGAGAGAGATAAGAACAATGCATGACGGGCTTATAGTGTATTGTTGAATGGAAAAAATTACTAAAAATATTGTGTTTTTGGAAAATAGTCTACAAAGTTGAATTTTTAAAAAATTGTATTAGTATTATTGTATAGTCTTTGGTTTTGTGACGGAAATAAAATTAAGTGTGACAAACGGCTTGAAGCATTTCAATATGCTTTAGCGTAGATACTTTCACCAATAGAATTTCAAAATCAAGAAACAATAATATCTTAATTGGCACACAAATAATGTATTTATGAATTTATTTTATAGATAAAATTGAAAAAGTTCACTGGTCGACAAAATTTTAAAGCTTTAACAAGACCATATTGGTCTAAAGGTTTTTGATATCTGAATCTGAATCCTTAGAATTGCCATATCACGCCAGGTTTTTGAGATATCCCAACCGAAAGGTGCAAAAAACTCTGATCTCAAAGTCGTTGGTATGCTTTGTGGTTTACAGAGTGGCTACACAAAGTACTGCTGTTTTCTCTGCAAGTGAGATAGTCGAGCACGTAAACACCACTATTACAAAAAGGACTGGCCAAAAAGAATTGAGTCGAAAGTTGGAGAGAGCAACGTCAAAAACGTTCACTCATCAAAAAAGAAAACATAATTCTCCCACCGCAGCACATCAAACTTGGACTTATGAAAAACTTTGTCAAGGCGTTAGACATAGAAAGCGAAGCATTATCATATTTGAAAACGATTTTCCCAAATCCAAGATAAAAGAAGGTGTCTTCGTTGGACCGCAAATAAAAAAGGTGTTAAACGATCTTCAATTCGCAGAACTATTGTCACCAGTTGAGGCAGCGGCGTGGGATTCTTTTAGGATGACTGTTTATAGCTTCCTCGGGAACAATTAAAGTGAATCTTACGAGAAAATAGTCAACGAGTTGCTCAAGAACTATAAAAAAATGGGCGTAAATATGTTTCTGAAAATTCACTTTCTGCACTCCCATTTGATTTTTTCCGAAGAATCTCGGTGACGAGAGCGACGAACATGGGGAAAGATTCCAACAACAGATGAAAGCAATTGAGAATCGGTACCAAGGATTTTGGGACGAAGGAATGATGGGCGAGTTTTGTTGGTTTCTTATCAGAGAAACCGATCCCGAATTAAAGAGATATCCCAACCGAAAGGTGCAAAAAACACAGTTTTGTCTATATTTGAGGTTATGTTGCATCGCAAATTTTTTATTTTCAAAGAAGTCTTTCCCTTCCAAATACTGTTGAGTATGTTCAAGTGTTTCTTTTTTTTGATGAGGTATCGAATTTTGAAAATTTTATTTTTGTGAGTTTTCCTTTATATGAAAAGCCAGGAACCACATAGAGTGAAAACAGTGAAATTTAATGATAGACTTAACGAAAACTAAGTAAAAAATATTCAAAAACCTCAAATAACCCAAGTCGATAAAACCGGATTTTAGAATAACCTGAAATTGCAGATTTCATTAAAACCAAAAAATTAATAAAAACGGTTTTGAAAATCGGTTTTGAAAATCATTCTTTCAATATTCGATGTTATATTCAATATCGTCAATATTTTAGTTTAAGTGTATTTTAGTTTTTCTCAGTGACTAAATAATGTGAAAATTAACCCCAAGACGGCATCATCAATTTTTTTTTTTTTGATGTTCCCAAAAAATAGCCAAAATAGATATTTGGGTAATACTCGTACATAGCCATAAAGATATCAAAAAGTCGATTTGTATTTTTTTAGATGGCTCATTAGATTGCGTACAAAAACAGTCGCCGCAAGATCTTAGAGAAAATTAGCTTTGAAAATTCGAATCTTCGGCTTTGAAGAAAACAGATCTCAAATAAAAATTATCAAAACACCCTTCAAAATAAATATATCTTATTCATGGTATTGGGAGATATAACTCAGCATTTTTTAAAATTTTTTTGAAAATGCACCATTTGGTATGTTGAAACAAAAAATGTAAGCATTTTTTTGCAATTTAAATGCACTATTTTGGAAAAGTAGAATTTCTAAACCGAATTCAAACATCCTCTTCAAATATAAATAGAACTAATTCATTTAAAAACGTTTAAAATTGCAATTTTTGATATACTCGGCCTAAAATATAAGACATCTGCGTAAATTTCATTGATAGTACACTTAAAAAAATCAATATATTCAAAACAGTTTAAAAAATCGTATTCAAAATAAATAAATATGCTAAAAATAAGTGTATCTGCATTTTCTCATTTCTTTGATTCATGAAATTTATAATAATTTCATTGAAATACAAATTTAAAAAGTGATTATTTGGAAACAAATGCAAAATACTCTCACCAAATCTTCTCAGTGTATTGTAAATAAATAAAATTAAAAGCATTAAAAAATTTCAGGGTGGTTACAGGGTGGAAAAGTTGAGTGGAAAAGTTATGATAAACTCCCACTTTCAAAACATTATATCTGCAAATTGGCAAAAATTTTGTGGGATTTTATGAAAATAATTCTGTTTAGGCGGTACGAAATAAGAAATAAGTAAAAACCCAAATTTTATTGCACCTTAAATTGTAAAAACAAGATGGCGAAATTTCAAAATTTTATAATTTTTGCAAAATTTTAATGAAATTTTATTTTAATGTTATGAACTGGAATTTAATATTAAGCAAATAAATAATTTCTTATCTGTATAAATGTTTTTTTAATTAAGGCAATATCTATCTCATAGCCGAAGTAATAAAAGAAACCATCCACTCTTTAACCCATTCCTACTTGAGCTATTTATTGGGTATTTTTCTATTTATTAGGCCATCGTGATAACTTTTTCCGCATTTTTTTAAATAATCGTTATGTGTGTTTTACAATACAACTGTTAACTGAAATCTGCACCGATTACTTTTATCTCTGGAGGGCAAAGTTAACAGCTGATTAGCCGTGAAAATAGCCGTATGAGTTATTAACCTATACTTTCTTATTAACATAGCGATCGAGCCAAAATTGGTGTCAGTAAAAAGGTCAGATAAGAAACAAAATATTTCTGTTGTGTTTTGATCCATTTTCTGTATTTCCTGTTTTCCACTGCCGCTTTTTCCATCCCCGGAAAATTCATGATTTTCGTAGTCTGACAGCTCTAGTCAAATGGCAGAATTTTTTGGTGACATCCAGTAGTCTAAGGAATTTTGATCTTTTCCCTAACCATCCTCATCAAAAGTATTGCGATCTCTTTTACACAAAATTTTTTTATGATTTTCTTGAAAAAAGTATTTTCATGGTAAAGTGGAAGGGAAGTGGGAAGTGGAAGGGAACGTCGTGAGTTCAATTCCTTCTACTTTCATACCCAAAAGGCATTCTTTTAGCATATGCAATTTATTGGGAGAGTGCGTTCCTTAGTCTATTCTAGAGAAGTGCTTGTAAAATTTTTCAATGGACGATTTCTTTGAGGCCGTCAATGAAAGGATTCTAGTACACTCAGAAAAAACACATATCTTTCTAAAAATGAAAATAAAAAATTTCTCTATTTTCGATAATAGCAATTTTCTCTTTTTCAAATAAAAATTTCTCCAATTAGAATAAATTTTCCTGTCTCTAATAATGATAAGAATTTTTCTCGCAAAAAAAATTCTCATTTATAGAGAAAAATTTATTGAAAATGAAAAATTTTTCCTATATTTTGATAAAATATTGACTATGAGAAGTATTTTCTTCAATAAAAAGTCTGTTTCTCTAAAAACGATATATTTTTATACTTATATTTCTCTTTTTCATAGAAGCTTTTTGTGATTTTAAGAGAATTTTTAGGGTCGCATTTAGAGAAAAACATTCTCTGGAGCAAAGTCTATATCATTTTTCTCTAAATATGATGCCTTTTTTTATCATATTCCGAGAGACTTTTTTCTGAGTGTAGGTATTTTCCTGGAAAACTTTAAGAAGGCATTTAATGGTTCAGAAGACATAAGACAAAATGCTTCTAAGAAAATATTTAACCATTACCTTGCACAAGCCATGCCACAGAAGCATTCATGGAAGCTATTCAAATAGCCTTTTAGAAGTTTATGAAAATGCCTTCGAAACCAATTTTCGATACGGCTGAGAAGAAGCACAATTGGATTTTTAGAATGTCTTCTAGAAACAGTGTTTCTAAGAATGCATGTCAAGTTTGTATTAAATATTTGGCTGAGTTAGGCGGAAATGGGTTAAACAAGTTTTTTCGATCAAGCTTGTGCTTGCTGTGACAAGACTTACTAACGGTAAAGCAAAAATAAGTGATATCTTTACAGTAATATATTGAAAATATACATATAATAAAAGTACTATTATTATTTTTGACTTATTTTGGGACCATCTAAAAATAACTTTTTATGCTGTCGTATATTATTTTATATAAGAGTGACTGACATGAAATTTTTTTTTCGATACATAAATATTTTTAAAAAGAATTATTCTTCTTAAGTAAACATATGAATATCTCAATCGTTATACAAAATTAAATCCGTTTGAGGGTTAATTTTCACAAATACTAACTAAACAGCACAATCTTGAAAATATTGACTCATTTTAAAGTTTCAATAAAAATTATCAAAATATGTTAAATTTTACCGCTGCTAAAGTGACCTAGCACCTTAAAGACAACCTTTAAATACAAAGAAGCTGCCAATCCAAACTAAAATCTTTGCAGGTCAAACCTTAACTCAACTATTGAAATGATATATTTAAAACTACGTCGTTGTTAAGCTGATGGATGTACTTGAAAGTTTACTTGTGAGTCATTTATTGCTAGCAAATTTCTACAACCTCATGATAAAAGAATTTTTGTTTAATATATTGTAAGTTTTCTTTGTGAATTAATAAAACTAGAAAAAAAAACTGTTTGTGAACCTTGTGGCACGTATGTATGTATGAACGTTTCTCCAACATACGCTTAAATAATAAATTTTTTATATTAAGAAAAAAAAACGAAGAAAAACATTTAGCTTTAATTAAATTAAACGATGTTTAAGAGATTCTCCAACAGCTTAAGTAGCACACAGTTGCAGTGAGTACAGTGGTGGTGTGGCGGTGTGGTGAGGTGAGAAGAACAAAATAAGTATTAAAAAATCCATATTTAAATGCGAATACTTTATTATATGAAAAGAAATAGAAATAAAAAGCACTTTTGTTGGCAAAAATTACCAACAATAATATTTTTTTCTTCCACTCCCCGTCACTGTTCCGTCTGCACTGAACTCTGATGTGCATTATTAATGGTTTGTTTCTTGTTTAATTTGTCTAGCTTTGCATTTCTAAACAGGACACTGTAATCAATTACCTAGTAAGCACTTGAAAATAAGGCATGCAGGGAGGATATTTTTGTTTATTTTAAATAACCGGTAACTATTTAAATAAATTAAGTCAACCGGTACAACGTCAAACAGGCTGTCCAGCCAAATGCTGTCTATGTATGACGAATGCATTGTGAACAATTTTCAGCTGCATGCTGCAGTTGCAGTCAAATGGAACTGCAATATTGTATCTAGCAGATACATTTCAATATTTATGAGGCCAGCAAATCAAGCGAATCCAAATAAAAACCAACAACAATAACAATAACATTGCTTTAAGCCAAGTCAATATACCTAATATTGCTTATTTGTATGGAAATTAAAATTTCTTTTTTTGTTTGTTTGTATTTTCGTTTGTTTGAACCAACTCCAGAAGTGGGTTAGTCCAATGTTATTAACACAAACAGAAACACACAAACACACAAACACTCACACATAACGTCACTTATGAATTCACCTTCTTTATTTTGTTTACTTTTTCAAATCTTTTATTGTAATGCTTTATCTTTATTTAGCTGCTTTTTCGCTTCTTTAGCTTATGTTTTGCTTCTTTATCTCAACTAACTGATCATCAATTTTTAATATTCACGAATATCTTTAAATATCGAACGTTCTTCACGTTACCGCAAAAAAAGAAATCATCACCTGCTGCGAGCTATAGAAGCCGCAACTTGCTGGCTGCACTTTATTCGTTCCGTTCTTGTTGGTGTTGTTTTTTTACGTGCTCGACACGTTTAACATTTACAATATTTTGTATATTATTTCTACTCTTCGATACACACACGAACACAAACACTTGCATACACTGGCATAAAAACAAGAAAGCCAACAGACCGATATAGAATGTTATTCCCGAGTTACCGTGGCACCGCTTCACAGCACAACAGTTCGATACAAACTAAATGCTAAGCGAGGCTAAAAACGGCCAACAACATTCATCGATTAAGTTGCTGTTTTTGCGCTTGTGTGTTTCTGCCCCGTTGAGTAAATGTTGTAACGAAGAGCGTTTTTTAACTTGGTTAACTAAGATGCTCTTTGATTCGGTCAGACAGGCGCGCCTGATCTCTTTTGCTTTAGCTCTCTTCCGCGATTGGAGGCAGCGCCTTAAATGCCTCTTTCAGCGCAAACTCGGTAAGTTGTTCTTTTGATGTTTTAAAGGTTACCCTAAAGGTGGACCGGAAATAACTTGATTTTTGAATTTGCTTCAAGGAAGATATTTTTATACCGCCAAGAGTAGTGCGTAAGGGGCATATTAACTTTGTCACACCATGTGTAACGCGCATGGGAAGGTGTGGCAGGTATAGAAAAGTATACACAGTGAAACTTCCCTAACTCGAAACTTCAAGGGATCGGAATTTCACATCGAGTTACGGAAAATTCGAGTTATAGAGATCAAAAACTAAGAAAAATACATCGAGAATTCACCAATAGTACTTTGAGTTATAGAGAATTTCGAGTAAGAGAAGTTCGAGTTAGGGAATTTTCACTGTAGCGCCTTGATTTTAAAGTTCCCGGAATTTATTCAGGAAATTAAAAATACTAGAATATACATAAAAACCGATGTTGTCCCCTTCAAAGTACCCCTCATCGACTGCAACGCACTTATGCCAGCGCTTGATACAATTCTCGAAACATTTTTATACCCTAAACCTGAAAGGTCAGGGTATATTAACTTTGTGCAAACGTTTGTAACGCATAGAACGAAGCGAGTCCAGTATAGAAAAGTATATATATTCTTGATCAGCGTCACCACGTGAGTCGAGCTATCTATGTCCGTCCGTCCGTCTGTGTGTTGTCCGTAAACACAGGATAAGAAGAAGGACTCGAGATAATTGGATGAAACTTGGTACACATGGTCACATGCACCCAAGGATCTGCACTATTGAATATTTTTGGAATCCGCCCAAGGACACGCCTACCTCCCATACAACGCAAAAATTTAAAACTGCATAACTCAGCTTATAATAAGTCTACAACAATAAAATTTGGTATGTGTGTGTTTTATATCAACACAAATATTTCTTTAAAAAATGGACGTCATCCGCTCACGGACACGCCCACCTCTCATACAACCCAAAAATTGAAAACGCAATAAATAAGCCTCTGTTTAACCTACAGAGCTAAAATTTGGCACGTATGTTTTTATAACAAAGCAAAGATGGTTTTAAAACATTGACATCATCCGCCTACGGACACGCCTACCTCCCATACAACGCGAAAATTGAAAATTGCATAACTCAGCTTATAATAAGCCTACAACAATAAAATTTGATATGTATGTGTTTTATACAAACACAAAGATGTTTTCGAAAAACGGACGTCATCCGCTTACGGACACGCCCACCTCCCATACAACCCAAAAATTGAAAACGCAATATATAAGCGTATGTTTAACCTACAGAGCTAAAATTTGGCACGTATGTTTTCTATGACAAGACAAAGATGGTTTTGAAAAATGGACGTCATCCGCCAACGAACACGCCTACCTCCCATGCAACGCAAAAAGTTTAAAACTCAATTAATTAGGTTATGTTTGTCATAGAGAAATTATATTTGGTATGTATGAATTTTATACCAAAACTAAGGTGTGTTCCAAAATTGGGAGTAATCCGCATATAAATAAAGGCATTAACTGTGAGCTACACGAATAAAAATTGATATGTGTAAATTTTTCATCAACATTTAAATGCATATAAAATATAGGCTTCATCCGCCCACGGAGACGATCTTTTACAATAAAAATTTTTTGTTTTTGAAAAGTAGGCTTAGGGTATTTCATAGTCGGCCTAGACCGACTTTAGGCTTTCTTTACTTGTTTAATAATGACTATGATAAATCAATTATGTTGAAACTAATTGAGAAGTTTACATTCATAACCAGATAAGTCACACAGACCGAATTGTTGGGAAATCGAAAAAAGTTTTAATTTTGACAGACATTTTTATAAACAAATCAATTATGCAAAGTTATGCTCCACAGGAATAGATATATTATGCGAAAAAAAATAGTCTCATAGTGCAAAAAAAATAGTATTTTTAATTTCAAATTTGGACTTGTCTGGTTTTGAAAGTTAGAAATGAATCAAAATTTATATTCTGCCTTTCGGCTGCATACTTTTACTTCAAATCGGATGAAATCCGCCGAGGCAATTTGGAATCTGCTGAAGGTTCTTTTTGTAAAAACAAAAATGTTTTTTTGCTTTTAACTTTTTATTTTTACAGAACGCATGCCCAAGTCCGCTCAAATGTTAAATTTATTGCTCATACCAACGTTTTCACAAAAAAAAACATTTAAATTTTGAATAAAATCTACACAAATATAAACTTGCTTGGACTTATCTGGTTTTGATTGAAAATATACAGTGGACATGTCTGCTTTTCATTAAAAATGAGATTTAGGATTTTTTTTTTATTTTATCAAAGAGGGTTTTATTAATCGATGTATTTTAACATTAGCTTTACAATGGTATTTCTAACTAAATTTTTTTTTTTTTTCCTATGACTTATATGAATGTAAACTCCTCAATTACACTGTACAACACTCAGAAAATCCCAAGGGGTTTCTCAACGGTTTCTTAAAATTTTGGGTTCGTTGAATCCAAATATGAAGTCAGAATTTTCGGGTCACCCTAGGTTTTCGAGCTACAGGGCAGGCAAAACCCTCAAAACCTTAGGAAACCGTTGTGAAACCTCTTGAGATTCTTAAAAACTTCAATTTTGTTGAACTGTGTTATTAATATTTTGTTTTTATATTGAAATATCGATTAAAAATAATTTTTTAATTTCTCGCATTAATAAAGGGAGTTTTAAGGTGACTTTTACTTTAATAATCCGAGAATTTTTTTACAAAAATGTTGTATTACATCATAAAAACACTCTTCTAAAACCTTTTTGTGAAATTTGGGCTTGAAAGACGTTATAAACACATTTTTAACTATGAATAAAATGTTATAAAAAAAGAGTTTTTCTCAAAACAATGTTATTGGAACCCTTTTTTTTTTTTTATATTCGCCAAAGGAGTGTTAAATATCATGAATACGTATAGCCCGTACTATACGCATGCACGACTTACATTCTAAAATCAGTCCGGATCAATCTTAATAAGGCTTCCGTAAGAAATTTCGGAATCTACTTTATTGACTTTAAAAAACCAAAGTGAATATTATTCTGTATAAAAATTGACACCGACTGACCCTCTAAAAACACTTTAAACATTTTTTTTTTGCACAAACGCAATTTTGCAAAAAAAAAGAGAAGAAAAACGAAAATTTTCAAAAATATTAAACAAAACATTAAAATAATCAAGAAATTAAAATTTTTTTTAGGTTTGGTCCGTTGCGCAGGCTTCAAATCTCATCTCATTTTGGAATTTTTTTTATCATTTTCAGTTTTTCCGGAAAATCAAAGATGACTTTAAAATCTCGTCTAAAACTTTTAGAAGATGCCCTCTTGTATTGCCAGGATGAACAAAAAGGGCCCAAGCTTAATGTTTTTGTTTTTGATACTTTCTAAAAAATGTTTAAAAAAAGCTTTTTTGAATAAAAATAACACTTTTTTCACAATATTAAAATTAAAAATAAAATAAAGCTCAAGAATTTGAACATTTTTAAATGCAAATAACCGTCCACAATAAGAAACATGTATTGTCCATATCAACTGTCTTAAAAATGAACACTCCCTTTTCAAATTCCGGGTTCATGATAGGGCTTAAAAAAAATAATATGCAAATAGTTGTAACTAGTGTCCGACCGAAACCAAAATTCAGCCATTTTTGTGATATTCGACCGAAACCGAAACTGAATGTCTACAATGACAATTTTTAAAAAACATATATTTTTTTAAATTTTTTGTTAAAAGATTACAAAAACATAACAATTTAGAAGATTATAATAACGTTTAAATACGATAAATATTCCTTGAATATTAAAGTTCAACTTTAAAATAATAAATAAAGAGATAATTTTTAATTACACTTTAAGGAACTTTTGAGTATTTAAAGTTAAATAACTTAATATTATAATCTTAAAAAAAAGAGCTTGTCTGCATTTTCAAAATGAAACAAAATATATTTATCGTTTTATATAGTTATAACTAGTGTTATAACTAGTGTTCGACCATATTGATGCTAAATAGCCGAAACTTATTAAAAGGGCCAAAACTGTCCAAAACCGAATATTCGGTCGAACACTAGTTTTAACTTATGTATTTCATACCATACTCTAAGTATACGCACCGTAGAGTGCAATTCGAATATTTCAAAGAGTCAGCAGCTAAGAGCACTAAATGCTTTGGGGCTAAAAGAGCGTCATAAGAAAATAAATACAACTTTTTCTCAGCAAAAAGCCGCCACCAAAGAGCGGCTTGGCAGACGTTCAAATTCTCCCACCAGCTTTATGTTCAATCGATTCACTCGTTTTAGCCAGCCAACAGCTGTTTCCGCTGCGACAAGACGACTACTTCAACACCAAGACTGTCACGTCTCGTTGTGCTACAGGCAGCTAGACCAACCCCATGAACGGTGCCATGCCTTTGTCGCAGAAGATTGAGTAGAGATGAGATGCAATTAAAACGCGTGTGTTGTATGCAGACGCTCCAAAAATGCACCCCATGTGGTGACCTTACCACAGATGCAACAACAACAACGTCGACAACGTCTGCTATTTCAGTCTTAAGATATTGTTATACGTTGTATTTTTGTCTTCTTCAAATCGGTATTCACTCAATTTGTAATAACGAGCACAGAATGGGGTCATCAAGCCCCACGGCTTCCCCAAAAGCAGTGCAACAACGCTTTAGGCAGCGACTGTTCATTATGGTTGTTTGGCCAGCCACTAGGGAGTGTGCAATGCGGATAAAACAACAACAACAGCAACACAAAAACGGAATTCTTAAAATATCTATTATGCAACAGCAACCAGGAAACCCTTGAAATGAGTTAAGTGCGCAAATTGTTGTTGTTGTTGTTGCTGCCGCTGATGCTCCCTTTGATGACAATGAAACGGGAGGCGGCACAGTGCCAACGCGTATACTTTATAACCACTGCATATTGGACTATGACAACAACAAAAACAACACTTTCAAATAATTTTGAAGTCTGTCTGCATTTTGTTGTAATGAAAGTTTAACCCCCAATTTGGGGGGGGGGTCGGCGGCACCAGCTCACACTGCAAATTTTTGATACTTAAAATACAAGAGGGTGCTTTTAAGAATCTTTGTCGCAGCCAATTGTTAGATATTTTTTTTTTAAATGATTTATTTGTGCACGTTCGCTTTTTGCCTGCTGTCTGACTTTGAAGAATATTCTCCTTGCTTAGTCCTGCAAAATTTCCGTTTTCAATGTCTTTCCATACAACCCCTTTTTAGCACATAACCACTTTGCGCGATTAGTTGAGAGTATTCAAGGAAATAGAAAGCTTTAAAAACATATGTTTGTTGTACATAAGCAATTATATATGTATGTTAATATGTAAATATAGTTGTATATTGGAATGTGAGTATAGGTAATATTAGGAAATGTTAAGTTGGGGTCAACTGATTTATGTATGTTAGTCAGAGTAACGGCTATTTTGTTCTAATCCTAATACGCTGTTACTGAATCCTGAAGCCTTAGAAAATGACTGCGTTAGAAACTCGCTTCAAAATGTTGTTACGTGTTTATTACTTTAAAGTCTGCATGTTTTCCAACACCAGAAAAACATTCTGCACAGGTTCTCTGCTTTTTGTCCGTATGATGACACCACAGCGCAAACGATTTAAAGGCTATTTTGATGCATTATTTTTATAACCTAAACCTAGAAACCTAAACGTTCTACCGCAACGTTCTACCGCATAGAACGAAGCGAGTCCGGTATAGAAAAGTATATATATTCTTGATCAGCGTCACCACGTGAGTCGAGCTATCCATGTCCGTCCGTCCGTCCGTCCGTCCGTCCGTCTGTCCGTCTGTGTGTTGTCCGTATACACAGGATAAGAAGAAGGAGTTGAGATAATTGGATGAAACTTGGTACACGTGGTCACATGGACCCAAGGATCTGCACTATTGAATATTTTTGGAATCCGCCCACGGACACGCCTACCTCCCCTACAACGCGAAAATTGAAAACTGCATAACTCAGCTCATAGTTAACCTACAACAATAAAATTTGATATGTATGTGTTTTATACCAACACAAAGATGGCTTCGAAAAATGGACGTCATCCGCTCACGGACACGCCCACCTCCCATACAACCCAAAAATTGAAAACGCAATAAATAAGCCTCTGTTTAACCTACAGAGCTAAAATTTGGCACATATGTTTTTTGTGACAAAAAAAAGATGGTTTTGAAAAGTGGACATCATCCGCCCACGGACACGCCTACCTCCCATACAACGCGAAAATTGAAAACTGCATAACTCAGCTCATAATTAGCCTACAACAATAAAATTTGGTATGTATGTGTTTTATATGAACACAAAGATGTTTTTGAAAAATGGACGTCATCCGCTTACGGACACGCCCACCTCCCATACAACCCAAAAATTAAAAACGCAATAAATAAACCTCTGTTTAACCTACAGTGCTAAAATTTGGCACATATGTTTTTTGTAACAAAACAAAGATGGTTTTGAAAAGTGGACATCATCCGCCCACGGACACGCCTACCTCCCATACAACGCGAAAATTGAAAACTGCATAACTCAGCTCATAATTAGCCTACAACAATAAAATTTGGTAAGTATGTGTTTTATATGAACACAAAGATGTTTTTGAAAAATGGACGTCATCCGCTTACGGACACGCCCACCTCCCATACAACCCAAAAATTAAAAACGCAATAAATAAACCTCTGTTTAACTTACAGTGCTAAAATTTGGCACATATGTTTTTTGTAACAAAACAAAGATGGTTTTGAAAAGTGGACATCATCCGCCCACGGACACGCCTACCTCCCATACAACGCGAAAATTGAAAACTGCATAACCCAGCTCATAATTAGCCTACAACAATAAAATTTGGTATGTATGTGTTTTATATGAACACAAAGATGTTTTTGAAAAATGGACGTCATCCGCTTACGGACACGCCCACCTCCCATACAACCCAAAAATTAAAAACGCAATAAATAAACCTCTGTTTAACCTACAGTGCTAAAATTTGGCACATATGTTTTTTGTAACAAAACAAAGATGGTTTTGAAAAGTGGACATCATCCGCCCACGGACACGCCTACCTCCCATACAACGCGAAAATTGAAAACTGCATAACTCAGCTCATAATTAGCCTACAACAATAAAATTTGGTAAGTATGTGTTTTATATGAACACAAAGATGTTTTTGAAAAATGGACGTCATCCGCTTACGGACACGCCCACCTCCCATACAACCCAAAAATTAAAAACGCAATAAATAAACCTCTGTTTAACTTACAGTGCTAAAATTTGGCACATATGTTTTTTGTAACAAAACAAAGATGGTTTTGAAAAGTGGACATCATCCGCCCACGGACACGCCTACCTCCCATACAACGCGAAAATTGAAAACTGCATAACTCAGCTCATAATTAGCCTACAACAATAAAATTTGAAATGTATGTGTTTTATACCAACACAAAGATGTCTTCGAAAAATGGACGTCATCCGCTCACGGACACGCCCACCTCCCATACAACCCAAAAATTGAAAACGCAATAAATAAGCCTCTGTTTGACCTACAGAGCTAAAATTTAGCACGTATGTTTTTTATAACAAGACAAAGATGGTTTTGAAAAATGGACGTCATCCGCCTACGGACACGCCTTTTTCCCATACAACCCAAAAAGTTTTAAACTCAATAAATAAGGTTATGTTTGTCATAGAGAAATTAAATTTGGTATGGATGTATTTTATACCAAAACTAAGGTGTGTTCAAAAATTGGAAGTAATCCGTCCATGAACACGCCCACCTCCCATAGCGAAAGCACAATAAAGGCATTAACTGTGAGCTACAGGAATAAAACTTGGTATGTGTAACATTTAAATGCATATAAAATATAGGCTTCATCCGCCCTTGGAGACGCCAATAAAAATTTTTTGTTTCTGGAAAGTGGGTTTAGGGTATTTCATAGTCGGCCTAGACCGACTTTAGACTTTCTTTACTTGTTTTTAAATTGTTTTTGAATTTATCGTAAAAATTTTTAATAAGAAGCACTGATACATTGCTACGGGATGTTGGCACCTCACTGGTGGAATTTTATAAAACTAATGATGCCAACAGAAGGGTATGAAAAAGGTTCAAAAATGTCAGTTGGTCCTATTAAAAGGTCAGTGATAGATAATTTTTTATGAATTTTTTAAGAAATTTTCAAGGTCATGCACATTTTGCTCTACAGTGCAAGCTAGGAGTGGAATTTAAAAAAAAACTAAATATACCACCTGAAAGATATTAAAAAGTTCAAAACAGGTCAGTGTAATAAAATTTGAAGATAAAGCATTTGATACTAAAATTATGGTTTAATAGGTGTTAAAGGTCAACAGCAAAATGTCGGAAGCATCAAAATAATCTTCAAATAAATATGAATGACTAAATTTTCCATGTCCAGCTTGACTGCAGTGCACATTCTTTCCAAGTGAAGATATAGTTAATTTCTGTTATATCATAACCTTTGAATAATCAAATACAGAGCTTAATATAAAATAAAAATTCTTTTACTAGCAACTAAGAACATAGCAGTCCTGGTTGAAGTTTACTGAAGCTTCCAAAAAATTTAAAATACAAAGTATTTTTAGATTTATTTTAACTTCGACAAAACCAGTTTTATAATCATAATTCATAAGTCATAATTTTATCTTATTTTTTATTATTATTTTCATATTTTGTTCATGTACCTTGCTTTTAACTTTGCCAAACAAACAAAGAAGTATGCATACATCAGCCTAAAAACTTCACTTAAAAAAAAAACACTCTTTGCATTTACATGATGTGGAAAGCACACGTACCTTCCAGCCAGTCAGTCAGTAAGTCAGATAAGCCCCTTATTTTCAAATAAAAGCTTTGGAATTCTTCTTTTTTTTCAACAAAATTGAATAAAATTATCCAAAGAAAAATTGGCTCAAGATGCGATTATAACTGTGCGTTATTCGAACACAATTCGAGCCAAAAACAGCGTCAATACCAGCATTTTAAATTCAGCAATCATTTGAAAAATTTCAAACTTTCAGTTGGAATAAAAACGGCAACAAGTAAGGATGAGTATTTTACAGAAGTTGGCATTATTACTGATCATAACCTTAACCATTGTTGAGGTTAGTGTGGCAGTTAATAGGGAAAAGATATTCAATCTTGCCAGTCCAACTCAGTTTCTACACGATAACTGCGCCTGCGCAGATGAATTCAACTGTCAGTGTTGTGTTCAAGTGGGTGGCCGCTGGCTGAAGCAAAATCGTAAATATTTGGTAGTTTTTAAATGTTAAGCTTATATTTAACAAGAACTTTTTTATATTTTAAAGTATGCGGTAATTGGACGGTATCGGCTAGTGACTTAGAAATACGCACGAATGTCAATCTTAATGGCGCTACGCTGTTGGCGAATAATTTTTTCGGACTCAACATTCCGCCTATTTGTGTTCCACTCATAGCACCTGTTGCGCTGTCCACTTGCATGAAAATACACAGCCTGACGCTACATGAAAATAATTCCATGCACGTCTGCGCAAATGCCACGCTGCGTTTTATTACTTTTGATTTTATTGAAATATTGCTGGGTTGTGTTGATATTGGCAGGAATGGCATACAAGTTGTAGCTCCGGAGCATGAGAAAGAGATGATGTCGCTAACAGAGACCACAACAGACTCAGCTGTAGAAATAATTTTGGAAACCAACGAAAGAATTGCTTAAAGCTTTCAAGACAGAAATTGATGAGCAGTTGTCATCGAATCGTAAACTCACGAGCAAGTTAAAGTTTTAAAATTTTAACATTATTCTCAATTTGAAGCGATGCTTACTATAATTTCATACGACTTGTTTTAGTTTTGTATGTTAGTTACTAAAAAAGTAGTTTTATTAAGATTTAATTTTAAGAACAAATGAAAATTTAAAGAACAAAAAAAGATTGAACATGGCTCAAATAAGAAAAAAATCATAATAAATTGTATCTATTATTAAATGTTGATGATCCAAAGATAACCTTATATAAGTAGATAACCTTATAGTCCTTCTGGACTAGTCTCTGGACTAGTCCTTGCAAATAAGTCTCTGTACTAGTCCGTATAAACAAGTCTCTGAAATAGTCCTTATGAACTAGTCTCTAGACTAGTCTCTAAACTAGTTCTAATGCACTAGTTTCTGGATTAGTCCATATGAACTAGTGTCTGTACTAGTCCTTATGAACTAGTCTCTGGACTAGTCTTTATGAATTTGTCTCTCGACTAGTCCAAATGAACTAGTCTATGGGCTAGTCTTTATGAACTAATCTCTGGACTAGTCCAAATAAACAGTCTCTGGACTAGTCCAAATGAACTAGTCTATGGACTAGTCCTTAAGAACTAGTCTCTGGACTAGTCCAAACGAACTTGTCCTAAGTAACTAGTTTCTGGGCTAGTCTTCATGAACTAGACCCTGGACTAGTCCTTATTAACTAGTCTATGGACTAGTCCTTAATAAATAATCTATTTGCTAGTCCAAATGAACTAGACCTTGGACTAGTCCTTATAAACTAGTCCCTAGACTAGTCCTTATGAACTAATCTCTGGACTTGTCCAAATGAACTAGGGTCTGGACCAGTCCAAATGAATTAGTCTCTGGAATAGTCCTTAAGAACTTATCTCTGTGCTATTCCTTCGGAACAAGTCTCTGGTCTAGTCCTAAAGAACTAGTCTCTGGACAAGTCCAAATTAAATAGTCTCTGAACACGTCCTAAGGAACCTGTGGATGAACTAGTCCTCATGAACTAGCTCCTGGACTAGCCCTTACGAACTAGTCCCTGGACTAGTCATCATGAGCTAGTCCTTAGGAACAAGTCCTCATTAACTAGTCCCTGAACTAGTCCTTATTAACTTTTCTCTGGACTAGTCTTTATGAATTAGTTTCTGGACTAGTCCTTATGAACTAATGTCTGGACAAGTCTCTGGACTATATTGAATTTTTAATAACATTTGGAGTAAAATAAATCATTTAAACAACGAGTGAACGCTTGAAGCTTTCATTGTGTGATACCGGAAATCTATGCCGGATTTTGTAGCGTTAAAAAATCAAAAAGGGCAAAATGAATATTGAAAGACCAACTCTCCTTAAAAGTTATTTACAAATTAACTAAAAGGTAATAGATTCGGTTCGATCCCAAGATATGGCAAATAATGAAAATGTTGCACAAAGCAGTCTTAACATTAAATACTTATTAATATAAGATTATAATACTATAAAAATAACAATAAAAAAAAACTCGCGTGTAGCAACCCAGCAGTTATTTTGGAGACAATTGGAAAAACCAACTAGTTTATTTCTAGTGAAATTGGAGTTAGTTTCGAACTAGTACAAAAGATGCTCAGAAAAGAACAGTTTGAATTTATTTCTATATTCTTTGTTTTTCTTGTCAGCAGGCACAATCAAAATTAAAAAAATAAACATGTTCAAAACGTGTTGTGGCTCATTTCTTCATTTAGATTCCACACTTCTTTGAACTTTTTCAAACATTTTCGATGAAAATGATTAAGTGGTAAATAAACAGGTAAAACTATATAACATAATTTAATTAGTTCTATTGTACGAACCCGTATTCGAAATAAGGCTAATAATAGGGCTTACAACTAGTGTCCGACCGAAACCAAAATTTTGGCCGAAACCGAAACCGAAACCGAATTTCGGCCATTTTTGTAATATTCGGCCGAAACCGAAACCGAAACTGAAAGTCTACATATAAATTTGTTTTTAAAAACATTTTGTTTTTTTTTTAATTTTATTAAAAGCTTTCAAAAACAAAACAATTCAAACAGATAATAATAACGTATACATACGATAAATATTCTTTGAATATTAAAGTTCAACTTTAAAATAATAAATAAAGAGATCATTTTTAATACCACTTTAAGGAACTTTTTAGTGTTTAGAGTTATTCGGTTTCGGTTTCGGTTTCGGCCATATTGATGCCGAATAGCCGAAACTGACTAAAAGGGCCGAAACTGGCCGAAACCGAAACCGAAACCGAATATTCGGTCGGACACTACTTACAACTGACCACTTTTTGACTATATCAAAACGGACCAGTTTAGAACTATTCATAATGGAACTAGGTCAGATATAGGGAAAAAGGGATGTTTATGGGGACAATTATCTTTTCCTATGACATCAACCCGTAAAAAGCGTCAGTTTGTTCAATGTAAAAGGGTATTGAAGTGGGACCAGTACTGGCCCCTTTTGGAACTAGTTTAGAACTATTCTAAATCTGGTCCATTTATCTGCAGGGAACGTACACGTGGCAGAAGTGAAACTTCTTTAACAGTAAGAAATAAGAGAGATTTTAGTGTGAAATAGAGAGCGAAAGTCTCTGAAAAGAAATTCAATCAATACGAAATGGAATAATAATTTGTTGATTCAATATTTGCATCCAGGGACCGTACCGAATATGATTTTTGTCGAAAGTGTCACATATTAACTTTTATCTCTTAATTTTTATTTTTTCCGACAAAAATAACAGTTTTTTGTGCCTTATAGTTTTTTTGGGCAAAAATAACAGTTATTTTCTGCCGTTTATTTTTCGGTCAAAAATATCAGGTAATTTATATTTGTTCAAGTCATTTTACCGATAAAAAAATTTTGATATTATTATTTTTATCTCATCGGTGAGACATTTTCACATGGTGTCAACAGTTCAATCTGTCAAGCGGCCTTTAAGAAAACACAAATTGCTTGATATTTTTGACCGAAAAAATTAAAGTCACAAAATAACTGCTATTTTTGAACGATAAAATAAAAGTCAAAAGTAACCTTTATTTTTCCTCGAAATATACTAGGCAAGAAATTAACTTTTAAAGAATCAGTTTCAAATTTAAAAGCGACTTAATATTCGTGAGGCTGAGGACATTTGTAACATAATGGTATATTTGAAAAAGTCTTTCGACCATTTTTTTCATTTGAAAATTGTAAAATAACAGTTATTTTCGTTCCTTGTTTTAGTTCAGTTGGTGTTTTAGTTGCTTTCGAATGTCTTCTTCAGAGATAATGAGATGGGAAACTTCATTTTAATGATGTTTTTTTTTCACGTTTCCCTCCAAATTCATGCTTCTTCTTGAATTTTTTGGGTACTTTTGTGAGACTCATATATTGTATACATGATTCACCTCATAGTTGTCAAGTATTATTGTCAGATTCTATTAATAGGGTTGCATTGCAAATAATAACGTTGCTTCGAACTTAAATGCTGTTTGCGGTAGACCAATGGTATTTTCTTTTCCCGATAAAAGAAATCAAGAATATATTCCATTTTTCTGCACCCTCTTTGCAAAGAGTGCAGAATATATCACAGTTTTTATTTAACCCAAAACTTTGCCCTGTTCTAAGTTGATAAAAAAACAAAAAAATACAAATTTTGTCATAATTCTACTTTAGGGCCCACGCCCTTTTATTTTTTTTCGAGTTGGATTAGTTAGATTATATGTATTTGGGCTCACTAAGCCCAATGAAGGTAATATAAAAGGACTTTTTTTTTGGTTAAGGTGATAAAATTCATCAAAGTTCGAAAAAAGCTTATACAAATCTGTGAATTTTTTAAATTTTTTAACGAATATTCAATATAAAACAACAAGTTTAAATAGAGAAACTTGCATTTATTGTTAATTTATTTTAGCAACAAATTATTTACCGTTTTAACCAGAGTGGCACCAAAATGCATAGCCTCATACTTGTGCTTAAAGTTAATCGTGCCCTTCTTGTTTGAATATTTGGAATATTTTTCTCTTTTTTGTAAAGGGTGATTTTTTAAGAGCTTGATAACTTTTTTTTTAAAAAAAACGCATAAAATTTGCAAAATCTCATCGGTTCTTTATTGAAAACGTTAGATTGGTCCATGACATTTACTTTTTGAAGATAATTTCATTTAAATGTTGACCGCGGCTGCGTCTTAGGTGGTCCATTCGGAAAGTCCAATTTTGGGCAACTTTTTCGAGCATTTCGGCCGGAATAGCCCGAATTTCTTCGGAAATGTTGTCTTCCAAAGCTGGAATATTTGCTGGCTTATTTCTGTAGACTTTAGACTTGACATAGCCCCACAAAAAATAGTCGAAAGGCGTCAAATCGCATGATCTTGGTGGCCAACTTGCCGGTCCATTTCTTGAGATTAATTGTTCTCCGAAGTTTTCCTTCAAAATGGCCATAGAATCGCGAGCTGTGTGGCATGTAGCGCCATCTTGTTGAAACCACATGTCAACCAAGTTCAGTTCTTCCATTTTTGGCAACAAAAAATTTGTTAGCATCGAACGATAGCGATCGCCATTCACCGTAACGTTGCGTCCAACAGCATCTTTGAAAAAATACGGTCCAATGATTCCACCAGCGTACAAACCACACCAAACAGTGCATTTTTCGGGATGCATGGCCAGTTCTTGAACGGCTTCTGGTTGCTCTTCACTCCAAATGCGGCAATTTTGCTTATTTACGTAGCCATTCAACCAGAAATGAGCCTCATCGCTGAACAAAATTTGTCGATAAAAAAGCGGATTTTCTGCCAACTTTTCTAGGGCCCATTCACTGAAAATTCGACGTTGTGGCAGATCGTTCGGCTTCAGTTCTTGCACGAGCTGTATTTTATACGGTTTTACACCAAGATCTTTGCGTAAAACCTTCCATGTGGTCGAATAACACAAACCCAATTGCTGCGAACGGCGACGAATCGGCATTTCACGGTCTTCAGCAACACTCTCAGAAACAGACGCAATATTCTCTTCTGTACGCACTGTACGCATTCGTGTGGTTGGTTTAATGTCCAATAAAGTAAACTGAGTGCGAAACTTGGTCACAATCGCATTAATTGTTTGCTCACTTGGTCGATTATGTAGACCATAAATCGGACGTAAAGCGCGAAACACATTTCGAACCGAACACTGATTTTGGTAATAAAATTCAATGATTTGCAAGCGTTGCTCGTTAGTAAGTCTATTCATGATGAAATGTCAAAGCATACTGAGCATCTTTCTCTTTGACACCATGTCTGAAATCCCACGTGATCTGTCAAATACTAATGCATGAAAATCATAACCTCAAAAAAATCACCCTTTAGAAACAGCTTTGAAAGAAGAAAGATAAATGAATGAAGTAATTATATTTACCAACAAAACAATATGAACATGTTGCAAATCTAGTTTTTTATCTAATGAAATCTTTAAGTTAAACGTATTGCTTATTTATGCTTCGGTTTTATAACAAAAACTTATTCATTTTAGCTTCTGAATTAACAGATAAATATTTGCTATCTTCCAAATAAAAGTATTTTTCATTCTAAAGAAGAAATTCATTAACTTTTAAAATTTGTGATTTTACACTTTCGTCCTGTTTACCAAGAGTTATGCAATCAATATTCAATATTCAATATTTCAATCGCTTTCCTAATTTGCGCAAAGCAATATCTTATTCACCAACTTTAAACTTGTTAACAAATAATTGGTGAGTGGTAAAAAGTTATTCAACACAATTTATAAGCTTATAACTAAGTTCTTCTATGTCAAGCGAAAGCTTCATTGATTAAATAAAGAAATAATGGGTTCCGTGAGCGAGAAGGTAATCAGTGATTTAAATAATCTGGATTACTTTCTCCATTGCATGTAAGCAGGATTTTGTTGGGGCTTTATGTTCAATATTTTCTTAAAATGCCACTTTTCAGTTCCCTCAGTTGACAGCATTTGAGGATAAAATTTTAAAATCGTCAATTTTGAGAAAGAACTGCAATTTATCTTACTTTTGAGATCAAATTTTTTCATGAAAAAAAAACACTATTCAATTTTAAAGGTCAGAATTTGTTTGGGAAGAGAACCAAAAACTGCAAAATTCTTAAAGAGGGCCAAAATATTAAAAAGTTATTCTGTACCTTAATTCTATTCCTAGTAGAGAGATTCTGTAACACAAACCGACCTGTATTAAATTGCTTCCAAATAAAATAGTACTAGTACAATTCTACTATAATTTCGTACTTATTAATTCGTAGTTAATAAAACCTGCTCTAAATAATACAAAACTACGTTTTTATGCAACTCTGCTGTTAGTTTTCATGCCAAGGTGGGTTTCAGATTAAAGCAGTGAGCTCTTTCAAGCGATACAACTGTTCCAGTAGAAAACCTAATTAGCGCTTTTTTTCTATGACTGAGTTGCTAAGTCAAACATCAAAAATATTGGCAAGTAGTTAAAATGCAGGGATGTGCAACAAAAATGTTGGCAAATAGCAATGAATGCGCATGTTCTTGTAGTTTTAGAGCATATTTTTAAAATTAATACTAAATAAATAAACTTAAAAGAGACAAAAATTACTATTTCCTGGTTAGGCTACCAATTTATTCGATAAACTGTTTTACATTTCATCAATTTAACAACTATTTTGACATTTCAAATAGCAAACTATTCAGAAAATATAACTTATTGAGAGCGCTGGATGTGGCCACTGAGTTTTCACCAGACTGCTTAAATTTAAGGAAACTGTTGAATTATGTATTTAATTATGGTAACCGGGGAGTATGTCAAAAATTGCACTAACACATTTATAGAGTTTATGTTGGTATTGTTGCCATTTTGACAGAAGGCTATCTCTTTCTTGCTAAAAATTTGTCGAAGTTTCCCATCTCATTATCTCTGGTCTTCTCAACACTGCTGGATTGCATTTGCATCGTACTCTTTGAAGGAGCCTCTGAAAGCAGAGGCAAATTTTGTTCATTATTATCTCCTGCTTCCTGATCATAATAATTGCTATGTTGATAGAGGGCCTCATAAAGCAGCGAACGTTGATTGTTGAGTACATCAACTTGGTTGGCTTTAAAATTTTGTTGAGATGCATCAGTGTGTTTTTTGGGGATTGGTTCTTTGTAGATTCACCAAAATACACTGATGTTTCGTAAAAATGCATTTTGAAACTCAGCCGTTGTTGCAATCACCTTACCTTCATCATTAGTTGCAGACCCAGCAGCGGCTGTATTCTTAAGAGCTCTAATTCGCTCTCTATATTAGAGCTATCATTTAGCTATTTTTCTATTTTTTTTCCGTGCATACTTGTAGGATGAAAATTAATGTTACGGTTATGTCAATAATGTAATGTTAATGTTAATCTAAAGTTAATGTTATTTTCATTATGTTACGTGTTCACTTTTAATAACATTTTGTTAAACTTATTTCATGTGCCTACGTGGCGTAAGGGAATAGATTCTGTCTTATGATTAACGATGTTCGGGGTTCAATTCTTGGCAGCGGCAATAATTTTTTTTTAATTTTCATATTAATTGAAAACGTTAGCCTAGCGTCACGAAAAATGACCTTGAAATTTCACTCGCCGCCAAAGAAGTTTCACTTCAAAAACAAAAAACGATCTGGCTGAAGATCGAGCCAGGGTCCCTCGATTCATCAAATTAAATCGACAATCGCTTGCTTAAACAACTAAGCCACGGATAAAAATTTATTGCGCATGCCAATTGTGAACTTTAATGTTTACGGAATTTTAAAACTAAGCCGATAGCAATATCAAGTTTAAATTTCAAAACCATGCGGACTAAAACTTGATTTTAGTATTTGATGTGGTTAAAATTTTAAAATTAAAACAATTTCGGTGTCGTCATATATACTGTACAGGATTGACTTAAATTAAGTCCAAGATTTTAAGCCGTGTACTAAGCAAGCACCAAATTGTCAAAGCCCTTAGGTAAACTAACATAAGTTTTTTTGTTAATTTTACTTAAGTATTTTTCTTAGTGTACTTTTTGTTATAATTTGTGCAAATCAATCAGTATTAAGCTAATATTTGGGAGGACTATTAAAAATAACCTATACTAAATATTATTGTAATTCTGTCTACATACAATAAAATTCATCCATATATCTGTGGCCTCAAGGCATAACAGCATAACTCGAAATAACAAAGTAAGTTATTAGTACCATCGTATTCTACATAACCGAATTTATGTTGAATTGCCTTCAGATTTATTTCGGAGAGATTTATTTAAATTTAAATTTTTCACTTACCTTTTTTGATATATTGCTTGAAATCTTTTAAATGTTCTCCTAAAAATTTACAAAATTTAGATGCCTGTGCTGTTATGCCTTGGGACCACAGATGTAATGTCACGAACCGCATTTCGTCATTTTATGGGTTTTTTTAAATGTCTAAATATGTGAAACAACACTTTGGAAATAAATTATTTTAAGTACTTTTTTGCTACGCTAATTTAATCTTATTAATTTAAGAATTTTGTTATTCCATCTTTCATATTTTACAACTTTTACTGATTATTTTTATTTAACTAATTTGCTTGTTTTTAAATTCTTGAGCAACAGTAAAACGTGCACATGTTTAACAATTAAGCCTAGTAAGCTAACACAAAAGCACACATTGCTTCGTTTCATGATTATATTTTTTAGATCCTAAAAGATCTTAATCTTATAAATTAGAAAATCAAGTAAAAACAGTTTAGATCTTGTAGGTCATGGGTCAGACCGGTCTTATGTCTCTTCTTTGTAGTTCAGCAATAAAATAAATATGCATATTTCACACTTAAAACTTCACTTAAAGTTCTCTATGAATTTACATGATGTAGAAAGCACACATGTCTGTCACCTAGTCATATAAGACCCTTGTTTTCACAGAAAATCTCTATAAATTATTTTTTACTACCCAATTGAATATAATTATCTAGCAAAAAATAAGCTTAAGATGTGATTATAACTGAATTATTCGCACACAGTTCGAGCCGAAAACAGCGGCCATGACAGTATTTAAAAAATAGCACTAGTTTGAGAATTCCAAACGTTCAGTTGGCGTAAAAACGTCAACAAGTAAGGATGAGTGGTTTACAGAAGTTGGCATTGATACTGTTCGTAACCTTAACAATTGTTAAGGTTAGTGTAGCGGCTGAAAGCAAAAATAAACTGAATCTTGCCAGGCCGACTCAATTTCTGCGCGATAACTGTGCCTGCGCAGATCAATTCAATTGCCAGTGTTGCGTTGAAGTTGGCTTCCTGCGAAAGCAAAATCGTAATTATTATGTGAAATTTTTAAAAGATTGGTTCATTTTTGAAATTAACTCTTCTTATATTATAGTTTGCGGTAATTTGACAATATCTTCTAGTAACTGGGAAATACACACTAATATCAATCTTAATGGCGCTACGTTGTTGGAAAACACTTTCTTCGGACTCAACATTCCGCCCATTTGTGTTCCTCTGATACAACCTGTTGGGCTATTTCTTTGCATGAAAATACACAGCGTTACGCTACATAAAAATCACACTCTTCACTTCTGCTCAAATGCCGCGCTGCGTTTTCGTAGAATTGATTTTATTGAAATATTGACGGGTTGTGTTGACATTGGCAGAAGGGGCATAGAAATTGTAGATCCAGATGATGAGGAAGTGACGCCACTTATAGAGGCCACACCAGACTCAGCTGAAGAACTATTATTGGATACCAGGGAAGGCATTGATGAAAAACTTAAAGCTTTAAAGACGAAAATTGATGAAAAATTGCCACCGAAACGTAAACTGCCGAGCAGGTTAAAGTTTTAAAATTTGAATATTTTTGCCAATTAGAAGCGATCTGAAGGCGAAATGACAACTAATGTGACTTTGTGACCTTAACAATATTGGACTTATTTTAATAATGTAAAATGTATTCTAATAAGATTACGTAAAAATACAACATATTTTATAGTTTTTGCGAAAAATTATAAAAAATCCATCAAAATTTTGAATTTGAGGTCTTGAAATAATGGTCTTTTGGCAGTAGTTAAGAACTTTTTCTTTTAAAAATGTCAGCTGTTGATAAATCTGTGACTTAATTAGCCCAATTATAAATGCTTATTCGACCGGAATTGGCAAAAGGCAGTTCATTTTTAGTAAAATTTTTAGGGCAAATTTCATCATCATCCGTCAATATTCATGAGGTCATCAAATAAATGTGATGTCTGTATGTGCTTTTTTTCACATCAACTCTTCCCTTTCCAACTCCGGACGAAAAATTATTTGTTATAGCTCTATATGTAAAATTTTACCAGGAACATTTTACTAGAATATTTTAAACCCCTGCGACTACTACAAAAAAAAAATTTGTTCAAAATTCACTGAAAGTAAAATTAAATCAAATATAAAAATATATTTAAAAAAATTAACATAAATAGTTTAAATAACCACTAAAACTTCATCATTTAAATAAAATGTTTACTTTGCAATTTACTTTTATCTGAATTAGATAACATATATGCAAAATTGTCTACGTCTTCTGTTCCTTCATGGTCACTTTTAAGTAAATATTTAAATATATATTTATTATTTTGTTTTTTTAATTTGTTATATTTAGTTTTTTTCGATACAATTTCTGGATCAGATGATAGAAGCATAAATCTCACAAGATCTTCATTCATATGCTCACGTCTAGTGTTTCTATTCAAAGCTCAAATATCAACCTCTTTATAGAGTTTTCGCTATTGTAGGTTATATGGAAAGAGGGCGTCTTCGTTGGCGGATGACAGCCACTGGGTACAGGTCTTAGTTTTGATGTAACATACGCACATACCAAGTTTTATCTCTGTAAGTCAAATACAAACTTCTTTATAGAGTTTTCAATAGTGAGGATTGCATGGAAAGTAGGCGTGTTTGTGGGCATAGCACGCCCATGAATCCTATATTTTATCTGTATAGGTCATGTAAAAATCTTTTAAGTGTTTTCACCATAGTGGGTTGTATGGGAGGTGGGAGTGTTTGCGAGAGGATAACGCCCAATCTTTTAACACATCTTAATTTTGATATAACATGCACACATGACTATTTTAATACCTGTATCTCAAATAAAATTCTCTGTATAAAGTTTTCAATTTTGACTTTGTATTGGAGGTGGGCGTGTTCGCAGGAGGATCACGCCCATTTTTGTGTACTTTTTAGTTTTAAAAAAAAATACATTTATGGATCATTTCATAAAATAACCTACTTTAAAGTTATACAAATTTTGTAATTTTTGTTTTTTTTTTTTCAAAAATGAAATAAAAAATGGAACTTTACAACAATATTATAATTTTTATTTTACCTTAAAAATTGTATTTTGGGAATTTTTTTTTTCTTTCTTATCCTTTTGCCATGTCGCTAAAAAACATACAATAAATAAAAAACTTTCCAGTTTTGAAAACTGTAGCGGTTACAAATTTCGATATATTTAAAAAAAATATTACTGGTCTATTTAAGGGCGTGATTTATCTTTAATATGATACCCATACATAGTTCTCTATTTGCAATCGTAAAAATTTTTTGATTTTTGTCTATGGGACAATTCAATGTGCGCTACCGGACGCTGCTCCTCCGCAACCTTCCCCTTTGGGCAAAATACTTCACAAACCCCTGCATCGAGTTTAAATCAAAGACCACTGCATTCAAAATTATTACCTTATCAGAATATTCAACGTGCTCAACAATCATGAGCAGTTCCTTTTCGGCTGCTGTTATTTGGAATGATCGCCTTGATCAGCTTAAATCTTAAACTGCCGTTCAAACGCAGCTTTTACGTTAAATTTTCTTTTCAAGTCAATATTGTTTCTAACTTCAAGGTTCCTGTTATCAAAATAAGGAACTGCTAAATGAAATAAATCTAAATGAGTAATAAAACAAGTAAAGAAAGTCTAAAGTCGGTCCAGGCCGACTATGAAATACCCTAAACCCACTTTTAAAAAATAAAAAAAAAATTTATTGTAAATGGGCGTGTCCGTGGGCGGATGAAGTCCATTTTTCCAAACCATCTTTGTCTTGTCATAAAAAACATACGTGCCAAATTTTAGCTCTGTAGGTTAAACACATGCTTATTTATTGCGTTTTCAATTTTTGGGTTGTATGGGAGGTGGGCGTGTCCGTGAGCGGATGACACCCATTTTTCAAAGACATCTTTGTGTTGATATAAAACACACACATACCAAATTTTATTGTTGTAGGCTAATTATGAGCTGAGTTATGCAGTTTTCAAGTTTTGCGTTGTATGGGAGGTAGGCGTGTCCGTGGGCGTATGATGTCCATTTTTCAAAACCATCTTTTTTTTGTTATAAAAAACATACTTGCCAAATTTTAGCTCTGTAGGTTAAACAGAGGCTTATTTATTGCGTTTTCAATTTTTGGGTTGTATGGGAGGTGGGCGTGTCCGTGAGCGGATGACGTCCATTTTTCAAAGACATCTTTGTGTTGATATAAAACACACACATACCAAATTTTATTGTTGTAGACTTATTATGAGCTGAGTTATGCAGTTTTAAATTTTTGCCTTGTATGGAAGGTAGGCGTGTCCGTGGGCGGATTCCAAAAATATTCAATAGTGCAGATCCTTGGGTACATGTGACCATGTGTACCAAGTTTCATCCAATTATCTCAACTCCTTCTTCTTATCCTGTGTATACGGACAACACACAGACGGACGGACGGACGGACGGACGGACGGACGGACATAGATAGCTCGACTCACGTGGTGACGCTGATCCAGAATATATATACTTTTCTATACCGGACTCGCTTCGTTCTATGCGTTACAAACGTTTGCACAAAGTTAATATACCCTGACCTTTCAGGTTTAGGGTATAATCAGTCCCAACAGCTACGAAATAATTTCCAATAAATGGGAATAGTTTCAATATGAAAACCTCGCTAAAATATTTGCAAAATTTTTGGAAGTTATTTCATATTTTTTTCTTTTTTCAAGGCCATGAAACTTTTTTGACGAATACTTTAGGGTACACCTACAACCTTAAATACTCATCGTTCACAGATAATATATATACTTAAATATCAGATATATTCTGCGCTGAATGAATATCTAATTTTGGATTTTGTCACTATTATATTAAAGTCACAAAATAGTTACATATAAGAAGAAAAATGCATGTGTTTATATAAGAAAATCAATCATCAGCTGCTTATGCTGTGCCTGCTGCTTTCTTTGTTTTTGTTTTGTTGTTTGTGCTTGTATTGTTTTTGTTTTATACGAACTGATTTGCAGGCTTCTTCATTGGGTTCTTGTATGTACTACTTAAAACTGAGTGTTCTTGTTTGTCTACCGAAGGTTCTTGTATGTACTACATTCACAACCTCTTTTCAACTCAGTCAATGAACACACACTGTCAAACTTAACGAAATGGGTTTGTGATCCGGTTTGATTTAACTCTTATGAAATAAGAGTTGAAACATATTTCGTTTTATGCTTTTACCCAATAGATGGCGCAAAATTTTAATTTTTATTTATAATGCAAATTATAGCGAGTGTTGCTAATTTTCGAAAGATCAATAAAAAATACGTGCAAAATGGACAAAACAATCGGACCAAAGAGACCAACTAGAAGAGGTAACAAATTTAACGGAATTCTACATCTATACTTACGATACTATCGAAACTGTTTCTTTTTTGGACTTATTTCATTGGGAGCTTTTTCGTGTTCCAAATTTTCTATAAAAATTCAGATCTTTTAGGTCATTGGTCAAACCGATCTTATGTCTCTTCTTTGTAGTTCAACTAAACACATGCTTTTGAGTTGCTCAGGCAATAAAATAAATATGCATACATCATACTTAGAACTTCACTTAAAAAAGTCTCTTTGAATTAACATGATGTAGAAAGCACACGTCTCTACCACCTAGTTAGACCCTTGTTTTGAAAGTAAAGCTTTATAAATTTTTTTTACAACCCAATTGAATATAATTATCGAACAGAAAATTAGCTTAAGATGTGATTATAACTGCATTATTCGCAAACATTTCGAGCCAAAAACAGCGGTGATGACAGTATTTAATATATAGCGATAGTTTGAAAATTCCAAACGTTCAGTTGGCGTAAAAACGGCAACAGGTAAGGATGAGTGGTTTACAAGTACGAAAGGTGGCATTATTTCTGTTCGTAACCTTAACAATTGTTGAGGTTAGTGTGGCAATTAATATCGAAAATAAATTCAATATTGCCACTCCGACTCAGTTTCTACGCGATAACTGTGCCTGCGCAGATCAATTCAATTGTCAATGTTGTGTTGAAGTTGGCGTCTTTCGAAAGGAAAATCGTAAATATTCTGAAATGTTCAAAAATTTCCAAAGAATCATTTTTGAAATGAACTCTTCTTATATTCTAGTTTGCGGTAATTGGACAATATCGACGAGTAACTTGGAAATACGCACTAATGTTAATTTCAATGGCGTTACGCTGTTGGAAAACACTTTCTTTGGACTCAACATTCCGCCCATTTGTTTTCCGCTGTTAGAACCTATTCCGTTGTCCGCTTGCATAAACCTGCATAGCCTAACGCTACATAAAAAGCATTCCCTTCACATCTGCTCAAATGCCGCACTGCGTTTTCTTAAGTTTGATTTTATTGATATATTGCTGGGTTGTGTGGACATTAGCAGGAATGGCATAAAAGTTGTAGGTCCAGATCATGAGGAAGAGGTGACGGCACGAATAGAGACGACAACAGATTCAGCTGCAGAAATAATATTGGATAGCAGGGAAGGCATTGATGAAAAACTTAAAGCTTTAAAGGCGAGAATTGATGAACAATTGTCACCGAAACGTAAACTCTTTACAGGTTAAAGTTACAGCAGCAGGTTATAGCTTTAAAATTTAAACATTTTTCCCAATTTGAAGCGATTCAAAAGTGAAAAGACAGCTAATGTAACTTTCTTACCTTAATAATATTGAACTTATTTTAATAATTTATTTATACCTTTAGGGTATTTGAAAATTCTAAGAAGAATAAAAAATCAATCAAAATTTTGCATTTCAGGTTTTAAATTAATTGACCTTTGGAAGTGGTTAAAAACTAATTTTTTAAAAAAGTCAGCTGTTGACAAATCTGTGTCTTAATCAGCTATGATGAATACTTTTTCGCCCGGAGTTGGAAAAGATAGTACATTTTTAAGAAAAATCTCAGTAACTCTTTGAAAATTTTGAGGACAAATTTCATCATCATCCGTCAAGATTACATACATATAAAATAAAAGTAATGTCTGCATCTGCTTTCTTAACACTAAAGATTTTCAATTCTGGACGAAATATTATTCATAATAGATTGTGAATGTGAATTTTTAGTACGAGCATTTTTCTGGAATATTTTAACCCCCGCTAGTAGTTTTTGAAACCTTTCTTAAATGTTAAAAATGTGCCATAAGAAGGGTACTAGGTTAAAGAGAGCTGTCCGAAATGCATATACTTTTTGTATAATACTATGAGTTGCAGTATTTTTTTCATATATCTTGCAACTTAATATTAACTTATGTGCAAACAGAAAATAAAATAAACTTACAAAAAGTTATAGGTTTTATATATAAGTAAGTATGAACAAATAAAAACACTTTTTAATGTACAAAAAAATTTATATTACTTAAAAATCGAGCGATTTTAAGATTTTTGATACTAAACAAAATAAAATAAAACGAAAAAACAGACTAAACTTTATTGCAATCAAACACAATGTTTTTTTATGATTTTTCATTACGTTTTAATAAATTTAATTTTTAAATAATTATATTATAAATTATATAATTATATATCGTCTAAGACTACTTGCATAAAATTCCCTTTATTTTTTTAAATTTAACTGCAATGCCAGGAATTTTTTTTATTTATGTTAAGCTTAATAATCAATACTTTGCAGTTTAAATAATTAATTGTTGCACATTTATTGCCACAAACTATTAAAAATAAACAAACCATATCAAAATGCTGCAAAACACAATCAAATAACACTAACGGTGAGTTTAATATAAAATATATATATATATATATATCTATATAAAAAAAAAAGAATATCAAGATCTCATTAAATAATTAGTATGTATACATAAAAAGTTTTATTTAGTAAAATTTAAATATTTATATGTAGAAAAAATTAAAAACAATAATACGCGAAATAGATAAAATAAATCTATGTACATTGAAAAATAGAAATGTATATGAAAATTTTATTTATTAATAAATAGAATTAGAAAGAAGATAAATTTGCGACATAGGCTCTGTGGATACAATGCAAAATAAAAAGTCTCATACACATTATATTAGATCACTTTAAAGTTTTCTTTTTGTTTTGTTGGTTAGTTGCTTTTAATAATTGTTCAAACAGTTTTGCAGCTGTTAAATATTAGTTTAGTTTGTATACATAATATTTTTCTTTTGTTTTTACAATTTCAAAATAGCTTGAAGTTCAACTTAAGAATTGGAAAAATGGCATTATTTTTTTCTTGATGCATTGAAATATTATATAATCAAGATTTGCTTTTTGCAAACTACATATACACAAAATACTGCTTTTGCTAGTTAAGAGAATAACAGGTTGACAATTTTATTTGCCTAACTATTAAGTAGTAAAGCGTATCTAATCTGCTATAGCTGTATAGGGTAAACTGCTGTGTTTCGGTTTTGTTTTGTTGATAAACACTTTGATGGCGCCAATGAAGTCAGCGCTGACCATAACATAGCCGCATCCTTTTTTACGTTGCTCGACAAGCGGATCAGGTTGATTGTTAAGCAACTAAGCGGGCAGGAAAACGTCAAACAGTTAAGAACATAAATTTTATATAATAATAAGAATTGTATATTTCTTACCTTTTCACGCGATATTTCATCTGGTTCCGGTTTGATAATTGCTTCTGGATGTGGTGCAAAAATGGCACATGTTACGGTGGCATTGTGAGCTTTAATGCCTTCCCAGAAATCGCTGCGATCACGACGTACCTTTAAATAAATAAAAATAAAGCATTAAAATAGGATTTGTAAAGCGTTAAAATGTGGAGAAAGTTAACTTTGCAGTATTAAGAAAATTTATTCTGTAAGATATTTGATAAGTAGCGGTTAGTTTATTATGAGATGCTGCTTTGTTATGTTCCGCCATTCATTTATTTCTGAAATTCGGATGCTTTGCTCTGTTATAATCGAATTGGTTTGCTCAGAGGTTAAAATAACGCATATTAACGACTTTTAAGAGCAAAGTTTTTAAATTTTTTTCTTTTTCAAAAACATGAAGTCAGCACCAACACATATTTTTTTTCAAAAATTTAAAAGTTGCGCCACGATGTGCTATAATTGTGCTACAAAATGATTTAAATCATTAAAAAATACACATATCTTCATCATATAAGAGCGATATTTTTAATATCTCTGGAGCACAATCTAATACGACTCAATTCTACAGCACAGAATCAAGTTTTTTAAAAACCAAATTTTTGGTGTAACTGACTTTCTACTTTTTGAGGCATACATTTTTTTAGAAACACATAATTATTAAGAATACATACAAAAATTGGCTTAGCAATAAAACTCGAGTACACCACAACAAAATTCTCAATTCATTGTATAAAAAATAAAATACTACAAAACAGACTTTACATTATTTTTCAGATTTTAATTTTTTCACAAACTTGAAAATTTATCTGTAATTTAATTGTAATTTAATTTTAACCTTATTCCTTAATTTTTTATGATCTATCTGCGGCATATAATTTCCAAATTTCAATAAATATGTATTTCTAAAAAATATGAAACTAGCTTCATAATTAATTTTTAAAGAATTTTAGAACTGCGCTGTGGAAAGCTGTAGTTATGTTGCAATGTGCCAATTTAATAGATGAAAAATTCGCTCTTAAAGTTAGCAAATAAGACACAATAATTCTTATTTAATTTTTCTATGTCAATTCAACCCAATTCTAGCACGTACAACACACAAATTTCGAAAGTGTGAAAAAAACAAACAACTCGACTAGCTTCACAACAATAGAACAGCTGCTCACATAAAAATCATACCCATAACCCAAATATTTAATTCAATGCGGCAGCTGATAGCACAAGTCGAGCACATCCCAGTTCAAATTTGATTTTAAATCAAATAAAATTGGCGGTTATAACTTAATGAACAAGAACAAACAACAGAAAGCTAGTTCCACTTACCGAACTCAATTTCGAGTAATCATGATTGGTTTTCCAAATGTATATGCATTGATTTTCCGAACCTGCCATTATGTATTTTCCATCGTGACTAAACGAGGCCTTTATCTGCGACGACACATTCAGATAACCTTTGTATTTGCACGACAAATTCAGGTCACGCAAATCGTAGAGACGCACACGACTATCATTTGATGTCACGAGTATCTTATCCTCACCCGGCATAGGCTCAATACCACTAATCTTGCGCCCAATGCGATTTTTACCACGCGTCGAGCGCACATTTATCTGTGTGTGATACTTCAGCTGATCGGTGTTGTAGAAAATGCAGCGTCCATCGTAGGTGCCAACAACAGCAAACTGACCATTCTGACAAAAGTTGGCAGCAGTTATAAGTTTGGTCTGACCATCCACTTCATTCCAAAGTGCAACTTTCTTGTCTGGTATATTCCAGAGGCGTAGTTTGCCATCCAGACTGCCGCTGAGGAAATAGCGATCGTCACGTGGATGAAAGGCTATTGCAGTAACAAAGTCGATGTGTTGGAAACAGCAGAGACATTCCTTGCGCGATATATGCCACAAGCGTACCGTTTTGTCCATCGAGCTGGATAGTATGAAGTAGTTTTTCGACCAAGATACATCTAGCAAATCGGATGTGTGACCGATGTAGGAACAGAAGGCTCTGGGCATAAAGGGACCTGTGCATTTTTCTGCAGCCGTAGCCATGGCGATGGCCTCTTCAGCGGAATGCTGTGAGACCAAAGATTCTTGCGAGGGTGTTGGTGAGGATTTCTGATCGGCATTGTATTTGTTACGCATATCCTGTGCAAGAAAAAAGTCATTCAGTTTTATTTTTAGTTCTTAATTTTAAGTACACAGCATTTAAATTTACTTGAAAAAATGGATAAGCATCCTTGAGTACCCAGATACGCAATACTTTGTCCTGACCCGCAGTAGCCAACAGACGTCCACATGAACTAAATTTCATACACCAAACAGCACCCGTGTGCTCACCAGATAGATCCTTTAAAATAGAAGGCATTTCAATTAAAATAAAAACAAATTTTTAACATTTAAGCATTCTATGTTATCTGCACTCTATAATCTACCTGCACATGCTGCAACTTAGTAAACTCATAGGGTCCCTTATTAGTGGACGAGGCTTTGATTTTAATATTTTGCTCCGGATTCATAACATCGACTATATCGGCTACATCTTCCTTGTGACGCGCATGAGAAACTTCTGACGCCAAAGACTTGGCTTTATCTACAGTCTTGCGCATGGTTGAGCCAAAGAAGCGTTTTAGTTTGGCAGTTTTTTTCTTCAGACGGTTGCCATCTTCAGCTTCACCTTCCTCCTCGTCCGGCTGGCAAGGTTCACTGCTTGGCGGTATGCCAATAACGCTCTCCTCATCGGATTCTTTTTGTATAACCTCCAGATGTGAGGTTAACTTTAAAATGTGTAACGAAAGCGGATTCCATCCTTCTGGCACGGGCGGTGAACGCACGGCGGATAGTGGCATATTTTCGCCAGTGTCTAAGTTTTTAACAGGAACTTGTTCGAGTATCTCAAAATCAGTTAATTGTTTGCCGGAGTTTGTACGCGTGCGCACATAGATGTTCATCTGTTTCAGCACATCTTCGTCACCAGCTGATTTACGACGCTCTTTATCGCTGCTTGAGCGATAGACTAACGAGGGATATCTGCAAAGCAATGATGAATAGCATTAGATACAGCGGTACAATTTCAAGAAGCTGGCGATAAGATATCTAAATGAACTTTAGCAGAACTATGAGGATTTAGTAAAGATAGTATCAGTGTGAAAGGATAAAACACAATTACACATGAGGAATATTATTGATATAAGGTTTGTTTAACTAATTGATCACATATATATTGATTTTTAAGCAAATCTTGAGGTAGTTTATATAAGCGTTGATTACATGATCTTAAGAAAATTCACTCATTACTTTGATGAAGCCAAGGCTAATTTTGAAGTTCTAAGAACTAAGCATTAGTTACGAACTACAACTTATATATATAGCATCTACAAAGCCTCTACTACTGAGGGTGGTGTTGACAATGTTAGCACAATTTTAAAAAAGTATCACCAACTTTATTTTCAAATGCCAGGGACCCTTGAACGATGCTAATTTGTATATGATAAAGATTTCAAAAGGGTTTCTGCAAAGTCAATTTAAGTTAATTAAATTAACTAAAGTTCATTTCGATGTTATAAATAGAAAAAACAAAAAAAAAAATATTCCGCACATACCGCGTAGCACTGCCTAGACTATTTGAACCGGTACCGGCAAGTTTAGCGCGTGGCACGTTATTCATATTGTTCATGAGGATTTTTTCAATACGATCAATTTCTTCTTGAGTGGGACCCTCGGCTTTATTACATTCCTCATCGCGTGGTTTGACCACATAACCACCTTTAGTTGCCTTGTAGAGATTCAAGCCTTGGCTAGGGTCAATGGAACTAAAATGACCAAATGAATGAATGAAAGTAAATTATTAAAAGCAAAATAGATAAAAAACTTACAAATAGCGCACACGTCCTGGTGCCGAATTGCTCTTGGCTGAGTTAGAAGGACTCGGTTTGGCATAAACCGAAGTTGAGCTGTTGCCCAACGAATGTGAAATACGATTTATGGAACCACCTAGTGCTGCGGTGCTTACAGGTCGTGTATTGCATGTAGAAGTATGTGGCAATGAGGCAGCCGAAAGCACAGAAGCTGCAACAATGGTGCTCGATGACGATGTTAACACGTGGCTTGGCAACACACCACCACCACAATCTAAACTACTGCTGATGCCGCCGACAGCACCACTCATGGCATGCATGCTCATGACATTATAGGACATTCTGCTGACACTACCCCCAGTCAGTGAACAGGTTTCATTGCACGAATTTTCAATTTCTTTAACCAGATCATCACGTAACCGCTGCACATCTCTAACGCTCTTCACTGAACGCGAGTCACTCTCATCATCATCATCTAGATCAGCTGCTGGCAAACGCATGCCGCCTTCACTAATGTCACCGAACTGCTCCGAGGAGCTGGAAGATATTTTGCGTGACTTCTTCTTGCGCCTTGGTGGCGCTATTGGACCACTTAATATAATGGAGTCCGTAGTCTTGGAGTGAGCCAACTTTGTGCTGGCAATCACATCCGGCTCTTGCAGCATAATTTTGTGATGTATTTGTGGTTCGGTATCAACAGCAACTGCTTTTACAGTGTTGACCATAGGATCAACATGCAAAACTTGAGGTCGTTTAGTGGCTGAGGATGTTGTTGGTGAGTTGCAAGACGCTCCTGAAGCAGCTATGGCAGCTCTTAAGGCTGACGCATGAGACTCTGGCGTGCTGGACTGTGAACTTGTGGTGCTGGTAGCCGATGATTGGGTACCAGATGCAGATACACTAGATGCGGCATTGATAAACTGTTGTTGCTGTAATTGTTGTAATTGATACTGTTGCTGTTGCTGCTGTTGTTGTTGTTGTTGTAGTTGTTGTTGTTGTTGCTGCAGTTGCAACTGCTGTGAGTTGCTAGAGGATACGGAGTTTTGTATTGATTCACGATCAATGCTCATGACTGAAAGTTTCAAAATAAATAAAATAAATTTTTAAACAGATAAAAAATTTCGCCAGGCATACCTGATGGATCAATGCTGCCGGCGAGAATACGTCCAACTCGTCCAAGCGAAGTCATGCTTTGAATACTCATTGCATCATTTTCAATGATTTTGAAAGGATGTGTAGGACGATTGGTGAAAACGCCATCAGTGGAACTGCTCTGTGGTGTGAGAAGAGTACATTTTAACAAAATATTTATAATTTTTATGAAACTTAAAATAACTTGGATTTTTTTTTTAAGCTAGTCGTTAACATTTTACTAAACATCAAACATGAAACATATAAAAATTATATAAATAAATTCTATAAATATATACCTGCGAGTCAGGCGTCAGTGTGTTTCCAGGATTATCATCATCATCGTTTTGCATGCATTGACGCAATTCGCGAAAGCGGTGTCTACCATACTAAGAAATGAATTTTGTTGATGTATTGATATTTAAAAATAACGGTTTTAAGCGTGTTTAGATATTCAAAAATATATACGTGTTTAGATATACAAAGTATTTACATAAATAAAACAATTTTAAATAATAAAAATTAAAGTTAAAAAAAATTTTCTTAACTAAAGATAAATATTTTCACAGAAATATAAAAAAAAAAACACAAATAAAAAAAAGCATAAACACTCAACATGTATACCTTAGTGCAAGGGAGGCAAGGAGTATTATTCAGTATTATTAAGTGCAATAGATAATGTGAGTGTTTAGACGCAGACATATCTTTAAGTATTAACAATTATGCAATAGAGAGAAAAAATATGATGATAAAAATAACGTTATCACAAATGAGATTGAATAAAATTCTTAATTAAACGGACATAATTAAAATTGATTGCAAATAGCAGTGTGTTATCGATACGGAATTCATATCGGCTAACCGGCACAATTGACTTGCTTGTTGAAGTTAATTTTTATTATATCGTTACTTAAGATTATTTCAGAATTTATAGCGCTGTCAAGAAAGCGAGTGTGTTTCAACGCTAACAACGACACTGTTTATTTTTTGTTTTTTTTTTTTTTGTTCATTCAGTCCAATGCCGGTATATTTATGTGAGATAAGAATTTTAAGCAACGAATGTCATGAAAAAACTGACTTCATTTGTCGTAAAGGGTACAATTCAAAAAGAAGACCAAAAACTACTACCCACATGATGTAGACATCAGTGACATCAGTGAAGTCCATTTTTCCATAAAATTACCTTCTTTCTAATTATGCATAATTTTGAACAATTTTTAAATTCGCAATCCTCAGCTAGTGCATTTGCTGTGAAAATGGAATGGGGTGCGTCATCGAATTTAAGAAAAGGTTTCGGAGAAGCTAAACAAGTTTTCTTCAAAAAATATTGAAGGTTTTACAACCTTGTTTTTTTCTATGTATGTTTTTTGTCGAAATCGTATAGAATTTTCAAAGTTTATTAAACATATCGCGTCCTTGGACTCTAAACTTCAAATGTGATAACCTTCTTTAACAAGAATAGTCGTTTTTTTCGCAAATATTTTTCAACACGCTCAAAGACTATCAACTGACATAAAACTATGACTTCGGACAGGAAAATATAATTCTACATCTTTCAGCTGTTTTGGAGCTTCTTAACATACAGTGCACATTTATATTTTGTTCCACCACAACCGTCGCATAATAAGTAAGGCATCTGCATTCAATAGATTGAGTGCACCAAAATGTGCCAATAAACGCAAACAGCGCTTCTTTCAGCTTGATCTGCTGTCCAGGTATAAAACACTGGAGCCTTTGATTCCATATCGACAGATACGAGTATAGTAATCTAATTGCCTTGAAAAAACGCTTCTTGAATATCCTTTGTTGAGTAATTAGCGTTGTTTTAAATGCAAATTGTGTTACATTTCTATTTTTTTTTTTTATTTAATACGCATTGAGCACAGAAACCATTGCAAAAAAAATAAATCATTAATCGTTGATTTATGGGCATGACTTATGGATATGGAATTGTTGCATTTTGTTGGTTTGAACAATCATTTTTGGTATCGAATAACGGTAAATACCCTTGAATTGATGATGAATTGGATTCCCCGTATAAAAAGTACACTTTTTTAGTTGACTTAAATTTTTGACTTAAAAATCGACGATGTCAAATCTCTCTAAAGCTTTTGACACAGCCAGCCATTTGACACAGAAACCATTGCAAAAAAAATAAATCATTAATCGTTGATTTATGGGCATGACTTATGGATATGGAATTGTTGCATTTTGTTGGTTTGAACAATCATTTTTGGTATCGAATAACGGTAAATACCCTTGAATTGATGATGAATTGGATTCCCCGTATAAAAAGTACACTTTTTTAGTTGACTTAAATTTTTGACTTAAAAATCGACGATGTCAAATCTCTCTAAAGCTTTTGACACAGCCAGCCATTCTATCCTCTGCAGAAAACTGTATACAAATTTGTGGTTCTCTAAACAAGCGGGTTGTTTCTTAAGAAGCTATTTGGTAAGTAGGTCTCAAAGAGTTCGGGTGGGACAAATGTATATTTGTTAAAAAGCACATCTTGTGGAGTACCTTAGGGCTCAGTACTTGGTTCATTATTATTACCAATTTTTATAAATGACATCTTTAGCAAGTGTCACCACGTCACAACCCATGCATATGCAAACGATCTCCAACTGTACTTGTCCACAGCTTTCGTTGAAGATTTAAGTGCGAGAGCCAATGATGACTTAACTATGCTACCCAAATGGGCTGCTGATAACATGTTCATGTTGAACGCCGTTGAAATCTATGTGTTGTCAATCTCTCAACAAACTTTTAAAAATGAAGACCTGCCGCAAATTCCTCTTAATAACTTGAAGATGAAAGTAGTTTCTTAGGTCTCTAATCTCTCTGAAATCTCTCTTGGATTTCAAATCAACTGTTTTCTATCCTGCTGTGATAAAATCAATTCTTACAGGTTTGTTATTTTTTAAGTTCTCAACCTCAGCAAATATAAAACTATCATATACTCTCGAAAACGACTCCAGACTCTCTCAAGAACTTAGTACATGTTAGTATTATTTGCGACAAGGAATTGAGTTTTCTGTCCCATGTTGATCAAATCATTGGTAGTCACTTTGTTTTGAAACAATGGTTCAAATGGTTCAAAATGTTCAATGTGAAGCATACGTTCCAAAACCTCTCCACTTTACCCTGATAAAGGAAAATTGATCTTATAAATTTTTCGAATATGTTGGTCAGGTTTAGTTACCTTTTTACAGCTCTCATTCAATGAGTGTTAAAACTTTTTAATAGAAACTCAGGCTTTTCACGGCTTTGCCAATTTTGACAGTTTTAATTTATTACACTCGAAATCTCAATCTTTCATCTTAATCACTCAGACACGAATAAATATGTTAAACGAATTCGATTTCCATCTGAGTAGATCAAATCGCCGTAATATTGCTTGTCACTCCAAAACCACTTCCTCCTCTTCTTTCCTAATTTCTAGTTATAATAAAGGTTATATGTTGAAGGTTCTACGAATTAAGTATGATTTCAAAAATTAATCGTTATGATTTACTTTTTATTTAAGATACATTTTTCGAAAAAAGAACAACTTTTTTTTAATTTTGAATTCTCAGAAAAGATCTTAAGAGACACAATCAAATATATCAATATCACAATCAATATTATCAAAAATAGTTGAAACAAAAGTAACTGGAAAAAATTAATGCTTGCATATGTTACTTTGGAGTGTCCCCATTTTTAATGTTTAGTATGAATTATTCTAATCTTATTTGGATTCTGAAGTGTAGCCAAAATTATACCAATACCATAAAACATGGACATACTTTGGATAAATATGAAGCTAAGTTCATATGGTGAGTAGAACTTGTCACTATATGTATATAACATAAGCCAGTTCTGAATCTTTCCAATAACTAAGTTTTGCGAGAATCTTGCATCAATTTTTCAATAAATTTAATCTTTCTTACTGTCAGTTATATTTTAAACTGCAGTACCCCTTAAAAAGCTGAGTAAAGGCGTGAGATTTAAATTAAATCACGCTTGCTTTAAAAGCTGAGGTCAGTTTTGAGGTGAGACATGTTTTCAAAGTTGATGTTGTACTTTGTCTCTGCTAAGGCTAGTTTTGCAATCACAGTTCTAAGACCTAAACAAATAGTTATAAATAGAGTAAAAGCAAAAGGAGTCTAATATATGCAGCATTAGATATTAAATTTTTTAATAAAATATAATACAGCATTAGATTTTATTAAATAACATTAACATTCAATTTAAAATAAATAAATTGGCTGTTTTCAAGATGAATTTGGATTGGTTTATTGATTATGAAATTTTAGTTGTTTTAAAATAACACACAAATTAATTAAGCATTAAAAGTATTCTAGATGAAATAGGAAAATGTCTGAAATTGAAACGTTTGTCCTTAGAAGAAAACATTTGAATTATTTAATAAATATCTTGTTTTTCATCCAACAAAACATATCAATCAATGTAATATGTTGATGGACATATTATGTCCAACCCATATATTTATTTCCTATATATAATTTCCTATATTATATATATATTTCCTTAAAAATCTAAACTATTGACCAAAAAAGATTGTACTAAATAGTGCTTGAGTCATACTCGAAAACCAGAGACAGAAATTGGAAACAAACTAAATTAACATACATGATATTTTTCATGTTTTAAACATCCTCATGAAGCGGCATGAGTAATAAAACTTTCTTTGTTTATATTTCATAGCATCATAATTTCAATTTTAAAACTATTAACTTAAATTTTCTGTTGCTGCTAAGTAAATTTAAAAGCTTCAATGTTTAAATTACATTGGCTTATAAGTGGAAAAAAAAATAAAATTCGTTTAAAACATTTGCCTTTTCGTTATGAAATAACTTCATTATATTCAAACTATAAACAGAACATTTAACCACACCGCAAAACACACAATCACCCATATATAAATAAACATACAATCATGGATACGCTAAACTAAGTGATATTTCATCCATTAAGTAGTAGCAAAAGCAAAAGCAACAGCAGCAGCAGCAGCAGCAGCAGCAGCGGCAACTGGGTACTCAATAAAAACGGGTGCGGAGTTGAATGCTCATGCTTTATATAAATCGAAAACTACGAATTGAAATTGATACGGAAAGTGGTTTTTTAAATGAAGGGGGTCACAAGGCATGGAATGCAGTTATAGAAAACATTTACGTCGATTACATTTTTATTGAAACGTTTGAACTAAAGTATGAATTGAAAGTGAAATCTGAGCAAACCACGACAACAATAGTGGCGAGTTTTCTTTAAATGGAAATAAATAATAAAAAAAATTAATGAGCATAAAAAAATTCAGTCAAGGTATTTCATTAATAATATGCAAATAGAGACGAAAGATAGAACAGACAAACGAACGCATATATATGTAAACAAAGATATCAGCTGCAGGCAGCCAGTTTTTTTTTTTTTTTTGCAAAGCATTGAAACACTTGGCCGAATTGTCAATGGCAAAGAATGTAGAGAAGTAGAACTAGAAGCTTGGGTGGGCGAACACCTTTTAGCCGACTACAACTATCATACCAGCAATTTTACAGCCAACATCAACCACACCCACATTGAGGTAACACTTTTTAATCTTACCATGCCCAACGGTTTGGGTTCCACAAACACATCCTGTTTGGTGTAGCGTGCATTGAGACTGCTTGTAGGACTATTTGTGGCCGGAGATCCTGCTCCTATTGGCGTCGTATCGCTGTCCGAGGAGGCATTTACACGCACTGCTGGCTCCGGAAATATGAATTCATTCTCAGCCTCGGCCGTTGGAGGCTGAGATTTACGACTGCAAAGCAAAGCATAAATGTTATTGTCAGAAATATTTTGACTTAAAGCTGTAACCTACAAACACATTAAACAATTTCACACACACTACTTGTTAACCTACCTGAGTGTGGACAGTCGATTTGGTGTGGAGTCCTCGGCATCGAAAAATTCCTCAGAACTGTCTGAGTCAGCTTCGTTTTTACTCATTTTTTCATTAATGTTCTTTATTTAGCACATCTAGATATTATTTGTTGTTTGTTTTCTTTTTATTTGCACTTTTTATTAAATTAATTTAATTTGCTTTATGTTTATAAATTGCTTGCTATTTTTCGCAGGATTTATCGCTATTTTTATATTTTTCTCAACACTTGGTTTACGTCATTTTGCTAAGGAGTTCAATTTTATTTTCTTGTGTTAACTTCTTTTCTCACTTCAGCACATATACACATAGAATTTGAAATTTATTTAAATAGAATTGTTAAAGTAAAATTGTAAATTTTTAGGCAATTATTTTAGATACTATAAATTTGGTGAATGTTAAAATAAAAAATTTCCACTTCTCACCAGAACTTCAACTCAAAACAAACGTCATCCGAATGAAAACGAAAGGGAGTGACACGATGACAGCTGCGAACAACGAATGACAGCACTAAGCAAAAGTGCGATTATACACATTTGAAGGTTAGCCTACACTCCAATAGTTGTGGTGACGTCATCTAGCTGTCATTATAAGAGAGTCAAACATAACATCGAGAAATTAAAAAGTATTTATTTAAGTATTTGTGGGAAAATATTGCGATTTTTATGAGAATTACGATATAAAAATAAAAAAAAATTGGCCATTTCAACCCTTGAAAGTACTTTGACCGAACTTATTATGATCAATTGTGTTGTGTGTGTTATTAAATGTTTGCACACAATTAACCGAGAACTGGACCTACATGTTTTATGCCGACTCCGAACGGCTAAAGTTCATGTTCTCAAGAAGCTTAATACAAAAACATATATAGAGAAGACATTTGATGACGGCGATTTCGTATTCGCTCAAAAATTTGTAAGATGCAGCTAAGAGGACGGCACATAATGGGAAGTGAAATGTTTATACAAAGTGTTGGAGCAACATTGCTTGTAAACATTTTGAAGTTGCAAATATATTTCCAAACCTGTTTGCTTGGCAGCTCTCATCTACATTTGAGTTGCTGCTGAATTAATTTTATATTTTATATTTTATATTTTATATTTTATATTTTATATTTTATATTTTATATTTTATATTTTATATTTTATATTTTATATTTTATATTTTATATTTTATATTTTATATTTTATATTTTATATTTTATATTTTATATTTTATATTTTATATTTTATATTTTATATTTTATATTTTATATTTTATATTTTATATTTTATATTTTATATTTTATATTTTATATTTTATATTTTATATTTTATATTTTATATTTTATATTTTATATTTTATATTTTATATTTTATATTTTATATTTTATATTTTATATTTTATATTTTATATTTTATATTTTATATTTTATATTTTATATTTTATATTTTATATTTTATATTTTATATTTTATATTTTATATTTTATATTTTATATTTTATATTTTATATTTTATATTTTATATTTTATATTTTATATTTTATATTTTATATTTTATATTTTATATTTTATATTTTATATTTTATATTTTATATTTTATATTTTATATTTTATATTTTATATTTTATATTTTATATTTTATATTTTATATTTTATATTTTATATTTTATATTTTATATTTTATATTTTATATTTTATATTTTATATTTTATATTTTATATTTTATATTTTATATTTTATATTTTATATTTTATATTTTATATTTTATATTTTATATTTTATATTTTATATTTTATATTTTATATTTTATATTTTATATTTTATATTTTATATTTTATATTTTATATTTTATATTTTATATTTTATATTTTATATTTTATATTTTATATTTTATATTTTATATTTTATATTTTATATTTTATATTTTATATTTTATATTTTATATTTTATATTTTATATTTTATATTTTATATTTTATATTTTAATTTTAATTTTAATTTTAATTTTAATTTTAATTTTAATTTTGATTTTAATTTTAATTTTGATTTTAATTTTAATTTTAATTTTAATTTTAATTTTAATTTTAATTTTAATTTTAATTTTAATTTTAATTTTAATTTTAATTTTAATTTTAATTTTAATTTTAATTTTAATTTTAATTTTAATTTTAATTTTAATTTTAATTTTAATTTTAATTTTAATTTTAATTTTAATTTTAATTTTAATTTTAATTTTAATTTTAAGTTTAATTTTAATTTTAATTTTAATTTTAATTTTAATTTTATTTATATATATTATACTTATTTTTATAATAAAATAATTTCTAATTTTTCTAATTTTTTTTAAATATATTTTTGATGAAGTGTTAATATACGATCAATTCTTTTTATTTTTGTCCTATGATATATCCTAATCCGAGTGCAAACATAGAAGTTACAGCGTTTTTTCCACAGCAACTTCTATGAGATCGGCAAAATGCTAAAATATCAAAAATTATAACTTTTCCATTTCAGCTATAGCACGCACGAACACATTCAAACAGAAATCAGTAAGTGTATTGTATACGGCAGCTAATAAGAACAACAACAATGACCATAGTTAAGAACAACAACAAAACCAACAAACAAAATAAAGCATTGGGCATAGGGGAGGAAACAAATTGACAAGAGAAAAGGGAAAGAAGTTCTCTGTCAGCAGCAACTCAAATGTAGATGAGAGCTACCAAACAAACAGGTTTGGAACAGCGTTGCCGTTTTCACTTCGATCGAAGTTTTTTACTTCACTTTTATGTCAAACACTTCCACACTTCCTCTTTTGTGAAAACACTTCGATTTTAAGTGATTAAAACTTTTTTAGTAATTAAGTATATTTGATTTTTGTACTTCATTTCACATCAAAAAATCAATAACATGACAACTGTTGGTGTAAAGGAATTCATAACTTGTAAATTCTCTCACAGAGTTTTGCATTGGATGAGAGAATTTTAATGATAGTGACAACACTCTGTTCGATTAAATACTTCTTGCAAAAGCGCGCGCTGTGAAGGTCGTATTGCAGAACGAATGACTGATTCAAATGTGATATATTTACAATTCTTGTCTTATGCACTGAGTGCTGTTAATTCACCTAATTTAGAATTTCAAACAGAATCGCCTACACTCAGAAAAAAGCTTATCGGAATATGATAAAAAAGGCATCATATTTAGAGAAAAATGGTATAGACTTTGCTCCAAAGAATGCTATTCTCTAATTTCGATACTAAAAATTCTCTAAAAATGATAAAAAGCTCTCATGAAAAAGAAAAATATATCGTTTTTTAAGAAAAACTTTTTATTTTTGAGAAAAGATTTGTTTTTATTGAAGAAAATACTTCTCATAGCGAATTTTTTGTCAAAATATAAGAAAAGTTTTTTAAGAAAAGTCAATAAATTTGTCTCATTAAATGAGAAATTTTTTGTGTGAGAAAAATACTTATCATTATTAGAGGCATTGAAATATTTCCATTTCCTAGAAGTAAAGAAATATTTCTTTGAAAATGTGAAAATTTATTCTAATTGAAGAAAATTTTATTTGAAAAAGAGAAAATTGCAATTATCGAAAATAGAGAAATTTTTTACCGGAGCAAGGTATGTGTTTTTTTCTCAGTGTAGTTTTCATGAGTTTTTAAAATCATTAAAATTGTATTTCAGAAGTATTATAATTAATTTTATTGACATCTCTGGCGTAGAATTTGATATAGTTTTTGAAAATGATCTCAATACTTTTAGAATTAAGCCCTTGTCTGATATATATATAGGGCCTAGAGCCCAGATAAAATTTGATTCCTATGATATATCTGTAACAGATAAGAACGAAATTTTAAAAAGTTGTGTACAGTTCTATTACATTCGTACACTAATATGAAAAGAGTCAATTTCAAATATCCAGTTTTGAGAACATTACAAATTTTGGATACAAGATCTTTAGCTAATAGTTTGGTTCCCCTCATAAAACTTTTTCCTAATCTCATCGAAGAAAAAGATATCGACTGTCTAGAAAAGGAATGGCGTCTTTTAATATTAAATGCTTTTTTAGCTGAAAAAGGATTTGAAGAGCTTTGGTTCTACGTTTTAAATTAAAAAGTGCCTTAGAAGACCTTATACCAAAAAATAAAAACTTTCGTAAGAGCGTTGCTGAGCTTACCGCACGGTGGTGCAACAACAGAAAGAGTATTTTCACAATTAAAACTAATTCAAAATACAACTACAAATAAGTTAAAATTAAGCACCGTAAATTCGATAATGCTAATAAATAACTTTCTAAATGATAATTTTTAAATTGGAATCCCTAAACGAATACTTTATCGAATGTTTGTTATAACAGTGATATTTACTTCAGAACCGAAGAAATAGCTGCATAGAAAATAGAAATAGAAATTAGAAATAGATCATTTTTTAACATTGTTAATTTATACATATAAGTGATTGAAATGTATTTCAGTATTTTCTCATTAAACGCGTATTTATATTAAACTTTATTGATTGATTTTTATGAAAATATTTTTATTGATTTTTTCGTTATTAATTTTGAAATGTACCTAAATATCCTTAATTAACATTCATGTTAAAACAAAATTAATTTATTTTAACACTTCGAAATCTCTGAAAATACTTCCATCTTGTAGCCTATTTTACTTCGTTTTAAAATTCTCGAACGGCAACACTGGTTTGGAAATATATTTGCAACTTCAAAATGTTTACAAGCAATGTTGCTCCAACACTTTGTATAAACATTTCACTTCCCATTATGTGCCGTCCTCTTAGCTGCATCTTACAAATTTTTGAGCGAATACGAAATCGCCGTCATCAAATGTCTTCTCTATATATGTTTTTGCTTAATATGGCATTATTTACTCTCTGAAGTCTGCAGAGAGGTGGTGACCGATCAGAAAAATTTTTTTATTCAAAACACTTTTCACAACATTACGAAAAACTAAAGCGTATAACTATAAATTTATACTGTGTGCTTACACTAACCCACCCCGAATAAAAGCCGATTAAACTATAGTGGTATTCACACATTGCCTTGTTAAAGTGTTAAATTGCTACAATTTTCAACAACGAGTGAACACACGTTTTCAATGTTTTTTAATGCACCTACGCTCTTGTCAAATTTAATTTGTAAAAGTCAAATTAATTTTTTCTTTCATATACAAATTTTTGAATTTTTTTATATAAAAGAAAACATAAAATTAATAAAATATGCCTAGGAAAAGTGAAAAAGAGAAAATTCTGAATTTCATAATTGAAGACGCTGTGGATAGGTTAACACAGATGGAAGGTATGAACAATTATAAGCATATGTAAGTGAGTTTAAAATTGGCAATTTGCTTGCAGATATCGAATGTGATAGCAGTGACGAAGCCGTGGATGAAGTCTTAGATGAGATGTATGAGGAACTGTTAGTAGCGTCTTCATGTCAGCGTGGAATAAATGAACGATTACAAAAATCCATTGATTGGCGTGAAAATATTCTAACAACTTTGGATGAAAGTCGTTTCAAGCAGATGTTAAGAGTCGACAGGAAGCAGTTTCAACATTTGCTTTTGATTATTTCCAACGATATAGAGTTCCATAAGAAAAATGAAAGTCGACAATTTCCAATAGCGCTCCAATTGGCAATTGTACTATACAGATTAGGTTCATCTGGTGAAAGTGCATCAGTAAGAAAAATTGGAGCAACCTTCGGAATTGGAGATGGTGGAACTCTTACCAAAATAACAAAAAGGATTTTTCGTGTTTTTCTTAAACTTCTTTCCAAGCACATTTATTGGCCGAATTCTGCTGAAAGGAGTCAAATGGTTGGAGCTACATTTGAAGAACTGCCCTTTTGCATTGGATATATCGATGGGACAGAGATAAAGCTTGCAGAGGCACCTGTTGAAAATCATGAGCTTTATTTTTCGCGAAATCACGTATATTCTATAAAAACGCAAGTTGTGTGTGATTTCAAACTTAAAGTTCGTCACATTGTTGTAGGAAGTCCTGGTAGTTGTCACGATGCCAGCGTTTTTAAAAAGTGTTCAATTTTTCAGCGAAAGCAGGACTTTTTTTCTAATAATCAATGGATCGCAGGTGACTCTGCAAATCCCTTATCAGATACTGTCATTACACCTTACAGAACAAATTCGCATCAAATGGATGCAACTAAAAGGAAGAATTTCAATTTAAAGCATAGTAAGTATCGAGTACGAGTGGAACACTGCTTTGGCTTACTTAAGGGGAAATTTTGTAGCCTTCAGGAACTAAGAATGAGATTCCAAAACAAACAAAGTCACAAGTTTGCTTGTGACTGGATTTTTGTCTGCTGCATTTTGCATAACATTTTACTCACAGACACTGAGATCGAAGAAGTTGATGGTTCATTTGTAAGCGAAGATGCAGAGGACAATCAAAACGATTATGGTTCAAGTCATCAACAAGCTGAAATAAAAAGACAAGCTCTGTATCACCTTATGTTTGAGTAAACAATGGACAATTTTTTATTAACATATTCTTTGCATATTCTTTAATAAGCATTAAATAAAAACTAGTAATTAACAATTATATAGACTCCTTCTTCTTATCCTGTGTTAAAGGACACACACAGATGGACAAGGATTAATCGACTCACGAAGTGAAGTGAAAGAATATATCGCACCCCATCTACAAAAAAGGCACAACTCTAAATTTTTAAATTTTGACTTTTTTATACAAATCAATTCGTAATGCACATCTCCGTCGACTGTGTGTGTCTTTTTAATCTGATTGCTCTTTCATTTTTAAAAACGAATTTTGTATCCTGCTTTTATAAGGAGTTGCTTAAAAAACAAAATAGTTTTTTGGCTCTCTTGAAAATTTTAAAATTTTAAGTTGTGACTCTTTTGCAGATGGTGGGTTATTTCTATGAGTTACAAACGTTTGCACAAAGTTAATATACCGTGACCTTACAGGTCAGGGTATAGTATATAATTCTTTTGTTTGAATTATATATATGAACGAAACCTTTTTAACAAAAAAATGTATAATGAACTTGGAACAATGACTTAAAATTAAACCAAGTAAGTTTTTATTGTGTATTCTTATATTTCATTTCTATTTCAAACATAGCTATTCTCTCTTCTTTTTCTAATTGCAACAATTTGAACTCCTGTTCGGATTGAAACTTCTCTTTATCCCATTTTAATTTTTTCTCCTCCAGCTCTATTTTCAATGTCTCCAGCTTATGTCGTTTCTCATCTCTTTCCACTTCATTATCAAATTTTTTCTGCTCCAATTCTATTTTCTTATTGTTGAGCTGATTTCGTTCACTATGCAGACCACTGAGTTTTTGGATGGATGTTTTTGGAGCGCTTCTTTTGAGCTTTTCAGCAAATCTTGATTTTTCTTTTGGCATTGATGAAGATTTTGTTGTCAAATCGACTGTGATTTCGCCTGGTACAATAAGGGATTCTGTGACTGTTTCTGAAGAGGCAACTGTGATGCCTTGAGTTGATGTGTGTGGTTGTTCATTGGAGTCCATTGCATAGCTTTCACACAACGTGATGCCATGAGTTGATGTGTGTGGTTGTTCATTGGAGTCCATTGCATAGCTTTCACACAACGTCTCATTCAAAAAAGACTCTTCCGACTCGTCAACAGCATTATAATTTGTGGACTCATAAGCACGTACTTCCAAGGCTGACCGTTTTTCACCAAAAATTTCCTGAAGGCGATCGTAATGTGGACTCATCTTTAAGATTTTATCTGCATAATAAAAAAATTAGCTTAACACAATTCTTAACACTTCATAACTTAATTTTATCGCAAGATCTATAAGGACCTGTCAATATACACATGACCACATTACTTACCATGGACGGTTGCCAACCT